>VWYH01000051.1:166437-265047 GCA_013399365.1 Pampusana beccarii
TTTTTTTTTTTTTTTTCCTCTTCTTAAGAGGGTTTTTCCTCCTTCAACATAATAGATTTTATACCTGGAGAGCAGACGGAAGGTGACATTCAAGATGTTGTGAAAGTGAAGCCTGAAGAGTGGAGAAGTAACACCATTTTTATTAAAATGCTTTATAGCTTTAACATCTAATTAAATCAATGACATAAATGAAGGGTAGGGAGAGAATCTGGTTTTGTTACATTTAACAAACCTGCCCCTTCAATAAAATCAGCACTTCCTACTCATAAATGAGAGTCTTAAAGAGTCATCCAGCAAAACAGCAAACACTGTATTTTTATCCTTTCTATTTAATAGCGCAGTATTCACCTACCTCAGGAAGAGCAAAAAAGCTGAACAATCTCTTTTACATGTCTTCCCAAGGTAAAAAAACAAAGCATCCACGAAGAGAACGAGTCCACACGTCCTCCTCTCTCCCCACACAACCTGGTGTAAAATGAGATCGCTATTAACAGGCAGCTCCTCTCTGGGTGGGACCGTCCCCCGAACCCAGGCCTTGCGCAGCCCGTTCGCACAGCGTGGCCTCGGGAAAGGCTCGGGACAGGAACCAGCGTCACCGGGCACTGTGTCACCCGGCCCGGCCTGTGGGGACACCCGGCCCCGCGCCACTGACCCCAGCACAGACCACCTCCCACAGCCGCCTCCCAGACAACGCACAAGCACTGCCGCAACGCTCGCAGGACTGCCAGATCGGGACATACTGCGGCTCTGTTCTTCTGTAGGAGAAGAAAAATAAACCAAGCCCGCAGAAGCATTTGTAAAGTGCCAGCGCAGAGGCTGTTTGGAAGCACATCCCTCACCGTGAAGTCCATCAAAACCCAAGAGCCCTAAGGCTTCCAGGCTTTCAAACCGACACTTAAAGCCCTTAAAGAATGCACCAAGTACTGAAAAAAAAACAAAGTTTGTACCCCTTAAGCTTAGAAAAAGTTGTACAGCAAAATGGTCACGTATAGAACGGACACTAAATACCAGTTCATCTAAAAGCACAAAGCCAAACCTCCAAACAAGTCATTTGAGCCCAAAAGACAATGCACAGAGATGCTGCCTCCGTTTTAGGCACCAAACAATTTCAGTGCTCCAGGGCAAGAGTCTACAGCAAATAATGATGAGCAAAAGGGAAAAAAGCAACATGCTGGAAGGGCAAGGAGCCAGAAGAGAACAAGAAGCCTGGAGAAGATCACGGGCTGCAGATGAATCACAGCTGAAAGGAGCAACTTTGCTTTCAAGTGAGATATGAAAAGCCTCACTCCTAGAGACAGCGTGACCGCTGGCTCCCGAAAACACTGCAGCAAACCGTAAACAGCACATTGCGAGAGAACAGGCTCGAAACGGGGGTGACGGGTGTCAGTGTGAGGCTGGGGAGAGCTCCTCAGCCCGGCACAAACAGTGTCGGTGTCTGCAGGGCCACGGGGTCAGAAATCCACGGTAGAAGGGGACGGCTGAGTGACGCCCACCGCAGGCACCGGCTGCATGGACCCTCGGGGGCCCCAGCAGGAAAAGCTGCCACTGTGGCTTCCCCGACAGATCTGTATGAAAAACCATCGCTAAAATCAGCACTGACGAGGCAAAACTCCAGGTGGGGAGAAGCAAAGCAAAGGCGTTGGCACCTGGGAGATGGGAACTCGGGAGCCGGCATCCTCCTGAACAACAAGGACTGGAGGAGCCACCATTCCTGCTGCTGTTCCCGCTGGCGCTCTGCAGTTCAGAGAGCTCAAGCTCGAATCCTCTTAACTTACAAACAAAAGGAAGCCAATCCCAAGATTTGCTAAATTTTAGATTAATTTTCAAATGAGAAGTGTGCTGCTTCATGAAAAAGATAAGTAGCTTTTAATTCCTCCAAAAAAAAAATCAATGCAATCCATGTTTTGAAATATGTTGTCATGTGTGACTCAAGAATATTTTAAGAAGAAGGAAAATGGAAAGCATTCTACTCTCTAAAAAAAAAATCTCTTAAGTTTTATTGGACTAACATAGGAATATTATTGCTGCAGTATAATTCAGGAATACAAGCAGCACACCTTTATATTTCGGCTGCAAATGAGGCTCAAAAAGCAGCAGAGGAAAACCTCTATAGAGAAATGAATTGCTCTCCGACAGACAGGCTATTCTGAAGCCGTAAAGAGCCAAATGCAACAGCAAGCGTTGCATAAGCAGCTGTCCCCGCATCTTTCTGTCGGGGTACACACCTGCATAAATAAACATTTAGCCAAACATCAAAATTCATAAGGAAGCAGCCCGGCACTTTCCAAAATCAGGGAAAAGCAAATTGGGACTCGTTGCAAGAGCCCTGCCCTGAATACTGATGTGTAACTGACAGCCGGCCCGAAGAGCGGCGGCACCTCAGCATCCTGCGCATGGAGAGAACCCGACCGCGGAAATCACCACGTTATCAGGCGGCTTTTGTGAGCGAGGCAAAGGCACAGCTCCCCGGCTAGCGGGGCTTTTCCCCACGCTTATTCTAATGATACACATTCAATTACTCGAGAAAATAAAAGAATCAAATCAGAAACATCTGTAGTTTGCTGTATAATTACTGCATCTTCCCCATGGAGGCTGACCTTTGTAACACCGATACCGGGACCTGAAAGGCTCAATGACAGGATATTCACACGGTTTAAATGTATAACATGATTACAAGGAATTAAATAGGCACTGTCATTTTCCATCTTGGTTTATGTTAACGTAAGCGTGGACTTTATGATCTTACGTTTAATCTTTGCGCTCAGTATGTAGTAGCTGAATTTACTCACTATTAGTGGACCCAAACCACTAAAATGCCATGTTTTGATTATATAATAAAGTTGAATACTGGATTCGAGGTTAATATGCAGCCGTGACTTCCACCTGTAATAGGAATCTTTTCGACCGCGCTTTCTTCCTTGCTCTCATCTTCACACCAGCTTGTGACTTCTGGATGTGAACACACCATAATGAAACCCATTTCAAAGCCGCAGTGATCAGACCGGTTTGTTTGCTTTTAAGCCCTACTCCCTTTAATTTCTCACTTTTGTTATCTCTTGTTTATTGATCTAAACTATCCATTACCGTTCTTGAAAGAGGCGCCTACTGTGAACTTTCCTCGCTGGCCTGCCTCTCTGTAGCTGCCAGAGAAAAGGACGAGCTAACCAAATGTCTTAAATTATTTAAGACCCGATGGGATTTAGGAAACAAACAGCCCACAGTAACTCTGCGATCTCGTCCGGCAGCCCGACAGCCACAGCGTATATCATACCGGCTGCGGAAAATTAGCTTAAATCAAAGTGTCCGTCTCCTCCGCGGATGAAAGTGGCGTGAATTTAGGAGGCCCAACGCAGTTTGTTTACATTTGCTGGGTAAAGAGCGCTGCAACCTAATTGCCTGTCTCTTCCCGACTTTGATGTAAGGGATGCTCCCAGCGCAGACCGAGCAAGTTGCCGTTGCCGGTTATTACGCCAGACTAATATATTAGTTCCTTATCTGAAGAAATTAACTGGGTTTTCACGGACATGTTCACCTTCTAAGCTCTGAAACAGCATGGTACACCTTTCTCAAAATGAGCCCTTCTGGTTTTGAAAAGTTATTCTGCAGTCAGGCTTTATGATAAAAGGCAACGAAGATATGCCACAATTTCTAAATGGCAGAGAGTTTTTAAATACATGCACACCTACAGATCCATTTTTAATAACCGCCACAAGGCTTGCTTTGCTACTCCTGCAGGAAAAAACTTGTCACAGTAGGTATCACTCATTTTAAGAGGTAACAAGAAGGACAAACGACACGGAGATACTCAGCAAAATCCCTTCAAGTTCATTACAAATACACATTAATCCGCCAGTGGCTGTAACGCAGTCCCCTGCAGATCTGGATGGCGAATCCATCCCCAGAGAGGAGGACAACGACCGTGAGCACAGCCGGACCCCGCACACGCGTTACCTTGCTGTCCCGCGCTGCCGGCGAGCCGTGGTCCCTGCTTTGCTGCCGTCGGCTCCCCGCCGTCCCGCGGGATGGATGGCGAGCTGCGAGGCGGTTCGGCCCTCTGCACGGATGGCCTGTCCCCACGCTCCTCCGGCAGGACCTCTCGCAACACCGGTACAGCCTGCAGCGTTCAAAAATAAAAACCACCACAGCCCTATTACCCTTCATCTCGAGTGTTCGCCAGCATATACCTAGGCTAATCTATGCTTCATGGTGTCATCTGTCTCCAGAGCGGTTTTGACAGATGTTAAATTACCTCAAAGTTAAATCGGCACCAGCTCAGGAACTGCATTCTGCCTTGAAGTAACACAAACTTTGACCTATTCTTTTAATCTCTAGGTTTTCTGGACATTCTCAGTGTTCCCTGCCTCACACGTTCAGGATAAGCAAAGCCTGCTTGGAAATCAGGTGTTTCACAGTAGAGGATGCATCCTGCATTATCTTAATTGACTGGATCCACTTAATAAGCAATCTAAATGTTAAATGCATATGTGTGGGCCACAGCAACATGTAGCAACACAGATTATTACTGCATATATTCACCCATAAAGCTGGTGTTACTGAGCTTTGACTTTGTAAAAGTTTTTACAAGCAATTATAAATTTCTGTACGGTATTTGTTTATCTGTCACCAGCGCAATGATACATTCCTTGCTCATCTCTTCTACTCAACTGAGAGCTGTAAGGACAGAATACAAATTACTTATCCACACCCCGTGGCAGCGGGGACAGGACCCTGCTCTCCCTCCCCGCACGGCTGCTGGGGCTTGCAATAAAGAGCTCAGGGTACCCACGGCTCTGCAGAACACAACATTCTTTTTTTTAAGTTAGTTTATAACCTTTTGCGTTAACATTTTAAAAAATGAGCATACTATTTGTAAAGCGCTCTGCGTATTCAGTGTACCAAACATAACTCTGTTTGAAAAAAAAATACATCATTCATGATAAAAAGCTACTAAGCCACAGAGATGGATGATATAAGTTTTGTGATAAATTTGCACCACAGCAAATGTATGAACTTGTTTAAATAACTAACTGGTTTGAAGGGTGAAAAACAGACGCCCTCCTGGAGACCTTCACTGCCTGAAGCGCGGTACGTGTTTGCCCCGAGACATCTGCAGAACTCGTCCTCTCCCCGAACCCCCTCCCACCGTCTGCAGGGCTGACTAACGAGGGCAGCCCGCTTGCCGGTCCCCTCACAGCCCGCAGGGTCCCCTCACAGCCCACAGGCCGGAGCGCAGGGCCTGTCTCGCCTCCAGGGTGCAAATTCACCTCTAGGTGTCACTGACTCAGATGTTATCAGATCCAAATGCCAACCTGGCCGTCCTGCGCCCTCTCGGAAAGCAGCAGGCGCTCGAACATCTCTGCCACCTCCTCCGGGAGCTGAACCTGGTGCTTCTTCAAGAACAGCGCGTGGTTGCTCAGGCAGGTCTGCAGCACGGCCGCCTCCTGCCGCTCCGGCCTGAAAGGAACGCGAGCACGGTCAGCGGGACACCCACGCACACGGGACTCGTTTGTCTGGGCAAGGGGGTCAGCGCGCAGTGGGAAGAGCCATTGCACATTTTGTCCTTGATTCACACTTTTTCTTTTAAAAATGTCCAGAGTGCAAAACGCAAGAAGTCACTTGTGACTTCTGCAAACGCAGGAGGACGGGTGGGGTGACCACAACCTCCGTCACGTCTGTCCCCTGGGTCCGTCCCGAGACTCGGGGTCAGGGGACACCGAACCTTTCCTGCAGCCCCTTGTCTCAGCCTGGGGCATACATCGGATACTCCAGGTTTGCCTGTCTGTCTTTTTCCCCAGAATTCTTGTTATTACTTTTCTTCAGCAAAAGTGCCTTCTCTTCTAAAGCAGAAAATATAAATACTAAAATCTTGTTTGCCAAAGATGTTTGTTTTTCCAGTTGCTCCAATGAAGTTTCACTGACAGAGGAGTGAATTCCAATTAACTCCACAAGTGTTTGTCCCTAAGAAGCCATTCAGGAAATACAAGAACGTATTAGTGCTCACAGGCATATCATTCTCGTGAGGAGAACCAGGTATAGTTAAATAGACCATTCTTCAGCGCTCACAAGTGCCCCGATCCCACTAACACTCGAGCGCTGCCGAGCCTGTAACACAGAAGAAGGTCTAGACAGAAGCCAAGTAAAAAAGAATGGAAATTGTTTTCATTACTGCATTAAAGAGACCTTAAAAAAAAAAATAAATCTATTCTCACTTGTCCTTGTGGCATACGCACAGGAAAGAAAAACACCCAACAAAACGTTTTGAATAACTGCAGCTTACTGTTTTTAAAGGCCATATGCATCTTCTGCTTCACAGAAAAATAATTTGCTTCTCAAAATTACATTCCCCATCCTTACACGCCTGAGACTCGCGTAGAAAAATAAAAAAAATAAAATCACAGAAATCAGTGGTTAAAGCGGTCTCTAAGTTAATACGTTTCTCTGCCTGCCCCGGGTGGGAGATGCTGCAGACTGGGTGAGATGGGAGGACCCAACCCCAGGGCTGCCCAGCACAATAAGATTCACCATCAGTGGAAGGAATGGAAAATAAATGAACTTGCTTAATGTTCTCATTTCGAGTCGCACGGCTGCTGCCAAGATGCATAAAGATCAGCACTCAGACATCTTTATGTTGCAGTGCGATCCGAGGTCTGGCCCCAGGTCTGCGTTCTCTGCACCTGAGAGGCAGAGCCGGCGGGGGGGAGGAAAGAAAAGAAAAGAATAAAAGAATGTTAATCACACCCACGGGCGAGTTCTGTGTCTGCAGTACCTGGTTTGCTTTTCATCCGCTGCTCTACCTTCGGCATGGAGTGTTTTCTCAGGTGGGAAGCGGCCATTCAGCGCGCTCGGGAATAAAGCCTGAAGCTGATGAAGGACGGCTGCCTCGCATGCTTCAAGGTCGTCGTCTTTCAGACTGCCAGCCCGATTACAAAAGCTACAAAACGAAGCAGGTATTCCATGCAATGTTTATTTAAAGCCTAGACAGCCAGCAGCAGTTTGGGGGCAGAATCTCTAACACTTCTCCTGGCTAATGGGGTAAGCGCTGGGACAGCCCAGAGGGACCGACATCCGCGACGCTTTCTGCAAAAGGCGCGGACAGGACAGGGAGGTCAAACGCCAGGTTTAACGTCACGCCTTTGCTTTCTGACAGGGAGAGGGGAACCTGCGCACGTGTGCTCAGTGACACCACTGCCTGGCCCGGCCCTGAACCATCTCCAGGCGGGCTGGAGGGGCCAGGGCGGTTTGGGAGCCCTTCCTCCTGGTACCCTGGAAATCCTCAAACCACCATGTGCTTACGAGAATCCCAGTTTATGGAGGTTGACACATAATTTTAAATGAAATTACAAAGACTTTCCCAGTTCTTGTAATTAAGAGCCCCTGCTGCAGAGGGACAGCGAGGGCACTCTGACCCCGGTTTTGTTAACACGGGGGTTTTGGCAATTCTCTTTGCTCTTTCACCTCAAAGAAGAAATTTTGTTTTGTTTCTTTCCTGTCTACTTCAGTAAATCATAACAGCATCACTAGCTAAGAGGATGCTCTCATTCTTGGAAAGAAGTATTTATTTCACCTAAGGGATCTGCAGAGCAAGACCGCAAAAAGCATTACATTTAGGAACGAGTATTTGCTGGAGTAATTTGCGTACGCGCTTCTAAGTGCCATATTTCAGCTCTCCAATGCCATTAGAACGGCGGAAGGGGAGGGAGGCCTCTCAGCAGCCGGCACTGTTTGTTTGCAGGAGCCCGCTCGCTCTTTGCACCGGCCATTTGTCACCGCGAGAGCGAGGACCCCGGCTCAAACCTCAACAGGCTCCTGCAAAGCTGCTCGGTAACGGCCTCTCGCCATCGCTGACCCAAATCCAATTAGAAGCGTGTAAGCAATCAACAACAAAATTATCACAAGCACCACATCGGATGTACAGCAGCAAGCAAGAACAAAGGGCACGGGGTGAAGGCACGGGCAGCAGAAAGGTGGCAGCTCGTGGGGAAGCGCGCTAACCTGAGCGGCTCCGCCGTCCCCACGGTCCCTGCGTGTCCGCCCTGGTACAGCGCCCGGCGCCAGGGGCTCCTCAGCACCGCGTCCTCGATGAGCCGCAGCGCCCGGCCCAGGCCCGCCAGCGTCCCGGGGAGCCTGCGGACACAGCAAACCGGGCTGCAGGGGATCCGGCTGCCACAGCCCGTCCCGCCGGCTGGAAAAACACACCCCCTCGCTTCAGCTTTTCAGAGCCAACGGCAAAAATCGCGCTGCTTAAGCTCTGTAGAAAGAAAAGAGCGCACAAGCAAACACATCACCCCAAAATCAGCCAGGGCCCGAGACACTGCATTGAAATTACCCCTGTGCCCAGTAGTTTAATTCCTTCACCTCCACAATTGGAATAAATCTGGTGACCACCTACAGGTACGGGGACATAACGGGGACCTCAGAGGGGTTCTGATGAAGCTGCACCTCTATAATGATGCAAATGAGGACTTAACCACTGAAACAATCTGCAGGCTAATCCCCCAACAGAGGTGTAAATGGCTATTCAGGCCCAGCCCTGCCTGCTTTGTGGGGACTTCCCAGGCCAGGTCTCACCAGCAATGCCCAGCTGGGCCTGCACCCCCACAGCCAAAAGAAAGATGTTTTTTTTTGTCTGTATGCAGAAGCTGACATATTTATACAGTTAACCTTGGTTTACACTCCCTCAAGTTTAAGTCTCTGGGCGCAAAAACTTGCGTAATTTTTACAGCCGTGTTAAGCTACACCAAAAGTTGTGGTTTCCATCAGACTGTTGGGCAACAGCGAACAATTTAGTGGGAGCCACCGCGCATTTAGTCGAGTTTCCTAGACATTTAATAAGCAAAACAATACCAGGGAGATCACATATGCAGTTAAACAGTGCTTTCTCTTTTCCCCCAGTCTCACAAACCCTGTATTTTAGTGGCCGGCTCGTTTCTCATTGTTTTCCTCCCACTGGGTGGTCCTTCCAGGGTGCCACTCGAGAGGGATACAATAATAAAAAGGGAAGGGGAAGGAAGGGACACCAACATAAAGAAAAACAAAATGTATGACAATCTGCAGCAGGCTACGGATCAGAGGTCAGCAAACAAGAGGTCCTTCTCTTTTACAGGTTGCTTCCTGGAAACAGTCTGATTAAGCTGACAGCTTGAATTATGTGTTACATTTTGTAATGCACAATCCATCTGTGCTAAGTCCTCTTCAATGCAGCTGAAGCAGCACAGGCATAAGCTCTGCCTTTTTCCACCCCCTCAGCACAGGCCTTAAAATAGTCATCATCTTTCTCTGCGCTAATGCTCCCAGACCCTCGCTCCCCCCGGGTTTAAGCCCTTAAAGAAAGGGCCGGGTGCTGCAAGGAATGGTAAGAGGATACGGAGCCTTTCACCTCCGGTTCAGCAGCTCAGAGCAGCAAGGAGCAGCCGAGGACCAGAGCTATCGGGTGAATTCACCTGGCACAGGAGGAACGGGGGTGTCCTCAGGGTGCCCTCCAGCAAGGCAGGGAAGCCCCTGCTGGCCAGCGGGCTCCTGGGCTGCAGGATGGATGGAAAACACACAATGGGGCTCTTGCACGCTCTGAGAGGTGTGTGTACAGCCCCTGATCAACACAGTCACCAGCAGCCCTCCAAACACTGAGCTGAGTCACTGAAAATGATTAGTTCAGAAAACAAGGCAGCAAAATCACAGCACCCTGCTGTGAATTGCGACCAAGGTGCAAAGCTTATAGTAAACAGCCTCTCATAGCAACTTCACCCTTCTTTGGTTAATAACCTGATGATGTTATCATGATGACCACTCCTCTAGCTGGAAAAGGCCATTTGAAATTAGGCTGAACTCACCCAGAGGTAAAATATTAATACGACCTGCAAACACTGTAGGGGAAAAAAACCCAGAACTTCAGGGGAAAAAAAACCAAACAAAACCACAACAAAAAAACCAATGGTATTTCTGCAGTAAGGTAGGAAAGATATTTTATCCAAAAATATAAACTTGTGACTTCCTGACATGCAACAAGGATTTTGTTTTGCCTTTTGAGTGAACTCCGATCCCTGCACACCAGAGCTTTCCCCTTCACCACTCAGACTGACATCAAATAGGGCACTAAAAGCGTCTGAATGGCCCAAAGACGACAAGCGAGGGACTGTTGCTGCGTTCAGATGCCACAGCAGCGACACTGCTGCATTGGGAAAGTCCAAGCTACAGATATTTCAATTTAAGACAACAAATATGCAGAGTTCTGCATAATTCAGCATATTTCTTCAGCCAGCACAGGAATTCCATGAGAAAACCACACGGACTGAAGGCACATCACAAGACCTGTGATATTATTCATTTTGTGAATCTGTGGCACATCTTCCAATTCAAAAAGGTTGCATTCTCATAGTTTGTGCGGTTTATGTAACTGAAATTTGCATACTAATAACTTGGAAACTTTTCCCCAACATTTTCAGCCCATGGATTACTTGACAAGACTCGAGTGTGCACATTGCATTTCACATGCACTGCAAAGAGGCCGTGGAAAGCCCACCTGGTTACAAGCACAACAGCACAAAGGCTGCTTCTCCCTCCACCAGACCTCCTACACCTGCCACTTTGGAAAGTTTATCTGCATTTTAATTTTCAGGTAAAACAAATTAAAATTTGTATATTTTCTGCGGAAACAGCTATCCGTGGTGATCGCACTTGCATGGCCTTGAGAAAAGGAGGTATTGAGCCTGGCACAATGCGAGAGGAAACCTCTGCGTTCTGGCTGCAGTCGTGCTACGCAGATAATGCGAGCAGTGAAATCTTTCGTATAATTTAGCTGGGCTTCAAGAGCATTGCACGATATTTTCATCAGTTTACAAACAGCGAGGCATCGCCAGGGAGCGAACAAAAGGTTAAATTACCATCGCTCAGCTCTGACTTCTCTCGCAAAGGCAGGTACTCTATGCAACTTCCCCACAAAGTGTTATGATTAACAGGTGTTACACAAAGAAAAACTGGGTAAAAGCTATTTAGATGTAAATTAGATGATGTTTCCATAGCAAACAGTCCGATGCAAATGCGAAATGATAAAGTTGCAAAGTGTATATTGATGACTACTAGTTTCTGCTCAACTGTCATCTATTAAAATACAAACTAACGTTGAAATCAGTATCTAATACAGCGTGCACATGAATGCAGGAAGAATAAACGCCTTAAGCAGACTAAAAAGCTGCAAACAACCAAAACCCAACCAGCAAAATACTCCTCCTCATTCTCTTTCGCCCGCGGTCGCTCCCCAGCACACAGGGATGAGGCGGGAGGGACGGTCCCGCTGCAACAGGTACAGAAGGTGGGGACGCAGGGAGGGGCGATGGCATTTGGCACGGGAGCAAAGCCACTGCTCCTGTGCGACCTGGGCGAAGCCCACACAGTCCCCCGGTGGGCACGGCCCTGCCCTGCCGCAATGGGGACACGCTGCCCTGCCGGCCCAGGGCATCGCAGGGCTGAAAATCCAGCTGCGATTGATCCTGCGGCTGGTACTCCGGTATTGCAGCTGTCACTACACCCCACAGCTTTCATGTGGCTGCAAGGGACAAGACGAGCATCTCTGTGTTGTGCTTTCCCCATTCTCTGCTATTTCCAGACAAAAAGCTCAAGTATTTTATCTGACTAGCAATTTTAATCCTCACAAAATATGCTGTTCAGTAAGTTATAAGTACTATTAAATCAACTTGTTGAAATACAATTGGCTTACATTTAAAGGATGTTGTTGCATTTTAACAAGCACACTTACCTTCCCCAAGTTTGACCGAGTTACCTGAAGCCATTTAACCACTAGCACAGAGGTAGTGAGATACTAAATAAACAAGAAGTTTGCCCAGCTGTGTGTGAGCTTTAGTGAAAAGGGCCTCCCGCCACTAAGGAATGAGTGCTGGCAGACACAAAACATACCCGTCTGGCGCTGCGCTGGCCGTTCCCCGTGCTATCACCTCCTGCGCACTCGCGGGGACGGGGGGCTCAGCGCTGCTCTCCCCGCTCGCCTCCTCACAAGGCCACCAGGTACTCAGGAGAGGCTTTTGTCCTGGAAAATTAATAATAATACCCCAAAGTTATTTCCAAAACATTAACAGGATCAATGAGTACATCACAGTGCGGGGAATCAAACTAAGAGTGAAGAAGGAGCATCTATCCCTATGCTCTCCCTTCAGGGTGGGCTTCCCTGCCCAGGGCCCCTTGTCCTTCTGCGCGGCTCTCGCAAGGGGGAGTCCGGGGAGGCTCAGCATCTCGCGGCGCTGGGAGACAAGCACGGCACTCCCCAAAACCAGCACCGGCGGGAACACCAGCTACTAAATCACCTCTGGAGGAACGATGGAACAGGGAAAAAAGTGCACCTGAAAAGGCTACTGCTGTACACATTTTTTAAGCCTTGCAGAAGAAATGCACGCCTGGATGCTTTTAAACTCTGCACGTTAATTGTCTTCTCTAAAAGAGGAGAGTAGGGGGCTGAATCATGCTTCTAAGGCGACAGATACAAGCTACTTATCTTTTTATAGAATGCCAAAAGTTAATGGACCAGCTAGTGCTGTAACAAATCAGTACTGCTACAGAAATTCCCAGTTTTGAATAAAATTCACCATGGGTTTAAATTGACCAGCATTCACACACCTGCTAACGCTACAGCACCAGCATTTCTGCTTGTCTTGGTCATTGAGTTTCACTGGAATTGAATCACTTATGGTTTATGCCAAAGAGCAGCTGCTGCCAGGATGGGCTCTCTTAGACCCCTTTCCCAATTTGTGAAGGAAGCGTTTGCAACAGAAATGTCACTGCTCCGCTTGCTGGGAAACCAGCATGGAGAGGAACAGGGTCTTTTTTCTCCACCTCGAGCAGTGGGAAGAAAGGACCGTTTTCTTGCTTCGTTAACGTGGGGGAACGGGATGTGCTCCCCGCTGCACGTTGTGCTAGCGCTGCCGCTGCAGGAACGGCACAGCCGAGCAGCTCCAGCAGCTGCCGGCGTTTGCGCCGCGGAAGGCCGGGCTGTGCAGGGCTGAACGAGCCGGTCCCTGCGCACATCCTGCGCACAACACGCTCGGCAGCACACAGACATAAAAAGCCCCCCAGGCGGTCTGAGGTGATTACCGTGCCGTTTGAAAAAAGCTGGTTTTGATTTCGAATCCAACTGCAGAGCTCCTCTGAAGGCAGAGATACCACATTCCAGAAATTAAATGTGTATTTCTTTCCCAGGCACGATGCTGGTCACCTCAGGCCTCCCCACGGGGAGGAAGCAGCGCTGTGCAGCCCGGGGCTCGGCTGGGCTCCTTCCAGCTTTCATCAAAATGGAAAAGTGGCAAAGGCAGCAGATGAAAGAAAATGAGAGGCAAATAAATTCCTCGGGGAAAGAAAAACGAACGGAAAAAGAACTCAAGGAAGGGGATGCCAGAAAAACCTCAAGAAGTAGCACAGAAGATCATCTGATGGGGTTGCCAGTTTTCCTCTATAAAAAACCCACCATCACTACAGGAGAGCCAGAGTCCCTGCATCATTAGGGTTGCCACCAGTTTCCATTATAAAGGGCTCCATTTTCACAACTGTTGTGTGGCTTGGAAAACTAGCTGAAGTTGAAAATCGCTATGTTAACTGGCAAGGCAGGGGAGAGTATTTCTGCAAGGTCTTAAAAAAAACCCAAAAAAAACCAAAAAAAACACCCCAACTGTTACTTAATGACAAATTTTGTCACTGTGACTTCAAAACCACCCCCATTGGCTTACCTCAAAGGAAGTAACCAGGCCAGTAAAACGGGAGAGAACACATTTTGTCAAGATGGGGAAAGAGGATAAACCAACCAATCAAACAAAAAGGCTGGGAAGTTGGGATGCAGCCTCTGAGGGAAGTGCAGGCTGTCCCAGAGCAGCAGTGTCTGGGCTGCGAGGTCTGCACCGCCTGCCTGCGGAACACCCGGAGCGAGGCACAGAACCAGCACCAGAGACAGTCCAGCCACGGAGGGGACGCGCCGACCCATCCTCAGCCGGCACTGCCAAATCCCAGTTCAGAAATGGATGAATTAGTGTGCACGAGCACTTCAGGGAAAGGGAAATCAACTCAAAACAGAAGTGACCGACTCTGCCAGCGAAGCAGGTTCACATTAAAGCTCTTAAGATGAGCCTCAGACTACTTCAGGACAGCTGTGGGCACAGCACTGAAGAAATCTCCGCTTTCTGGGAGCGAACCTGCACAGGCGCAGCCCCCAGCAAGCCCTTGCCTTCCCGGATGAGCGGCCTGGGAGGAAACGCAGTCAAAAGAAAAGTAAAACAAAGAGAAAAAAAGAGTGCTGCCATGCCTTCGCCAGGGTGCAACACACACAGGGAAAGCACGTGGGTTGGGCTGAGGGTGCCCCAGCGCCGGGCAGAGCCACGGGCACATGCCCGCTGTACCTGGGACACTTCCCCGCGGCCGCTGCTCCTCCGGGGTGGCTGGTTCGGGGTCGGATGCTGAGGAGATGAGCTGCTCGGAGCCTTCCTCACCAGCCGCCGAGTGCCCGCAATCTGTTGCTCCCTCTGCTGATGCACCGCTCTCTAAATCAGCACTTCCGCTGTCCGGACCGAGCCCTTCGACTGATGGGCAGCACAAGGACAGGTCGGGCGCTGAGCAGCTCTCTGTGGGCCAGAGCGGATTCTGCAGCGCACCCAAAACACCAGTGGCCGGGACGGCTGCTCTGGTGCTAACTTCTGATGGTCTTCCAGCCTGCGGCACCTGGAAAACACAGGCAGGAGATGGCTCAGGGAACAAACAGGCACTGTGTTGCAAACAGAGCTTCTAGAGGATCACATGTTGGCTTCTGGGGAGAAAAATGTCACAGAATTCAATTCTTTTGTATAGTGTTGCTTTTACACAAACACTTGACACGCATCTCTTGCATCCCAGTGTGAAAACAAAGGCCTGGGCCTCAACTGAAGCTCCATGAGCCAAAACAGCTGGTGGCAAAACCACACTGGGCCCCCAACCCAGCTAGCAGGGACCAAAATACATGAAGTACTCAAACTAATCTAAACTGCAGTTGGTTTTTACAAACAGGCAAACTTGTAGCATTAGATTCCTGCAAAGGCTTAAAAAGACCCTGGACCAAACCACGATATTTAGATCTACCCACTGAAATCACTGAAAACACTTTGAAGTTCCCGACTGGAATGGAACCCCGTGGGCAACTGTGCCCGTGGTTTCGGTGCCACAGCACCCTGAAGCCAAACACGAGCATCGGGACCCACTGCAGTGCCCATGGCACAGCTGCGAGGCATGAGAACGGGGCACAAATCACTGTGTTCGTTGCTTTCCTTCTGCTCTTTCCTGCCTGTTGGATCACACCAAAGAGGAAGAACGACTGCTCAGCTAACACCACAGAGACAAAATCGCATTTGCCACAAGGAAACTGTGGGCACCAAGCAGAAAAGTTTTGAATAGCACTTTCATCAAGAACTGTTGAACTGGCATAAACACAGTTGCAACAGTATAACCACTCTGGTTCTAAATGCCAGCGTTTTCATACTTGCCTTTTTTCTTTGTAAACCTACTCAATCAGAACAATTTAGGAGGAGTGGCTACTGCCACCACTACTACTAAAAGGTCACAGCCAGTTTATGCAAAGCCAAAATTAGCTACCGTAATACCATTGTTCACACTAAGCAGGGCTTACTTTTCAGCCCCAAATCACAGCAGGACAATTTACAGTCACCTCCACACCTCTCTCCTCTCTTTCATTGCCTGACCTCTTCTTACCACACAAAGTCAGCTGCCAAGCCCAGCTTAAAGGAAACAAAGGCATCTTGTCTAGTCTGTGACCAAGTTTCATTAAAAAAAGCTCAAATTCCACGTAACAAGAAGCAGAACAAAAAGCCGTGAAGTTATTTTAAGAAAGAGTAAAGGTTTGCTACTCAGATTAAGTTCACAGCTTCTTCCATCATCACTGCTCTCGGGTTCCTCCTAATTACTTTTCAGGCCTTGGATTTGCTGCTTTAAAATGCATCTGGCAAGTACTTTCTGGATGTCACAGCTCCTGGACACAGTGTTCCAAAACGAACGCAACAGACAGGTACAAGTGCCTGGCAGAGTCACAGCAGACGCACATCTCTAACAGCTCCTCTTTGCCTGCGGGGAAAAAATCATCTCTTCACCGCCTTTGCATTCTCAAAGCAAAAGTATGACAGGTAACGTTGATCTAGGTACTGTTTTACCACCAAAACTAAACCAGTAAAAACACATAGATGACTTACCTAAACCAGCCAAAGTTACCGAACTCCATGTCACTCCAGCCAGGAGTGAAGTGAAGCCCCTCTGGTTGTGGAGTGCAGGCTCCCCACTTCTTCCTCCACTAACAGCTACTGTCTGCTTTTATGGTCATTGAAGTGGTTTGAAGAGAACCAAGATAAGAAACAAACCCCCTCCTATTAGGAGTTACACAAAGGCCCGGTCTCCTTGGCAGCAGAGTCCCACACGAAGGGAAGGGAGGTAGAACCAGGGCCTTGTCTCCTGCAGGCACCAGGCGGCACCGTCACCTGCGGCACCGTCACCTGCGGCACCCCTTCTGGGCAAGAATGCTCTGCCACCCGCAGATATTCACACTGGTGGTGAAGATGGTGGGAAACCAGCACAACCAGGCCAAAATAAAAAAAATAAAAAAAAAAAGAGTTACAGGATAAGATTTTAGACACAGCACACAGACAAGTATGCAAAATTTAGTTGAAGTTACCTTTGCGTTTATGGAGGGAGACAAGAAGGAGAAGGAAGGGGACAGAGGAGGAAGGAGTCCACAATCAAGCTATTAACTGTAATGCAACACAAAGTGACACACTTGGGTACGCACCAAGTTCTCGTACTGCCCACATCTGCTAACTCTTTCTAAAAATCTAAGTCACATCATGAGCCTTTGATGTTCTATTATTTATGTGAACTTTTCCATAGGTTAGAAATCACATCTCCTACACCAATGGCTTTTAATTGAAGAATCTAGCATTCAAAAATAAACTCACCTTTTCATGAACGTCTGAATTAAAAACGTAATTGGCAAACTGCTGGAGGCTTGCTTATATAGGTCAAGGTTGCTCGGGTTCATTGCTTTGTATATTACAGTTTAAAGAACGCTCTAAATTCAAGGTTTTTAACTTTTTAATCTATGGGGAAAACTTGCTATAAACTCAGATTAACAACTGCTAATGCACTGAAGAAAGAAAACCAAAAACCTTCCTCCTACTATAAAAACAAAATAGTGTGGCCTCTGTTTCTTTTCTGATAAGCGTCTTAAATACCAAACATTTAACTGCATAATAACATTTACTGGCAGCCAGGCAGCCTGCTTAGCAGATACATAAAGCAGGTAAAAGGAGAAAAAGTTAATTTCTTGGCTGAATGATTCCATCGGTAGCTATAGGGCAAACTAGAAAGTCTTTTAGTAAAGTAGCAGTTGATTCTTCTATCAATCTGCAGCACACATACTCTTCCAAGGAATGCATTAAATATGAAAATCATATCCCGTTATCATCTGTTCCCAGCTTTCAGCCCCGTAAGCTTTCCTTAATGAATGCGGCAGCCTCGGGGACCAGCGCGCTGTTGGCTCCTCTGAATAATGGAGCGGCGCGGCCGTCCTGCCATTACAATATCACCGGCTGAGGGGGTTTCACACACAGTCACAAGTGACTACTCTTGCCAGCATGCTCCAAGTTATTACAAGATGTTTTTAGACATTTCATCTGAAAGAGCTTTACTGCTTTTAGTGAAGAAAACAGCCGTGGTCTTGAACTGTATCATTTATATGGAGATAGGAGGAGGGATTAGAAGCCTGCATTACTGCAGATATATGGCGGAATATATTTAAGTATTCCTTGTCAGTCTTTTTGTCTGTTACTCAGATACGCAATCTTTTTGCTGCTTCTGAGAAAAGGTCAAAATGCACAAAATTATAAATATGCTATAGGAATCAGGTGCTGCATTTAAAAAAAAAATCATTCATTAAGAATATTTCCTCCTCGGTCAAGACTATTTTCACGCTATTTGGCACAGTAGCTATAAAAACCAACACAAAGATTAAATTAAACATTTAGCGCTCTCCCCACTTCTTAATTCTAGTTCCGCTTTCTACCCAGGTTATTCTACTTCACTCAGCCACTAAACACTATTTCACACTAGAAATGCCACGACGAGATTCCCCAGGCCAAGAGCGCTTAGCAGCGCCTGCCTCTTCACGCGGAGCTCAGCGCCGAGCGCAACGCAATAACCACGTCTCTCCCCCTTGTTTCGCATTACCTGCTCCTTGGCTGCTTCTTCCTTGTCACCCGCTGCTGACAAGTCGGCCTCTTGAAGTGATAACGCCCTTTTAATTTCTCTTCCATACCATGCCTAAATGGGAACAAATCCGTTACGTAAAATTGAAAGCAAAAAACCCCACCACAAATCAACAAATATTACTTTGCAAATTGTGCACATTTAAATGCAACATCCTAGCAGCACTTTTCACTTGGACAATACTCTAAAGGCAGAGATCCCATTTTCTCCTAATTTTTCTGTTTCCCTGAACAAATGACATGGCCTGTACGCAATCTTCTGCAGGTTTTTAATAAACGTTTAGAATTCGGTTTTGGTTTCCATACATCACCTTACAACTCACTGAGCCATCGTAAGGAAAAACATACGGCAGATGTTCTAAAGAGCAGCCCAGCATGAAAGGCAACTTGCTGCAGCGTTCCTAACAAACAACTGCAGAAACCGCCTTCACCTCCACTCCACTGGTTAATTGACCGAATGTAATGCATTCAGAGTCGGACTCCTGCTTAAGAGCCACGCACAGGCAGCACCTATAATTAATCCTGTTCGTTAGTAATTGTAAACCCCAATAACAAGTTACACAGGCCCTGAATGAAAGCACTTCAGTACCTATTCTGCATCAGGTAATATGCATGAAAATAAATCTTTAAAACAATTAACTTAACCAGCTCGGCACTTCACTCCAGTGGTGCGCGCAGCAAGGCTGCTATTTCCCAGGTAATGGAGGCTGCCCCGAAAATTGTACACACAACGTTTTAAGAAACAAAAACTAACCACGTGAGAACTAAAGATGCTCAAAATGAGCTCAAATATAACTACTGGATTTTCCTGAAAGCTGAACTGAATTTACTTATACTCCCCAAAATTACTGTACAAGTTGCAGACACACAAACACGGGAAAAAAAGAAAAAGTGCATCTTTCAGAAACAGAAGAAATTTTGCCAGCTACAGCCACCTAATAAACTGTGCACGTAGATATGATAAAACACTCCTAAAGGGCATTCTCCCTTTGTTCAAAAACTATAAAGGGAAAATAGTAATAATTTCTTTCTCTGTACACTCCCATGATAGATTAAATGATCACATGCTCCATAATTCTTATGCAATCCACAACAAGGGGGCTTTTCCTAAATGTAACAGAGAGGACATGTAATCAGCGTTTTGTTCAACAGCTCAGAAATACCAGTCTAACCTGGTAAAAATAAAATGGATGTCACAGAATCACCAAAATGGGAGTTGTGTGCAGTGCTGCTGGCCACCTCTGCAGCTGCAGCAGGGTCTGGTACATCACACGGAGCACAGTCTGGGCTCATTTCAAACTCCCAAACGTTACCGCTTTAAGCACTCCAAAACATACGATGGGGTTTCACCACTACCTGAATTCTTGATGTGCCAATTTAGCAACACCAATTTAGCAACCTGGAAACAGCAGTAAGCACTAATATTTTAAGTCTTAGAGAAAGTTACTTCCATCTTCTGAATCATCTCCGAACTCCAAGTTTTCAAATGAGCTTCAAACTGGTCGAATTCCTTTAAAAAGGTCTGGTTTCGCACAAGAGCTCCTTTTTGTCGTTCATCTATTTCTTTCAAGTATTTTTTCAGCTTCATGCGTTTCATTTTATTTCTATAGGAGAAAAATACACTGCACTTAAAGAGTATGAAACTAAACCAAACACCTGTATGACAACAGCTTTTCTTCAGGCACATACAGACCGACACTCCCGCAGGAGCCACCCCCAGCCCCAAAAGGAGCAGACATTCCTCCGCACCACCGCCCAAAGCTCCACTGCACAACTGATGGGATGTCTCCTGTCCAACTGCAGCTTTAAACCAGGGGGCTGCTATTCAAAAGGATAAGTACGTTAAAAAACTCTTGCAAACTTGTTTTAAATGGATAACTTTTTAGTCACTTGTATCACATTAAATCAAAATAATAATGGTATTTAGAAGAACATGCTCTGAAAGTCATACAAACTGTGCCATGAAGGCTGAGGTTTCACAACCCCTTTAAGCCAACCCAAATCCACGCTCCCACCAAAAGGGGCACCGCACTCCAAGCCTTTTTTGGGCCAACACTGTCTGCTGTGTGGCCACATAGCAAATTAGGCCCAGAGTAATCCAGCTGAAAATCCCTCTAAACCAGTTCTCACCCACCCCAAACCAGATGCGCCTCCAGCCAGGCCTCTGTTCTCATCGGATGACAGGGCAGCCACGCAGGTGTCGGTGCCAACAAAGGGACGATGGGAACCAGGGGCATCTTTTGGTCTCATTTTGCCTACAGGTCTGAGACACTTGGGGCTTGGTTTGTTGTTTAGGTTTGGTGGGGTTTTTGTTTGGTTTGTTGGTTTTTTGTTGTTTGGTTGGTTTTGGGGTTTTTGTGGGTTTGTTTTGTTTGTTTTTTTTTTTTTTTTTTTTGTTTTTTTGTTTTTTGTTTGTTTTTTTTGTTTTTGTGTTTTTGTTTTGTTTGTTTTTTGTTTTTTGTTTTTTTTTTTTTCTTTTTGGTTGGTGGTGTTTTTTTGTTTGGTTTGGCTTTTTTTTTTTGTGCAGACTACGTAGGCAATTTACATTAAATAGACAACGCAGGAACAGTCCAAGGAGCAGGACCACAACCTAGAACATCCTCTAGCAGATCCTAAAACTGTCAGACTACGACCCTCAGACTTTCTAGCACAGACTGTGCTACAGTGATTTCGTAAAAGTTGCATAAAACCAACTTGCATGTTAGTTATTACTAACCACTACCATTACTAATTATTACCAACTACTTTAACGTAACTACCTTCTTCTCTTAATACTGAAATGTTATTATTGCTGAAGTTATTTCATCCATATCTTAGAGACATGAATCTTACACTTAGCATATGAATTTAAACATATTGTTCTACAAAAACTTCAAGATAACATTCTAGAAGCATTCCACAATACCCAAGTCTTTGTAACGAATATAAAATAACCTATAAGAAACTTTTAAGCAGGCTTACTGGTAGGCATCAGACTGTATGCATTCCATCAGTTTTCGTTCTAATTCCAGCCTTTTGGCTTCACTGGAAGAGAACAAACGACATAGAGTTAAGATAGAACTATTTCACAATTTAAATTCTCAAAATACAGGAAAAAAAGCATTGTACAGAGCACAACGCCTTCAGAGCAGAGAGCACGTTTTTGCTAGACTGGTAGTCCTACAGATTGACCTGCCAGCCAAGCTCACCACCAAAAACCAAACCAACCAAACCACGCAACACCAACAAAACCACGCAACCCTCAAAGCTTTTACTTCTCTTTCTTTCTCAGTGGGACGAGAGCTGGGCTGTTTCAAAAGGAGAAGATGCTCGACATGTCTATATCCACACAAGACTCGCCAAAATAGCCACTTCACAATTGGGCGTTAAAGTCAAGTACCTCCGGAGACGTGCAAGCACTGCCCACCAGAACTCACTAAAGGGGAGCAAATAGAAGCAACCAACAAAAATAGCTACAGTGGTGAAAACTCTACGAGGCCATGTGTATCTGCCGAAAGCAACGCAAGGGTACAGGCCCATGGCGATGATCAGAACAAACTCCAGCCCTCACCTGCAAAGAGAATCTGTTTTCAGGAAGAAAAATAAAACCTTGCAACAATCAAAGCAAGTACCCCCAGTTGCTTACTAAAAAATAATCTCAAATTGTTATTAGCCAGGCAGGCTGCACATGTGAGTGATATGGGCGTATCCCCGAGACCACACGCACCCACACAGCCAGGGACGCTGATCTGGGGACGTGTGCGCTCCCCACAAACGTGTCCGTGTCACCCCCACGCACACCCACCTCCTTCCAGCTGCCCGCACGGAGCAGAGCATGGAAAACTCTTTCTGCTTCTTAGCCCGGCAGATCAAGGCTTCCATTTTATCATCTGATCTGCCACCGGCTGAAACAAGATTAGGTTTTCATGTCATGTATGCAATTTAAAAGCCACGCTTCATCTGGGATCTCATCCTTTCAATTTCCTTTTACATGATGGACAGCTAAGCAAAAGCAGATTTCAAGATCTTGTTTTTACACTTCTAGAAGTAATTTTCATGACTCAATGAAGAACACTGATATCCTGATGGACGTAAAAGCCGACAGATGCAAACAGCCATTGGCTCCCACCCTATTTCCCATTCCCTGATACCACGGGTCGCACACCACGCTCCTCAGCTCCTGGAAGATCGTTCCCTCTCTGCCAATGGGGTTTTTCAGTGTCCCGTTCATTAGTCTGCGCTACAGCTATTTAGGCAGCACATGAATATATAAGCAAGCTCTGCTCAAAGCAAGACACAGCAGCATCAAAACATCAGGTCAGAGCCTCTCAGGGCCTGGGTATCATCCTTATGGATGCCCAAGATGGTCACGGCACAGCTTGTGATGTTTTGCAACATGGCTCCGTCCAAGTGCTGAGCTCGAGGGGATCGAGGCTTCATGTGTAGCTCTGCTCGCCCAGGTTCCGCAGGTTCCAGCAGTTCCCTTGTGTCAGCGCCAGCAGTGAAGCCTGAAGCCCTACAGGGATCATTCTGGCCACCCCATTGCACCACCACCTTCTTTTTTACATGAAAAACCAAAGTGCTTGGCCTGAAAATTTTATTTGTTCATGCAGTTTCACATTTGGTTAAAATGGTGCAAACAGTCAGTTATCGGCTTTTTCTTAAATGGGCAAAAATAGCACACTTCAGAACTTTTTACGGATCTGGGTGGCTCATTTTCAAACAACCCTGAATCTTCAGTCTACAGAGAAAGTGTGTTAGTTTGGGATTTGAGAGCAGAATTAAATCCCTGGTCAGCCACAGGCTCTCTCTAATCTCTGGCATTTCACCAGGCATCGATCCGCAGTGGTATTTGATCCCTCACCTCCCATTTAAACCAGCAGGACTAAGAAGCCTCAGTATTTTCTGAGGCACCAGCTCTCTTTGTGCTTCAGCTCCGCATCCATAATGCAGGAATAGCGGCACTCCTGTCATGACACCCTGTTGAGATAAGTACATAGGAAATTGCGCAACACTTGGGCACAATGCAATCTTCCCATACAACTAAGAAACGTTATTTTTACTGTTGTTTTTCTCCACCAGTCTGACATTAAATCAACTGTTGAGCGCTGAGCTGGATCCACCTTGCTATCCTGGAGTCTGGGCAGAGGCTGCTTGAGCCCCAGGCGATGGTGCTGGGTCCCCTGGGTTAGTGGGGCCTGTTCAGCACCATCTTCTACACATCACTGGTACCAGCTGGTATTTCTGGGACTGTCACCCTATCTTGTTTGCATTCTGGCCACCCTACCTGGTTTGCATTCGCTGCTTGAGACATCTTGGTATTTTTACGCGTTTACTGCAAATCACCCTTAGTGTGAAGCAGCTGGCCCCACTGAAAAGCCAAGCTAATCGCAAAGTTAGTCCCACTGTTAAGTACAGCACTTAACTACATAATTTATTTACTTCATCGCCCACAGCGCTCCAACCCTGCCTTTCTCATCAGCCACCCCTGAAGAGTAAGTGCTGAGCAACCACAATACAGTCAGGTCTGTAAAAAGCACACAAGGTAAACTCTCTGCCCCATTTAACTTATTAGACACCTCAAACGTAATTCTTTATAATTCTGCACACAGTAGAGATACCACTGACCTCTGTACAGAGACCTACGCATGCAGTAATTTTTAGATTTAGATTGGACAAAGTACCAGCATCAGGAAACAGAATATGGCCAATAAAGTTAAATGTGTAATTTAAGGTACAGTTACGGGTTTTTTTGCACAAGTCCCAAGGCAGTCCATGCTGACTGTTCATCAGAAACTTCATATCTGGCACCTAATTTCTCAAGCACTCCAGAGTTTGAGCATTTGAAGAAAAAACAGACTTACAAGCACAGGTGGAAAAGAACCATTCACAAGAACTCCCTCCTAGCTCCCCACAAGTCAGATGGGGACATAACCAAGCAGCAGCTTCCTCCACCACATTCAAGCTCTTGCGCATACGGCTTAGGAGTCATGGCTCATTGTTTGCTCAAGCAAAAGCGCGGCCTGAGGCTCTCGGGAGGCACCTGTACCCGCAGCACGAGGGACACCTGCACACAAACACTCAGTTTAATGCACCACGCAGTCCAGAACGCTCAGATTTTAATCTGCCCTCTCAATTTTTTAATGTCACAATTTAGATGAAGTGCCTTGCCTATCTGGGGCCCACATCTTTAATAACTTCTACACAACAAAAGCATACTTCATATATTCTTACACAGTCATTTAAACAGCAAGGTATTCCCTGTTTTGTTTGCCAGTGGTCTTCCAGACCAGAGGAGGATATTAGTGAAAACATACACAGCGTTTTTGTAAAAGCCCAAGGCTGTGGTGTTACTTCTGCTACACTGGGTGTCTGAGGTGCCAGCATGAGACCCAGAAATCAAAGTCTTCTGTACTAGACATACAACAGACACTGCCTAAAAAGCAGCTTCATAACAGTATCCACACATCCATGACCTCCAGAGACCTTCCCTGGCCAGAAAAAAAGTGCTAATTGACACAGTTCCACAAGCCGGGAGCATCCCTAACTGTGCACAGCTGCAGAGGAGCTGCCGGGGCTGCTCCCCCAGGCCACAGCCCCTTCCCAAAGCTCCCAGCACCACTTGCTTTTTTCCTGAAGTCAGATTCCCCTGAGGTACCCATACACTGAAACACCTACATTCACTTTTTTTAAGGATTAAAGGAGAGACATGTGTATAGGTCCATTCATCAGCTAGCCAGCTCTGAAACATCAACCGTTTGCTTGAAGTGACAAGTAATTTTGTAAATACTGCCAGAAGTGCTTCGGGACAACTCCTCAAAGAAGCAGTCCCAGGTCAGGAGTCACCCGAAACGCTCACACAGAATTCAGACGGCACAGTGACTGAAAACTCAGCAGTTAAACATCCCCCCCATACACAACCAGGCAAAGGAGGTGACAAAGCGGAGGTGCCAGACGGGCCCTGCCCAGCCCCTCCGGGAGCCCCCAGCCGCACCCGGGAACCCCGCTCCGCTCCCCAGCGCTGCGCTGCCCCTGCCCGGGGCAGAGACCCGGGGCTGCCCCGGCGGGACGGCCCCTCAGGAGGGCCCGCAGAGCCCGGCCGGGGTGAGGCCCGCAGGGGCCTGGCGGGCGGGCCGGGCCTCTCCCCAGGAGCGGGGGCCGTGCGGTGTCTCACCTGTGGCGGAGGCGGCGCCGTGGGTTGCCGGGGGCCCTGCTCATGACGGAGGAGCCCGCGGCCGCCGCGCCGGGCCCGCTCATCCCGGAGGAGGCGGCGGAGCCCGCGGCCGCCGTTTATTTCACCGTTTACAGCGGTGACCAGAGCGACGCCTCCCGCCCTGCACCGCGCCGGGCCCGCCCCGGAAGCCCCGCCCCGGAAGTTCCCCGCGTTGCTATGGGGACGGGCTAGGCCTAGAGGGCCAGCAGCCCAATATGTGTGCGCCTACAGATCTATAGGTACACACAGCCACAGCGGGGCGAATCGGGTCTGCAGAGCGGTGCTGAGCGCAGCGGGGCCCCGGCCTGCTGCTTAACCCAGGGCGAGGCGCTAATTCATCTCCATGGCTCTGGAAAAGGGGGGAAATGGGGACTCAGTGAGGTGCTAGGATGTTAATTCCAAAAATAATCACCGGCCACCAGCTGCTACGGGAACAGGGCCCTCCTTTAACAGCCTCTTTAACTGAGTTTAGTGTACACTGTGTTTTCCAGAAAAAAAAAAAAACAAAACTAACCAGAAAATGCAAACACCTTCTTTCCATTTGTACAGAAATCAAACAACTAAATTCCCGACTTCTGCTCTCAGAACTGACACCTGGTGGGCAGAGCTGGCTGACGCCCCCTCACCGAAACCCGCCGCTGGGAACCAGCACAGCACCTCCCGCCAGCGCCCGGCAAACCAAGTGCAAAGCGAAACCAGGATTTCTCATTTTCAGATAAAAACCTGGATCCCTTGGAAAGGAAGTCGCCAAATTAGCACTGAGACCCCAGGGCCGCAATAAAGTAAGTTCAAATAACTGCGAGAGTATTTGAATTTCGGGAGGAGAAACGCGAAATCAACAGACAAAATTGCAGATAGCTGTGAAACGCGTAAGTGTAATTAGAACAGCAATCAGGACACAATTAGCTGCCCCCAAATTAGCTGCTGCCACTTGAATGCCACCGCGGCTCCCCTGTAAATAGCTGATGAAGGCGATGGCTCATGAGAGCTCACCTGCTCGGGGACACACACGGCAAGGGATCTGCAGATTTGGGAGCATTTTGTAATTGGTTTCACATAAAGCACCCGTAATAAAGGACATGCTGCTCTTTTCTGTTTACTGCAAAGATGCGTTACGGAGAGCTCCATCGGAGTGCAAGTTCACCTGCTCAGAGGAACCGACGGGTGAAACCAGGCTCTGAGCTTCTCCACATTGCCAAAGTTGGGCGTTTCTTACCCGGGTCCTGACTTTGCCACTCAGGTCCACCACAGCCTGCCCTGTCCTTCGAAAATATGCAAGGGAAAAACTGGAGCTTTAGCACCTTGGCTGCAGACACGATCCCCTGCCCTCCTTGGGAGTTACTTGTAGTCCTCAGACTTCTCTGGAGCCTTTGTGTCAGCACGATGTTCTGGTAAGACACAGGGGCAGATAGAAAGGTTTTCATGGGTGCTTCATAGTTAAATTACCTTTTTTTCTCCAAGAAGGTCCCTCATAACTGCTCTCATTGCTAATATCTACGTCAAAATAAATAGTCTCCCCTTTGACACTGAGGTGAGACACTAAAAACCTGCTGTTTCGGAATGTCAGCCAAGAACTGCGCTCTGTTGGGCTGACGTGTATTTTGAACGCACCGCTGATTGTCAGTGCAGAAAACTGTCAAATGCTGTATGGCGCTCCAACAAGAAAACACTTTCATATACTACAATTTTGTTATTTTTCAAAACAGGCGAAGAATCTGGCTTTCTTAAGCCTGCACTGGTGGAATACCAGCTTTGGTTCTGGAAGACTAAATTGCTTTCGAAAATATTTGTGCTTGCTAACATAACATCAGAGCTCCCAAGCGCTCCTAGTGCTATCTGGAATGACCAGCATACATTATCTGTACATACTGGAAGCCCTTATTCCCAAACGGTGATCTCCCGGCTCCAGCTGAAAGGGAGGGGAGACCCCTGGGGTCCCACAGTTTATTTCTTTAGCGGACCTTTCCAGCCCTGCTGGTTTTGCTCATGTGGGGACACGGAGGAGCAGACAGGGGGCCAGGGGTGTCTCCTGGTCACAGGAGGAGCTGGGGGGCTCAGCACCCCCTGCCCTGCTCCATGTCTGCTCATAACTGACTCAAGAATAATCTTATTGCTGACATCCCCGATAACGAACATCGGCACCCCTCCCCGACAGCCTACAAAGAGGAGTGTTCTGTTTGTGTTCTCCCTTCAGTACTTAACACTTCTTTTAGATTAATTTAATTTTAATGTAATCTGATAAGAGCGGTAAAACTGTCAAAGAAATCTGTCTCCTTCTGTCTTATTAAATACGCTTTGAATGAAATTATGGGTTTTTTTCCCCAATAGCTGCCAAACAAAAGTATGTCTTGATTCAAATGCAGGGATTGATGTGCACTAATCTTAACAGCTTTACAGTCTTTTTAATTTAGGGAGGAAACCAAGTGTGCGTTTAGCATCCTGCTTTGCTCTGGAGATGTGGCAGCATCCCAGAAGGTGCAGAATTCACCTCCTTGTGAGGAGCATCTGGCTGCAGAGTGCTCACCTGCGGGGGAAAAACGGGATGACAGAAAGAGAAGAAAGTGAAAAAGAATCTATCAGAGGGGGGTGACACCGAGGGAGGGTCCCAGAGAGATGGGACACTCTTCACAGAAAGCAGAAGAGGTTGGTGTCCTCGTGTCGGGTGTTGTGGCCTCTGTGTAACCCCCGTGCTGCTGCCCTAACGACAGTGACGAGCTTCCACAGATCGAGGGCCCTCTCCGATTTTAGCGGAGTTTCGCTTAACGTGAGAAATACAAAGATTGCTTGACCACGTCTGGGTTGGAATGAACCAAATCACGACTTCAAAAGCACTGCAGAGAAATGGCTGATGAAATGCAGAGGGGGTGACGAGCGGTGAGCTCTGAGTGCGCAGCAGACACGGGAAGAGATGAGATGAGATGCGCGAGCCTGAACGCTTCACCACCACCATTTTGCTGTTTGTGCCAAAGGCAGCGGGGTGGGCTGGCGCTGGGTTTCTCTGGGAAGAGATTTGCAGAAACACAGGCTGAGCTGGGCTGAAAAGAGGTTTTTCCTCTCTGCACTTATTTGATTTCTGAGAGCGACTGTACATTTAACCAGAGCTTGCCCTCAGGTCAGGACAGAACTGAATATATTTTCTTTTCTCTCTTTTTTTCCCCCCCCTCCAATTAGATTCATAATACATGCCCTGGTAGCTATGTAAAAGACATAAAAAAAATTTACATAATGCCCATATAAGTCTTTTTGTTAATGAATCAAGTCCCGAATGAAAAGCACTAATAATACATTAGTAATCAAAGAACAAATAACACCAGTGAACATATCTCAGCAGAGCAGTTGTGTGGATCCATTTCCGACTGTCAGTGTCAATGCATGGAAATAGTAATTAACATGTTGAATTTAATGTTTAAATTTTAATAAATTTAAATGTAATAAAATGCTTTTATTAAATGTTACAGTTCCTTGAAACCTATTATTACTCATTTCTGATGCATAAATAGAAAATACATTGTCTTACTGAAGAAAGTGGTTTTTGCTGTCGCCAGGACAGGTGAAATGAGTTCCTGCAGCAAGAACGTGTTAACATGGAAGCCAGTGACAACGGCTGATTAAATAAAAAACTTCAGAACAAGACTACAGTGTTTAAAACTATCTAATGTTTATTAAGGATGTAAGGGCCTTATCCAAAGCCTGCTGACATAATTGAGAAGTCTCTAGTAACATCATTGTCAATGGGTTTTGAACGAATCCTGGAGGATTTAGACACAAGCGCAGGCCATTGTTTACAGCCCGTGTTGTTGGGGAGCAGCAGCAGTGCCGTGGCACGGGGAGCGGAGCGGTTAGAGCCATTTGCCAGGGGTGTCCCTCCTCCCCGGTCACCTCCACAGGCTTTTCGCATCTCGTGAGGCTCCAAGACCAGAGGGACCAGGTGTGACCTGCCTCGGCTCTGCAAGGCCAAGGACCCGCAGGGGACGTCTGGGAGAGCTCGGCTCTCTGCTTCCCCAATAGCTCAGCGTCACTTCTGGTTCTGAGACACGAGGAATTAACCAGTCTCCGCTTAAGTGTCTGCTGTTGTCTGAAGAGGAAAGAGGAGATTGACTGCGTTGAGTTTCCCTGTCCCCGGAGAAATGAGAACCGAGTTTAGGTTTCCTGAGATGCGAGACGAGAGGCTGGATTTGAAGGAGACCACTCAGAGCAGACCGTCAAAAGGCTCCATTCCCGTCTCCTCCGAAATCCTCACGCCTTACACACCGGCGTGCCCTGCACCACCGCTGCTTTCAGTTCTGTTGCTCAGTCTGAAACAGCGCTGGTGTGTTTATTCTGTGCTATTTCAAATCATCACGGAATGTCCTGCAGTAACCAAAAAGGAGGCAGGAAGAAGAGAGCTCACAGATCCGCAGCGAAAGTCCATGACAGGACGTCTGTCGCGCTGCAGGGAGCCTGCAGAGCCCAAGCGGGGATCACGCACCCACCTGCCACTACAATGTCCCACCTCGCCTCCAGCGCCTGGGCCTCCGTACCCGCTCAGCGTCGCGCCGTGGTTCTGCCAGGATCCTCTTTCTGGAGAGCAGCAGCTTCATGGCCGTGTTATTCCCAGCTCCCCATCCACGTTATTCCCAGCTCCCGCCCTGTTCCCTGTCCCCAGACAGGCAGCACAACCATGGACTGGCCACTCGGCTCCATCTCCGGCCACTCAGCTCCATCTCTCTCGATCTTACCACTTGCTGCTGCTGTCCTAAAGGACAGAGATCTCTCAGCCTCCTTCATTAGTATTTTAACAAATGAGTGGATTAATCTCACGCGCTGACTGAAATACTTAAAAAAGTTTTTTCCTCTTCAAGTCAGGAAAAATTAAGGGGAAAATATAAAATAACTGGGAAATTCTTTTAACTGAATTAGATAATGTTTCCCTTTTAGCACCGCATTTTATAGCCATCTGTTTTGAAGAGTTGCTTTCTGTGCTGCCAGGGATGAGGCATTTCGACAAGGTAAAAAGCCTGGAAGATCCAAAACCCCAGACTCAAAGGGAGAGCGTCTGGCCTATTGTCTATTTTGATTAATGAAGCCTTTTGCATAGTGAGATAATATGATGTTTACTGAGCAGCGAATGCTGCTGCACAGCAGAAATATCAGAAGTATGAATAATATTCGATATGATAACGACATCAATAAGCTAATCTATGTATTACTGGATTCTGCTCAAAAATGCCTCAAACGATATTTGTTTATTTCATAATTGTCAGCCACTTTGATGCACTTGTCGTCAGGTTCAACAAGTGCTCCAGGCGACAAGGGTTTGAAACAAAGGGAGGCACTTGGGCGAGCCCTGCGGCTCAGCAATGCCGGGCGAGCGAAGGCGCTGCCAGGGCACCGGCAAACGGACGGGCCCTTCAGAATCCCTCCGTACCCTACACCTGAATATTTAAACCCTGTTAAAGACCTCTTTGCTTCAGCATTAATGTTTGTGAGTCATCTGTGACTCTGTAAAACAAAAGTGAGCAAACCAGCAAAGCGGCAGTGGCAGCACACTGGAAAATAAACGCGTTGCCCTGAGCTAGAATTACGTGTGAACCCGAACTGATTTCTGGTCACCGTTTGGTTGTTGTCTCCCTGTTATTTTTACCTCTGCCCGAGGTTTAGAGCTGAATGTCTGGACCCTCCGGAGTGCCGGAGAAGCTGGTTGTTTGTCAGCAGTGCCACCTGCAGAGCCAGGCCACGTCTCACCTGGGATAACAACCACAGGCGGCTTCTCCCAATTCTGTTTCTCTGAAACCCAGTTCCACGTGGACGTGGTATTTTTCACTTCCCGTCCCAAACCACTGTGCTGTTCTTCTGTGATTTATTAAGCATTTCCCCCTCTGTCCTGGGCAGAAGATTGTTCTGGCGCTGAATTAAGAGATCCATACATATAAACCGTTCATTCATTTGAAAAGCAGGAGAACAAACATAAGACTATTACATTAATTAAACTGTGTCTGCTCAGAGCACAGCATCACTGGGCCCTGCCTTCTGCACTCCATTTAGTATACGCAACAGTAAATAATCATGCCAAACCTAAGCAGGAACCTGAAGCGCAAGCTGGCAAAAAGACTTGAGAATAGATGGAAAATATTCCGACAGCGCATTTAGATAGAGCTCAGAAATTGTCTTCAGGTGGACTTCTGCGGCAATGCTCATGTCACTGGGGTGGGCAGGTGGGGTCTGGGAGAGCAGAGCTCTCCAGAGCGTTCTGCCCGCTCGCAGCCGCACGCACCGCCCGCGACCTCCCCAGGCGCAGGATGGTGTCTGGGGGTGCTCCGGGGGGACCAGACCCCGGGGGACTCCAGCATCCGACTGCGGCCCCCAGCGTCCCCCGAGCCGTGCCCCGAGTCACCCCGGTGGTACAACCCCAAGGGCAAGTCCTGCCCCCCGGAGCAGCACAGACAACCGCAACCATCCAGTAAACTTAACGAGCAAGCCTTTATTTTTGAGCTGTTAATACACTCCTCTCGCACCTTTTTTTTCCTCCCTTTGCAGAAGTGCTTTTATCCGCCGCGCCCCGCGGTGCCCCGGGACGCACCGCCAGCCCTCCCGGCCCTTTCCAGCAATTATGCGGCAGTTAAATCAGCCCACGGCCGGGGCGAAATCGCGGCTCGCCGCTCCGCTCCGCACCCAGCCGTGCCGCTGCCCGGGCCGAGGGGCTCGAAAAGAAAGAAAAAAGGGAGGGGGGGAGAAAAAGGAAAAAAAGTAAAAGTCAAGCAACCCAACAGCCGCCCCAGCTCCAAGCAACCGGAGGAAAATCAAAATCTGCTTCACCCGAAAGGCGACGAGGGGGAAAGAGCCGAGGAAGTTTCCGGGAGCTGCTGCACAAGCCCCGTTCGCCCTTCGGCTCCCGAAGGCTCGGGGTGCGGCAGCCAGGACCGGACCGGCCCCGACGCGGCTGCGGGCACCGGACAGCGACGGGCACCGGACACCAGCGGTCACCGACGGGCACCGGACAGCGGCGGTCACCGGCGGGCACCGGACAGCGGCGGTCACCGGGCACCGGACACGAGCGGTCACCGAGGGGCACCGGACAGCGGCGGCCGCCCCGCAGCGGGAGCGGTGCCCGCCGGGCCGGACTCAGGTACGTCCCGCTCGCTCTGCCTCTTCCTCCTGCTCCCCGCCTTCCTCTCTCTTTTTTTTTTTTCTTTATTTTCCCCTCGTCTTTTCCCTCGAGTGACTGAACTCCGCCGATTTTACCGCGGGCACACAGCAGCCAGCGAAAGGGACGCTCGGTCCCATTCAAAAATCAGGGTATTTCACAAAATTAAAGCGCCGCGGCATCCCGGGGGAGCGTCGGCGGACGCTGCAGCGATCCAGGCTGATCTCCGCGGCTTTTCCAGCGGCAGCGGCCGGACGGGACCGACAATCACTACCGAGAACCGGGGCAGCGTTGTACGCGACTGCCGGGCTTGAAACTCGGGTGGGTGCGAGGGCAGCGGGGGTCAGAGCACCCCGAAAGCTGCTCCCGGGGGGGTGACGCCCGACAGTCGGTGTTATCGGGGGGAAACGAGAGAGAACGGGTCCGTTTGTCCCCCCCTCCGCGCTCCTTACCTGGGCTCCGCCGCGGCGGGGCCGCTGCCACCGCAGGGCAGGTCCCGGTGCCCGCCCCGGCTGCCCCGCCGCTCCGCCGAGGGAAAATCACAACCGTAATGAGTGAGGAAGGATGTTCCGCCAAGGCCACGGGTGTCGGTGCGGGGTGCGCCCCCCGCCCAGCCCCGGCCGCGGCCCCCCCTGCCCGTCCTTCCTCCCTCCTCATCCTCATCCTCATCCTGCCCGTTCCCAGCCCGGCGCCGGCAGCGCTTAGGCCGGGACTGGGGTGTAATGGAAATATCATCAGGAGACAATTACCTTTTCAGAACATTCACTTCTCCTCCCAGACACTGTCATTTGAGAAATAGGATCATTTGATTTCATATTGCACTAAATAACACCCAGCCGTCTCAAATTGCCAGCTTCTTAAAAGCCACCCATTGGAATAAATTGCAGAGCGAGTCTTTTGGCTCTGGCTTCTTTCCTTTTTTCTTTTTTTTTTTCCTTTCCTTTCCTCCCCTCCTCCTTCTCCTTTCCCGAACAATATTATGGGAATAACTCGGGAAGAGGGCGGCCGGTCCGGTCCTAAAGATAGGCCCGGCTCAGCAAAGCTCCGGCTCCCTCACTAGGCGCTGGAGCCGCTAAACCCGACGTAAGCGGGTTTTGCTCGTCTTTTTCTCCCCCTCCTGCTTTTTTTTCTTTTTTTTTTTTTTCCCTTCTTTTATAGAGGCAGGTTTCCCCGTTCCCGGCCGGACCCGCGATGCCAAGGTGCGATGTGCCTTTAAGGCTCTCGGTGCGCGCCTGCTAATCTGGTCATCACAGGCTTCATTATATCGGTATTAATGTCATCCGCGGATTACTAATTAGATTTGCGGGATAAATGAAATTACCCGAATGGGCTGCGGGGGAGGGGGAGCGGAGTCTCCCGGCGCTTCCCGGGATTTACGGGGTGGGGGGAGAAGGAAAAAAATCCTTTTATTTCCCCCCCCTTTTTATTTTTACCCCCAGGCCAGGCCGCCCCCGCCGGGGCTGGGACTCGCGTCCTAATCGTGTTCTCCTCCGACAGACACTAATCAAGTAATTTCCCAATCCCAGCCCCATCAAATTGCTCTTTAGCTGTTGAACTGTGGAGTTTTGCTCCTCTTTTCTCATGCTAATCAAGCCCATTCAGCATCTCTCTGTGAGGCTATTTGTAGTGGAATAAATCTCCTTGTTTGCCTGCTGCATGATTAATTGATATTGTTGTATGGCTTTTGTTTGGGCTGCGCAGAGCTGAAAGGCAGCGCATATTGGATGTGACGAAAGGAGCTTGAAACATCATTTCGCTGCTGAGGTCTTCCAGAGGTCGAGGGATAGACCGATCGCATTATTCATCCTATTTATTTATCCTTATTAGAAAATATGATGAAAGAATAAGGCCCAGAGTCTTTTTTAAACATTGACTAAACAGCGCATACACAACCCCAATTAAAAAAAGTGCCCGAGATGAGGCCTTTTCTCCATATTAGAAAAATAGCTCTTTTTAACGAGGACCAATTAAATCGTACTTCATTTTACCTGGGATCTCACAATAGACTTGACAACAAATTGCCTTTCTTCTTCCCTGGTAATTACCGGCGGGCTCGGCCACGCTCCCAGCGCCGGGGACCCCCCCGAGGGGCCCCTTCCACCCCCAGGACCCCCGGAGCGGGGGGGCCTGGTCCGGCCCAGTCCATCCCAGTGCGGCCCCCCGAGCCGAGCCCGGGCTGTGCAGCTATGTCAGCCTGGCCCCCCCGCACCCCCATGCTAAAAACTGCCTCCGGGCTCCCAGGGGACACCGCTGCAACTGGGACATTCAATTAAATAATCCCGGGCCTTTGCTTCTCCACAAATGGCTTTTTTCCTGCCCCAAATATTTCCAAGTTCCCCTTTCAAAAAGGGGAAGAAAAAAAAACAAACAAAAACAAAAACCCCAAACTGAAGAACAACAGGAAAAAAAGAAGAGGGGGGGAAAGAAAAGAAAGAAACTGTTCTCCTTTCTTTTCCCTGTATGCAGGGTAATTGATAGGCTCTATCAGAGGTCAGGATTTGCATAAGAATTAAGAGCAGTAAATTAATTTAATATTCCATGCACATCTCCAATTATTCCTGCAGACCTTTGTCTCCACGGCTGGCAGAGAGAAGGTTCAGCTGCTCTTCAACCAAACAACATCTGTGCAGTTAATAATTTGATAAACAGCTCATACAAATAGTTTCTGAATTATCTGCCAACCCGATGACTATTCAGTTTGGAGGCACTTGGCTCGGTCTGCGCCGTGCGGTCGGGGCTGGGCAGCCTGGTCCCCCCAGTTTAGCTGCCTGGGCAGACAGTTTCCCCCCGATCTCTTAAATATCATCAGCCACTTGCAACAGAACCCCATCAAGAACACTACGCAAATTGGGTCATTACCAGTAACTAATCAAAGCCTTGCAGAGGAGGTGCAGGGGTGCCAGCACAGCGCCGGGGGCTGCGGGGGCCGGGTTCCCCCAGCTCCGTGGCTCCAGCTCTGCACCCCGTGGGTCTGGAGATGGTTCTGCGGTTGGTGTGGGGGCCACATAAACCAGAGGGACATCTTGCGGGGTTCGGCGTGGGCCCCCCCGACGGTGGGATTCACAGGGGGGACAGCTGCTCGGGAGCCCTGCTAAATCCAAACCTCGGCCTAAGGAGGGCGTCCTGATTGTCACCCGCTGACTTCCAGGGGAAATCCAGCCTTACAAAGCTGCGGCGGCTCCTTCAGCCACCCGTGCTAGTGGGGACACAGAGGTCCAGCTCCACCACAGCTTCCCATACAGCCCACAGCGAGGAATCAAACCGCTGGGATAGCGCCAGACTCGCCTGATTTATTTTTAAACGCACACATGTAATGCACAACCAACAACAATAATTACAGGGTAAGAGCCAAACGCTCCGCTCGCCGCAGTGCCATCGGGACGATAACCTTGTGTATGCACGGATCGGCCTCACTAATTTCCTCCTCTGCACGGCTTGTACTTTCAGCCTTGCTTCTGGTACCTACTTTTAATAATAAACATGAGCAAATACGTGTAGAAAGTGAATGCTCCGGCATTCCTGGGGCTAAATTGAATGTGCAGAACGATCCCTTTTTCTGGTTAATGCCACATGCGCGACAAAAGTGCTCGAAGCAATTGAGAACCACATGGAAGTTCTGAGTGGGCTCAGCGTCCGTGCACCGCAACAAGAGGGCCCAGCACTGATCCGTATAAATTAAAAATCCAGTGGGCAGCTCATTTTTCTGCTAAGGAACCTCCTGGCGAGGCCACCCAGGGCAGTGCGCGGCATCCTGGCACGGCCTAGCTGCTCCCCTCCGCTCAGCCCAGGGAGCCTGCTAAGGGCAGAAAGCTGGCGGTGGGACGTGGGCGGCTGCGAACTCGCTGGTTCGGCCCCTACTGAAGGCGGCAGCGTGCAAGTTTAACGGGGATGTGGCCCCGCTGGGCAGTGCCACGGTCCCACAGCACCCGTGGGCACACTCAGCTTAGGGGTGACCCGAAATCACACCGGGGAAGCTGCAGAGTTCCCCTGGCGATGCCACCGGGACTCACTTCCACCAGGCATTAAGCATCACTCCAGAACTAATAAAAAAGTTGATTTTAGAAAGATTATAGAGTTCTTCAGGCGGAAAAAAGGTTAATGCTCCTCTCCACCATCACACAACTTTTGTGTTTGCCGTTGAGTTGATTTTTCTCTCCGTTTTGAAGAGAAAATTTATTCAAGGAATAGGAATCCAGGAATAGCGACATAAACAGAAATGAAAGGATCGAGTGCCAAATTGGGACAGGTGTCTAGGGCTTGATAAACCAGCGCAGGCTTATCCCCGCATAAATACCACCAGGCTCACCGTGACGCTGCCCGGCTGTGCGGGACAGGCCCAACGCTGAATTAGCCGAGGCTGAGCTGAGGAGGGAGGCGCTGGAGACCCTGCACCGAGACCTGGCAGTCGCAGGCTTGATCCCTGCAGTGCTGGTTCGGCAGCACCGCAGCAGCACCGACCGCAGAGCTCACCGCGGGGAACCGGCCCTCTGAACACCCAGCACCTGCAGCTCCAGGGCTGCTCAGCCCCAGGGTTTGCTAGTTAATAGACGCCTCTTTTCTCCTTTCCAAAATTCAGATTCACATCAATGCACTGTGCTGTCTGAGGCTGTTCTGACCCGAGATTGCGTTTTGCCCCAGCTGTAATTAAAAAAACACAGGCAAACCCAGTTTTTCTCTTGGAAGCTAAATGTGCTGCTTTGAAGAGTTCAAATCCCCCTCCTGCAGCCCCCAACCCCAGCCGCTCTGTGTTGTGAGGAGGGAACTGGACCCCTGCCTGCTCTGTCACCCCAGCCAGGGACCCAGCTCCTCACCCCTCCGGATGGCCGGGAGGGCTCGGGCGGCCTCACCGCGACGCGCAGCTTTTCCGAGCCAGGAAGGTGCGGGGCTGGCTCTGCACACACAGGACGCTGCGGACCCCGCGTCATCACCGCCACCAGCGCACCCTTGAAGCTCTTAAGCCCCTTTGGTCCCTCGATTTAACCACAGCGAGAGGATTTCAACACTAACACTTGCCAAGCGGCGCTAGGCAACTTAATTAATGTTTGCAGAGCTTTGAGCAAACAGCCTGTACCTGCATAAATTTTGTATTACTCCAGCCAGGCCACAAGCCCTGCAAATCCAAACAGCTTCAGGTGATGCTGGCTGGGTATTTTGTGGTGGTGGGGGGGGGTTTTTTGGTTTGTTTTCAAAAAAAGCAGTGCTCATACCCTGTGAAGTTGGGAAAGGGTGCTGCAGGGACACACCATGGGATAAGATACCATGGGACACGCTGCCTCTCACTCACTCAACTCCATCACTCCGCACCAGAGCACAAACCAAAACCGGCGCCGGGTCCCTGGGGCTCTGGGTCAGCTCCTCGCAGCGGCTGTTTGGAGTGGTCTCTCTTTACAGACTCGCTGTGCCACTCTTTTTTTTTACCCCTCTCTTTACTGAGCCATAGAGGAGTCTATAATGAGAGATTAAAATAGTAGTCGTGCCCCGTGATTTATTTTTTTAAATTCTTGTGTCTACGTGCATGTAAACTACACAAAGCCACCCGGCTGTATGCCAAGGATAAATAATGCATCGCAATATATTTAGAGAATGCGAACCACAGAAAAATATGTAGGAGAGGAAAACGCATTTGCTGGGTGGTAAGTTATTGGACCTTTAGAGGCAGAGAAGGGAGAGGCTGGGATGGAGTTTGCTCCTGCCTTCCCTCCCGCAAATAAATCAGCGGCCTCGCAGCGCCCGCACCTGAATAAAATATGCCAGGTCTCCGCGGCAGGGCCGGCTCCGTAACCAGCCGCCCTGCTCGCTGCGCACGCCGACTGCAAATGGGCTGGGTTATCAGCCGCCGCCATAAAAACACCCTCTTCCCCAGCTGATTATGAACCTCATGCATAGCAAATGACAGAGCAATAACGCTCGCGTCGCCTGCAGCAGGGGTGAAAAAAAAAATAAAATATTTACAGACTGACAGGCTAATGGACACTTTCCCAAAGAGCGGTTAGAAAGAAGTAGTAAATGGGCCCGCGCTGATGCAGGGCAGCGGGCCCGGTCAGGGAGCACGGCACACGGCACCGGATCGGATAACATCTAATTGGCAGGTCACATCCAAATGAGTGTAGTCATGCATCATCCGGAAGGCTTTTGCTGGTTATAAAGACACTTGTAAACAATTCAGCCGCCGAACATGGCAATAATATGTTGATCCGGCATGTAATGAGGTGTTCCTGGAATCAATAAACTAGTCATGAAGAGCAGGGAGCAAGGTCAGCGCCTGCCTTTTTGATGACCTTTCCTGGCTGGTAAGGACATCACATACTCTGAAGAGGACTTTTCTCATATTGCACAAGGCGCCGAGTGTCAGAACTTCCATTCGCAGCAAGCAAATGAACAGCCGGGCTCTGCATGCTAATGAAGTCCAGGCTATTTTCCACCTTTTCATCTGCACATTATGCTCTTGACTTTGGAGAAGGTGGGAATTAGGTTGGACCCTCGTGTCAGACTGCCTGATGGCTCGGCTCCGGAAAACTGGTAATTGAAGCTGATGACTGATGCGGAGGAGGCCTGAATTTGGAAATAAACAGTTTCAAGCACTGCATGTCATTTCTAGAGAGACTGCTGAGTGAATGGAAATGAGCTCCCTTTCGCCAATCTAATGCAGTTTCTCAGCAGGAAAAACACCGTCTTTGAGACAACAATGCCAGTCATTAAGGTTTAAATGTTCTGGCGATAATGTAAGGAGTAGCACCTGCCTTGGCGAACGGCACTTATGGAAATGCCGGCCCACCAGGGGCTGGGGCTCACCTCCAGCCCGGGCCAGGCTGGGAGCGGCGCCCGCCGGGTCACGGCGCCGCGCAGACATCAGCCGCGCCGAAAATGCCTTTCTGAAGAACCCGTCACGAAAAGCGACGCTTGCCGCGCTGCATCTGCACCGGTTAATTGCTCTTCCCCAGCACATTTAGCAGAAAGCCTGCTGGCCTCGTCCTCACCGCTGCTCACTGAGCTGGCCCTAATTCACGTCAGCCCCGCCGCCGGCCCCGGAGAGATGAAAAATTGACTTTGCAGACGAGGCACTTAAAGGCCAGTATTTTCAGAGTCGAATACGAGCGCTCCGCCATCCTAGCTGTTGGGAAATAACACTAAACACGTTACAAGCCCTTTCCAAACCCTACCTGGTGCTGGGAAACCGAGCAAAGCAGCTCGTCCGCCAGGGCAGAGCCAGCCCGGCGGCCTCGCAAGGGTGTTCGGGGCTTTGAGGTGTCACTGCTGGGACACGGCTGTTCCATAACGAATCGTTAACGAACGCACACCCGCAATGACTCGCGTGGACCCGAACAAGCAGGGGAGGATGCTTCAGCACACATTCCACAGCACTGCCAAGCCCATACTTCCACCCATCCAGAATGGTTCGTACACAACATGGGAAATAAGGGCTACTTACGCTTCGGGTTTCTTTTTCTTTGTTAACAACATCTCCATTTTCCCCAGCCAGGTGCTGGCGCAGCAGTGGGCGCAGAGCTCGCAGCCCAGCCCCTGTGCGGGCGGCCGCCCCCAGCCCGGGCAGCTCCGGGTTGCGCCGGGGGTGCCGGGGGTGCGGAGCAGACAGGGGCTCCCCAGAGAGGCCCGGGCTCCCCAGAGAGGCCCGGGCGCCCTGTCCAGCGGGCGCCGCGTCCCCCGCAGCCGCCGCTCCCCGGCAGCCGCGTCTTCCCCTCGCCTGTGCCGCGGAGGCGGCGGCAGCTCAGGAGTGGCTCTGTTTGTGTAATAGTTTGCAACCCTTCAACATGAAAGGATATAGAAGGATGCAAGTTATTATTATGAAAATGAACCAAGCAACAGACAAAAATATTCAGGAGATGTTATCTGCCATCCCTACAATGCGCTCGTGGAGAAGAGCACTTGGCAGGCAGAAGAGTAGTTGCCAGATACATTGCCTTTTGTTAAATTGCTTTTGCTCTGACAATGCCTTTTAAAACCACATGCAATCTTAATTTAAAATACCTAATACCTAAAGGTATAGGGGCCCAATGCCGGTCTCCAGCTTGGGATTTGTCCAAAGCAATTCCACGGGCTTAATACTACAATTCCTCATTTTAATCACACACCGAATGTGGGAGGCTGAACTCCGCTTATAAGAAACCATGGACCTGATCCAAACATCACTAAAAATCAATTGAGCAAAGATTTATTTCTTTAAAGAAGTGGAGCCTGCCTGCCATCTCGCTTTGGTCCAAACCTTCATCATCCTCAACTTAGAAGAAAGGTTCTCTCCCCGTGTGGTCAATTTTATTACGCAAGATGGAGCTAAATGCAAAATTCAGATTTTTCTATTTTATTTCATCCTCTTAGAAAACGGGAACAAGTAAGGAACTGCTAAACGCAGCAGTGCAAGGAACCACCACGTTTTTATTTTCCAAAAGCTCCCCAAAACCAGCCAACCGGCGCTTCCACGCCAGCCGGTCCCCGTCTGCTCTGATTTCGGAGGGCAGGCACAGCGCAGGTGTGTGTCAGGGCGGTGTATGGATGGTGACGCCGTTCGGGGCTCGCCCCGTCCGCCCGGCTTCCTTGACAACCTCCTTCCCCGTGCTGGTGCCCTCCGAAAATCACGCAGCCTGTTTATATTTCCTTACAGCCAGAGCAGGCTGCTGACACGAATCAGCCATTAGCGATTCACATTGAGGAGTCTCCGCTAATTGTGCAGAATGTAATTAGTGATTATGTAATATCTGAGCTCTTGCAACTGTCATTAATGTCCACTATTCACCAGAGATAGTTCTTACTGAATTAGAGAATGATTACTGCATGGTAAATCTACTTAATCCTAAATATGCTAATTAACACTGTATGCACTTTAGACAGTGGTTAAAAGCACTAGTAACCTCAAAAAAGGTTGCGATACACCAGCATCTAAATTGCTTGCAATGGATTTTCCTTCAAAAGGTAAATTTGTTTAATTAAACGGTATAGCAAACTGTTAGGCACAGCTATTGATTAGCGCAACCCAAGCCAGGCTTTTCTGTAATGGATCTAGTGAGGTGCTGCCGCAGGGCAGCGATGCTGCTGCTGCATCCCGGGCATCCCGCTGCATCATCCTGGGTATCTCACAGCATCCCGGGCATCCCACTGCATCATCCCGGGCATCCCGCTGCATCATCCTGGGTATCTCACAGCATCCCGGGCATCCCACTGCATCATCCTGGGTATCCCGCTGCATCCCAGGCATCCCACAGCATCCTGGGCATCTCACAGCACCCTGGGCATCCCGCTGCATCCCAGGTGTTCCACAGCATCCCACTGCATCCCGGGCATCCCACAGCGTCCCATGCTGGGCACGGCCTCGGCAGAGCCTCTGGGCAAGGGGGGCTCCGTGCACGTCCCCCCACACGCGGATGCTCCCGAACAGGCCTGAGATCGCCGGCGGAGCCGTATGTAAAATAGCTTTCTGACAGCTCTCCCTCCAGGATTAAATACCGTGTTCCTGAGGTCGTAAACCATAATATTACTACAGGCAGATACAGTGGCCTTCCTCAATAAATTCTTACTTAAATCTTAATTTTAAGATTTATTTGTGTAAAACAGACTTTAGATATTAAATGCTACCTACTAAATGAATGGAATAAATACAGCAATTGTACAGTTTTTGAAACATCCCTTTCGAATGCCCGGGGTGTTTAATGTATTCTTGTTTTCCGTAAAAAAAAAAGATATGGCTGTCATGAACCCTGAGGATAATAGCATTTTGTGATTTATGAAGATTCTTCCTGCTTATATATTTTATATAAATAATACTCCTGTGTATATCTCTGCACTCATTCATAATCAAAAGCTGCACAGGCTGTAAAAAAGAGTTTGCCTAGTAACATATTTAAAATCAGCTTACAAAAATTGGATAACTAATATATCAGACACAAAATAAGTCATTGTAGCAAGCATACCAAAAGGAAAATTAACAGCACAATGCAATCCACGCCACACTTTTATCAGCAGACTGACACAACAAAGGAACACAAAACAAAAACTCCCACAAAAGAAAGTTCCTCAATCAAAAATCAGAAGTGAAAAGTACGATAAGAAATTAAGCACGCTCTTAATTTACCTGGGCGCATTAAACGCTTGCAGCTGATAAGCGCTCTCCGACAGCTGCGCGACGTCGTGTGTGCCGACACGGGGCGATGGGTGCGGGTTCCTGCGGCGCTGGGAGCACCCCAGCTCCCGGGAGGGTCCCCGGCCCCACAGGGTGACCCCAGGGACACTCAGAGCCCCACAGGGTGACCCAAGGGACACTCAGAGCCCCACAGAGTGACCCCAGGGACACTCAAGAGCACCCCAGGGTGACCCAAGGGACACTCAGAGCCCCACAGAGTNAGACTCTCAGAGCCCCACAGGGTGACCCCAGGGACCCTCAGAGCCCCACAGGGTGACCCCAGGGACACTCAGAGCCCCACAGGGTGATCCAAGGGACACTCAGAGCACCCCAGCTCCCGGGAGGGTCCCTGTCCCCGTGGCCCCACAGGGTGACCCCAGGGACCTGCTCTGCCACACGATTCCGAAACCACAGCCAAAGCCCAGGGGCCGCTCAGGGCCCCGCGGTGCTGGCTGAGCCCGGTGCCCGGCGGCTTTGTGCAGGGCAAAGCTGCCTTTCAAACAGCCCAGTCTGAACGTTCACGTTCATTTTTTAATGGAAGTTTCAGGAAGGTTTAGGCTGAGCAGACTCGGTGTGTACGGGTGACAGCCTCAATCCAGTGACTCAACAGCCCCTGTGCATTCACCGTATAAAAGAGCTGCTGCAGCCTATGGCATTGAAAAGGAGATGTCCCTGGCGCCTACACGGAGATTTACACAGAAGGCCTGACCCTAAGACTGACTCAGAGGATTATTTGCAGTCGTCATTGTCAATACCATGGGCCTGAGCTCAGGAAGCCCTCCCTGCGCTGGACAGGGTTTGCAGGGCCAGCTCCACGGGGCTGCGATGCCTCCACAGACACGGCGGCTGTGGGGCCGGGATGAAAACACACGGGCACAAGTGGGGGAAAGGACAGCGGCCGCAGGCATGGGGGACAGCGGCTGTGCCCCCCAGCTCGCCCAGCACACACGTGTGCATGGACACACACACGTGTGCACAGACGGATGCACACATGTGTGCACGGATGGACGCACACACATGTGCACGGATGGATGCATACACGTGTGCACGGATGGACGCACACACGTGTGCACAGATGGATGCATACACATGTGCATGGATGGATGCACACATGTGTGCATGGATGGACACACACATGTATGCACGGATGGATGCACACATGTGTGCACAGACAGACGCATACACATGTGCACGGATGGACNGCACACACGTGTGCATGGATGGATGCACACATGTGTGCACAGACAGACGCATACACATGTGCACGGATGGACGCACACATGTGTGCACGGATGGACGCACATACATGTGCACAGATGGACGCAAACATGTGTGCATGGATGGATGCACACACATGTGCACGGATGCACACACAGCTGCAGACGTGTGTGCCCTCGTGCGAACGCGGGCTCTGCCGAGGGGACAGCTCGCGTCCCGCGTCTCGTCATGGCAATCACCAGCGACGGAAATGAAAGAATTAGCCACACAATAAACCCCTAATTGCCTGGCAACAGCGTTCAGGCCCCATTAGGTAGATTTGTAACCGCTTCCAGAGAAATAAACTCCTGTGTCATTAGATAACAAGGAAAGAAATAGGTTATTTCCTTTTTGAAAGCTATGAAAGCTTCCAATTGCCTGATGTATTCGCTTAGTAGATTATTTTCTGTCATCTCAGTTAATTGAATTTTATCCATTGCTCTCAGAATTCCTCCCTTTCGTGTAAGGTTAAAAAGTTCAGAGGAGTCATATTTTTGAACCTCGTCCACTTATCGCCTAAGCCAACTCCAGCGGCACGAAGTACGCCGGGGAAAGCAGAGTCGCAAAAAACTATGCAATAATTGCTTTTCAGCACCCGGGTGAAGCGGCGCCTGAAGAGATGCAAAGCGTGGCCCGTCAGAGCGGCACCGGCTGGGACGCAGGCCGACGCACAGGGACACGTCTGCTGGGCGCTGCCTCTGGGGTCCGCGGTGCGACGGACATCACCTCCTCCCCTAGAAACCCAGCCCGGATCCCCAGAACGAACCCGGCTCTCCCCGTCCCCAGGGAGGTGACCCCCCTGCTCTCGTCACCGTGGGCCGAAGCGCGGGGGCCGGCAGCGCGGCAGCTCGGCTGAGCCGCAGCGCCCCCCGCACGCGGGGCCGGCGGGGTCTTCCCCTCGCCCTCGTTGCTGGCCTCCCCAGGACCAATTTCAGACCCGTCAAAACGAATTACGGTGAACAAAACGCGACAGGCAGCCCTGCCAGGCCCTGTCCGTGACAGCCCTCAGCCCTTCCCGCACACACGTCACACCGTCCCCGCACAGCCCCTGGGACACCCAGCCTCGCTGCCACCCAGCCCTCACGCTCACCCACCCTGTGCTGTCACCCAGCCTTCGCTGTCACCCATCCTGTGCTGTTACCCAGCCTGTGCTGTCACCCAGCTCTTGCTGTCACCCATCCTGTGCTGTCACCCACCCCGTGCTGTCACCCATCTCTCACTGTCACCAATCCCTCCCTGTCACCCATCTCTCACTGTCACCCATCCCATGCTGTCACCCATTCCTCACTGTCACCCATCCCTCACTGTCACCCATCCCATGCTGTCACCCATCCCTCACTGTCACCCATCCCTCACTGTCACCCATCCCATGCTGTCACCCATCCCTCGCTGTCACCCATCCCTCACTTCTCCCCTCCAAAGCAAGGCCAGGCAGATGTTTTCCATTTCGGAGCGAATCCCCAAGGTACGTTACCCCTCCCGCCACCCCTCAGGCCACAGAACGCAGCTCCCCCGGTTTCCCCAGTTTCCCAGCACTGGCGCAGCGGCAGCTCGAGCAAAGTTAACGTTTCACGGGGCGCTGGGGCAGCGGCAGCAGCTTCGCTTCCACCCTGCGCGGTGTTTGCCTCGCAGAGCAGCACCGCCCTTAACGAAACGGGGTGGCTGGGCTGCCGCAAGGTGACCGAAATAACCTGTTGGTGACTCTGGAGCCGCTTGGTTTCAAACACTTCTGAAAAGCCAGCTCCACTTTCTGCTTTGGTGCATACCAATTCCCCGTGCCGGCGCATGAGAACGCATCGGCCCTGCCGCCGGGGCATTGTCACCCCGTTCCCAACCATTACGACGTAGTTTCTACCAGAGCAGTTTTCTTCGCAGCCAGCCGAGTGGAATGATCCCTGAAAGCAGCGCTCTGCGGCAGCAACGCGCCCGCTTCCTCCCCCCGCAGCGCCCCACGGCACCCCGCCGGCGCCCACCCGCAGGCTGGGGGCCCACACACCCACCCGCCGGAGCGCGACCGCCTGCGGGGCCGGGGGAGCAGAAACACGGGGACGGCGGGGGAAACCCAGCACACAGAGAACTGCTCTGGAGCGGCCAGGGTGACACGGCTTCCCCAGAGCCTGCTCCCACCGCTGGCACCCACCCTGCGGGTCCCGCCTGTGCCCGCTCCCCTCCACCGGGCACGGGGACACCCCTGGCTCTTACAGACACATTTGGGGACATCTCCAGTTCTTACAGACACATTTGGGGACACCCCTGGCTCTTACAGACGCATTTGGGGACATCTCCAGTTCTTACAGACACATTTGGGGACACCCCTGGCTCTTACAGACGCATTTGGGGACACCCCCAGTTCTTACAGACACATTTGGAGACATCCCCGGAACTTACAGATGCATTTGGGGACATCTCCAGTTCTCACAGACGCATTCAGGGACACCTCGAGTTCTTACAGACGCATTTGGGGACATCTCCAGTTCTCACAGACGCATTCAGGGACACCTCGAGTTCTTACAGACGCATTTGGGGACACCCCCGGTTCTTACAGACGCATATGGGGACATCTCCAGTTCTCACAGACGCATTCAGGGACACCTCCAGTACTTACAGACACATTTGGAGACATCCCCGGAACTTACAGATGCATTTGGGGACACCTCCAGTTCTCACAGACACATTTGGTGACACCCCTGGTTCTCACAGACGCATTCAGGGACACCTCCAGTTCTTACAGACGCATTTGGGGACACCCCCGGTTCTCACAGACGCATTTGGGGACACCTCCAGTTCTTACAGATGTGTTTCAGATCTCGGGATGTTCCTGGGTCAGACAGACAGAGAAGAGGAAAAGTGGAAGGGAAAGAACGGGGCTGCACGTTTCCATGCTGTTTTTTAATTTTCTCTGTTTTTAGCTGCACCCCAGAGCGCTGTGCATGAAGGGTCCTTAACCGGGGAGGGCAGTGGAGGTGTGCAGCCCCTGCTCTCCCTCGTCCCTCTGCCAGCACAGCCATTCACAGGGATAACCTTGTAATCTCTAGAAATCTGGGAGTTATGATGGATGTTACATAAACCAAACCCCCTCTGTCAATAAGGGAAAAAACATTTTTAAAAGAGAAGCAGCTCAAAATTAACCCCGAGAGCACAGTTTTAACCCAGATCACCTTGGAAAAAGCAGCAGAGACAATGGCATGCATTCACTCCCTGTCCTTTCTCATTTAAATAACCTGGCCTTCATTAGCTTCTGATGGATTGCTTTAAAATCGCTAAAACGGAGCCTTGTTTGTTTTTGATGTGTAGTCGCATTGATTTTTCTTTTCCCCCTCCTCATTCCAATAAAAGGCGTTTTACAGAGCGCCGAGCCCAGCGCAGCTCTGTGGGGCAGCGGGGTGTCCGTGGACCCCGCGGAGGGGCCGACCGTCCCCACAGGGCAGAGTCTGGGCAGCCAGGCCCCGCTGGCGGCTGCGCCCCAACCCTGCAGTGGGTGCCATGGCCCGAGGGCTCCTCGAGCCGCACCAGGACAGAACAGCAAATAAATAACCCAAATACCGGCACCAGCGCGGGGCTGCCGGCGCCGACGGGCAAACAGGCACCGGGGGCTTTGCTCCCTGCAGCAGCGGGCTGGGCCAAAACCCCGGGCCAAAGCCCCAAAGCCCCCGGCCAACAGCACCTTCCCGCAGTGAAAAGGTGCCTCGGAACGCCAGAATTCCTTTGGGGGCCCGGCCGCAGACCGTCCGCTGGTGGCACCGCGGGCAGGCAGCGGCCTCGGCTGGGCGGGCTCTGAGCAGCTGCCCTTGCCGAGCTGGCGGGGTCGCGGTGCGGGGGCCAACGCGGATGCGGCAGCAGGTACCCCGCGACCCCCTGGAAAACCCAACACATCCCCCAGGCCTTTGCTTTGCTGCTAATTGTGTGCGCACCCAACGCACAAAGCGACGCACTCCCAGGCTGCCTGTACACCCAGACCAGTGTTTGTACACAAGCAACCTGGAATCTGAGCGCTGGAGTACACCCTGTTGGATTTTTCTTACAGCAGAAATCCTGAGGTAATTTAAAATACGCTCCTGTTACAAACAGCTGGGTGTCACGAACCTGCCGCACCTGCTCAGCTCCGGCCAGCAGCGCTCTGCTTGGGGCCAGCAGTGCTCTGCTTGGGGCCAGCAGCCCGCTCGCCAGCTCCCCAGCCAGCGCCAGCCCCCGGGCAGCAGCCCCGTACCCGTTCTGCAGCCCCACGCCCGTTCTGCGGCCCCGCGGGCGCTGCTCACCCCCCACTGCCTGAAACCCACATTAAATCTGCTCTTGCCCTCTGGTTTTCCCCCTGCAAGGGGTCGGTGTCGCTTGATGACGAGGTTAGAACCGGGGCAGAGCAGCGCTGGCGCAGGGAGGAAAGGCGGAAGCGGAGCAAAGCGGGAGGGAGGTGACGGTGCCCACGCTGCCAGCGCTGTCCCCATCCCTGCGCTGGGGACAGGAACCAGGGGACAACCCCTGACCCCGGGACACAGCCCCCTTCCTTCTCCCACCTGCTGACGGACCCCGGCTGCTCCAGCCAGGGGTGTTCCTGTGCGCGGCTCAGCGCCCCGACCTCCGGCAGCGGGGCCGGCCGCACAGCCTGCGCGGGGCCTCCCCGAGCCCGCCGGCTCGGCCCCGGGAACGCGGCGTCCGCCGGGGCTGGGGGCAGAGGAGGGGCTGGTGCTGCCTGCGAAAACAGCCGGAAATACAGTAGAATACAACAGAATAAAGTACGACAAAAAATAGAATAACATAGAATAAAAATAAATTAAAATAAATTAAATTTTAAAAAATTAAAAAAAACCCCCATAATAAATAAATAAAATAAAACAAAATAAAACAAAACATAAAAAAAATAAAATTTTTTTAAAAAAATCACTATGGATTGAAAGTAGGTCTTCCCCCAAGGAGCAAGGCAAGGGCAGGTGTTGGCCAGGCTGGGTGTCTGTCTGTCTGCAGAGCGGGTGTCTGTCTGTGGAGAGGGTGTCCACAGAGTGGGTGTGTGTGACGGAGCCCACCGCCGCTCCCCGGAGCTGGGTGTCACTGGGGACTGGGGCCGTGGTGCCCAGAGCCCCCCAGCAGGGCTGGGACCACTCACACCACTGCTCACACCACTGCTCACACCACACTGCTCACACCACACTGCTCACACCACTGCTCACACCACACTGCTCACACCACACTGCTCACACCACTGCTCACACCACTGCTCACACCACTCTGCTCACACCGCTGCTCACACCACTGCTCACACCACTGCTCACACCACTGCTCACACCGCACTGCTCACACCACTGCTCACACGGCGCTGCTGCCGGGGACGGACACGGCCTGATTTGTGAGTATTTAATGTTTCTTAGGAAGCACTTCTAAAAGAAATTGGTATGTAATGACAGCACTCACTGGAAAACAGGCCGATTATAAAATGCACTAACTTATCTGGTATTCATTTGAAAAGTAAATGGATGCAAGTAAAGGTGAGAGTTCACTACCAATTCAAATATTTTGCTTTAACAGGCTCTAGCACTCCTACTTTAATTCAAGCAGAAGCACAAGTATGAATAATCAAACTGGATGATGCTCATCAAAACCTTTGTGCCTTGCACCATTTCAAATGGTCATTGAAGCTTAATGGCAAAAAATTTACATTATTCCTTTAATTTGTATTCCGTTCCTTCCTTCTGAGTGATGTGATTGTGATTTTCTGTTGCCGGCTGTATTATTTTGATGCAAATGTTATGTGCTGGTGCAGTCCAATTTCCTGCTTTGGCCCCCCCTTTTCTTCCCCCAGTAAAGAAACGACAGCTAAAATAGTTCCAAATTGGGGAGGGATTTCAAAATAGTTCCTTAACTACTGCTCCTAATTAAAGCAAACAATGCAGGGTCTTGAAGCACCCTGAAAAGCGGAAAATTAATTATTAGCTGAAGGGGGAGGGAAGTGGCTTTGCTCCCTGGACCTTCAGAAAACGAAACAAAAAAAAACCAAAAGGAGAAAAAAGTGAGGGATCCCGATTCTGCCTACAAAAGAACTAGAAAAGAAAATTTGTAATTCAGTTAAAAACTCCTTTTGCTGAAACACAATCACCTGGGGACGGCTGCTTGATGGAGAGGCATGGGGCTGCACACCAAAGCCTGCAAGCAGGCGGCCCCCGGGGCGCCCGCGCCACGTAATATATGCACCGACTAATTTATTGCGCTGTGACTAATTTCCATTCCTTGTGCTCAGAGTTGCCTGGCTAATTACAGGGATGTTTTCTTAACTGGGGTAATTGCGCTGCCCGCGCGCCGCCCCCACGCGGGCTTTGATGCACCCCCATGGGGCGGCCGCGCCGGGCGCTGCCCCAATTAGCTTGGCTGCCTTAATTAAGGGAGATGTGGGGATGCGTGGGGGTGCTGAGCCCCCCGTTACACAGGCACGCGTTGGGCTCGTGGGTCCTGGGGCTGCCCAGACCTGTGTCCATCCCCTCCAAGTCTCCATCCCATCCCAGTGTCCATCAGCTCCAAGTGTCCATCCCCTCCAAGCATCCATCTTATCCAAACCTCCATCCCATCCAAGCGTCCATCAGTCCCAAGTTTCCATCCCCTCCAAGTATCAATTCTCTCCAAGTGTCCATCTCCTCCAAACCTCCATCCCATCCAAACCTCCATCCCCTCCAAGCATCCACCTCGTCCAAACCTCCATCCCATTCAAGCGTCCATCCCTTCCAACGTCACCCCGCCCCGGCTGCCTGTGCAGAGCATGCTCGCACCAGGAGCATCCCTCAAAACCGGTCCTGGGGGCACGGCTGTGAGCCTTGGTGTCACCACGTCACCACGCTGCTCGCCTGGCTCCAAACCTGCTGCCTTGTGCTGCCTTAATTCCATGTGTGGAAGTCGCTCATGCATTTAAAATTATTAGACAGATAATCACTTCCTTGAAATAATTTCAGCACTCATCTATAATAAAAAAGATTTCTTTCAAAGGACCCTTAGTTAAATGGGCTCAGTGCTACTTTCTGTATCCCGCAGGTCAATTTGATTCTGCTCTATCCTCTCTATACAGCTAAACAATTGCTTTTCATAAACTGGAGAGCAGAGTGAAAGCAGCCTGTAATATCCACCCAGAGATGGCCTTGAACACGGTCGTTAATAAAAGCTTGACATCTGAAATTCTACTTCTTTATTCCTCTCCTATCAAGGAGTTGATCAAGATCTCAGAGAATTAATGTCCTATTAATAAATACTAATAACCCGGCAGCGAGCGCCGGCAGGGGGCCCAGGAGACGCCCCGGCCTGCGGGTGCAGCGTCCCCTGGGCCGGGCTGGGACCTGGGGACACTGCCGTAGAGGGACAGCGATGGGGACCGCGCAAGAGGCACCGTGTGCAGCGGGGGACACGGCCCCGGCCCCACGGCCCACGGGGCCCGGCCACAGGGACACAACCAGCGGCCGCGGGGCACGTGCGCTGGGACCGCGCCGCTGCGTGCGATGCTCACATGTCTGAAGCACCTTCTCCGGCTCAGGCTTCGCTGTGAAAAAGGAAATAAAAAGTCTCCCGCCACACGACCGCCTCCGGCGTCTCCTCTCTAATAACTTGGCATATTCACTTAATACAGCCCGGCTCCTTCCGAGTCGTTAGCGGCGGCGGGAGACACAGCCTGAACACTGACCTGGTTTGCTTGCCAAGGCACAGCAAAGAGAAACCTTCACATAATCATTTCCAAACATTAAAATGGCTCCATTGTCATTATAGCGGAGAGATTGAATTCGCCTCATCAAAGCGGCGTGTGACAGGTGACTCAATAGGATGGTGCCAAGCGCGGAGGCAAGGAGATTAGCAGGGCACTGATATCATTATTTCCGCCTATCACAGATTCGGCAGGGAGGCAATTGTAATTTCTGGGCTTATTAGTCTGCATTCGGAGGAAAAAACCCGGTGATAAACCTCAGTGTGACAGCCAGGCATTTGTGCAGCAAGTGCTGTCACAGTGACGCTCAGAAAATGCCAATGTGGAGCCGTTCTCCTAATCCCCCTAATGGAGGTTAAAGCCTGGCACACCGGCTCTCTTACCCGCCGTCGGGACGCTAATAACATTTGCATTTTTAAGTTAAATATAGTAAGTAAAGAGTAAGTCTCCTCTCGGCGGCTTTGGCAATTAACTGGGCGCTGGCAGAGCAACGGCAAAGGAGAGATTCCAGCTGGCCCGTCTGTCCGCGGTGGGCGAGGGCCCTCGGCAGCCCGCGTTCCCCGCCCGGACAGACGGACGCCAAAGCGCCGGCCGGACAGGAGCTGCCCCTGCCCCAGGAGCAGAGATGATTCGATGCTTTTTCCGACCTTTCCAAGTGGTTTTGGTTCCAAGCGACAGAACTTTTCGCAGGGCAGCCCCTCTCCGCGGCGCGCGCCGGGCTCGGGTTCGGCACAATTCCCCGGGCACGACCCCGGCGTGCGCGCACGCACACACGGATTTCTTAAGGAAAAAAAAATTACAGGTGGTAAACTGTTACTTTTCCACATTTAAATAAGAGACCAATTAAGAAGACTATGTAATTCAATTCTTGAGTGAGTGCCGCTGAATTCAATTTGTTTCAGGTCAATGAATATAATGTGAAGTTATTAACAAAAAGGTCAGGGAATGCATATAAAATATACACACATGACAGGCAGGAGTAATTAGCACACATTTCACATGTTCTGTTGCTCAGACATATGGCGTAGAAAATCTTAACAGGATTAGATGTTAATAAACGTTCCCCTCTCCCCCCGCACTCCCTGTTTAAACGGGGTTTGGCGCTATTCCCCGGCCTTCCCGGGACCTGTGGAGGTGACGGACCCGCGGCTCCAGGACCCCATACGGCACCAGATATACCACATATACCATACACGTGTGTGCCCCTGTTCCTCCTAGGGGGCAGATTCCTCCCCTGAAGCCAACATTCAGTACAATACCTATTTTTCTCCTTCCAGAGACCCAAGGTTCTAATTTTCCACCCGGCACCAGAAGATGAAGCCGTGCTCGATTCCAGTGCCAGGCTGGGGAAGCAGGATGTATCTGGGACTATGGAAACGTCCTTCCACGTGAACGGCGCCCGCGTTTTCGGAACGAGCAGGGAGAGAAGCCTTGCGAGGGACGGGTTACCTGATGCCTGGCAGCTTCCCCAGCACTTGCTGTGGCAGCTAAATCTGATTTATAGGGATGCTCTGGTGTCCGTTCAAATCTGCTTGAGATTCTTTACTGGGAAAAGATAATCGCGCTAATGAGCCAGATGTGTTTGCTTGCTCTGACATTTTTCTTCACATCTTCCGTTCAGGATGAAATACGCGACCAATTTCCCAAGTTATATGTTATCTCCAGCGTTGCCTGGTGTGTTAAAAGAATTAAGTCATTTGTATATATTGACTAATAATTGCCATTTATTACTGAACTTGTTAACATAACCCTCGACTGGAGATACTTGTGTGTTTTCCCCATGTATTGCTGCATTGTTTTTGTATAACTGACTGCAGAAAGCAACAGGAAAATGCAAGAGGTAGAACTGGAGAGTTTCAATAATGGCTGTGAAACGCTACCAGATGGGTCCAACCCCAGACAAATAAATATTTGTCTGTAAAGAGCAAACTTTACAATAAGACTGGCCCACACAGGTTTGAGGGTGAACGAAACGTGAGGAGCGCGTGCTAACTCCGGCTGCCGCGGTTAGGGACGCTGGCCGTGGTGTGACGTACGTGCCACGGGGACAGGGCACGGACAAGCAGCGCTACCCAAAACGAGTCAGTTCTGCTCCCCAAACCTGCAGCGCCACCCGACACGGTGAGAAGAGCGGGCAGAGGAAGGGCCAGCCCAGCAGCCCACTGAATACACCAGGTGCAGAGGAAAGGAAAAAAGGGCAAACGAATGAAAAAAATCTATGTTCTGCTTAATTAAGCAGTGATTACCCCACAAGTGACCCATTTTCTCTCTCCACGATTCCCTGTTTTTAAAAAAACCCTGAAGCAATTTATTCGTAAGTTTACTGTTTTTGTTTGCGCATTGGAAGAAAACAAATAAAAAGAAGGGAAGTACCTATGGGAAGCCTTTGGCTTTGATTTTTTCCCCCTTTTCTTTTGTTTCCCTCCGAAAACCAGGACCAGCTTCCCACTAACACACAACACGACTCCAGCGAGCCCCGAACGCCGCCCCAACCGCTCCCGACACCCCCACGTCTCCAGTTGGATTTTCCAGTCGAGGCCACTGGGATTTGCTCCCTGTGTCTGCCCAGGGCCCGCGCAGCCCCCGGGACCCCCCGGCGCTGGGGGGACACCACGGGGACACCATGGGGACACCACGGGGACACCATGGGGACACCACGGGGACACCAGAGGGATACCACGGGGACACCACGGGGACACCACAGGGACAGCCCGGGCCCCCCAGCACGCTCCGCGGGCTCTCCCCGCTCCCCTTCCTCGGCAGGTTCATTAACTGAAGATTGCGAGTGGGTCAGCAGATCTACACACTTCTTGTATTCCCTCCGCTGCGCTTATTTATTTCTTTTTCTTTTGCAGGACGCTGAATAACTAACCTTTTCTTCAATAGACAGATTTAAAAAAGCCCAGGATCCATCACACAGCGGCAGGATAGCCTTGCTCTGTTTCGACCCCGCTGAAATTAATTTCCCAATCTTAGCTTTCAAAATCAGAGATTGAAAAGACCTATTAGATCAGCCAATCCATCTTATCAGCGGTACGGCAGCAAGCGGAGACCCCAGCTAAGTGCTCCTCCACACGGGAAAGTATTCTGGAACAAGATGGGGCACAAATTTAAAGCGAAATACGCGTTCGAGAACATTCTGCACGTGGACACGTAACTCTGGAGTAACAGCTGCTTTTCCTGAGTTTGCTCAGTCCACGCTTGGAGCCGATCACCGCAACAGAGGTGCGTGGAAAAAATCCCATTTTAGGGTAAGGGCGCTTCTTGCTGGGGCAGCCACAGGGAGCAATTCACATCCACCCTCCACCCGCAGCACCAAGGCCCGACGGGGCTTGGTTAGAGGGCAGGGGACACCCGTGGAAACACCCGCCAGAACACGCTCTAGGAGAAAGCCGTGACAGGTTCCACAGAGCACAACTATAAAATAAGCCACCTGAAGGAGAGCGCTGGCTGCTTGACTGCCAGAACAATGCGGTTCTGTAGCGCTTTTAACCGTATCTAGTACAACAATCTAATCCTTTTTTTTTTAAATCCTACAGAGCTCTGCTCCAGAGACCGCGGGAGCATCCCAAGCAGATCGCTGCCGTGCAGAAGTGGTTTCCTCTCAAGCCCGGAGCTGGGCGCTTCCCGCGGGGCAGGCGGGCGCTGTTGGGCGTGCGGGGTGCCCGCGCTGGGACGGGGGCGCTGAAATCGCCGTGTCGCGCGGGGCCGCCCAGCGCTCCCCCTCCCGGGGGTGCCGCAACACGCACGCGGGGACAGGATTCATGCCGCTGGCAGCCAACGACACCAGCGCCGTGACGGGCTTCGGGCTGGGGGAGAGAAGAACGCACTCAAAAGTACTGGAAAAGGAGTCTCCTGCGGCCACACGGGACGGGAGCAAGCCTCTGCCTAAAGCAGCAGCAAGCGCATTCACCAGGACGCTGTAAATTTACACGAGCGGGGACAGCAGCCCAACGCCCTTTGCAACGCCTCTCGAGCCCCGGTTCGGGGCAGGACTGCTCGGCTCTCCCCGCTCGGCGCCTCCCGTGCCGGGAGCGCCTGCCCCCCTCAGCTCGCTCGGATCCGAGGTGCCGCTGCCCCACGCCCAGCCGGGCCGAGCGGCCCCGCGCTGCGCCCGCTCCACAAGGCCTCCCCGCACACAACCGCGGCCAAAGGGCAAATATTGACACACCAGGCTGTTCTCCTCAATTTGCTTTTTTGCTGATCGCCTGAGCGATCCGATGGGGCAAAATTCCACTTTTCTGATAGCTGGGATCCTCGGCTAATAGAAACAAACAAAGTGAAAGCTTCTGTCCACAACGGGTGAGGAGCATCTATTGTTGGCAGGCACTAATCGGATTAAATTGGCTCCTGGCTCTATTGCTAGCAGGCCAACTCACTCTTAAATTTCTCCCATCTCAAGGGGACGCGTCCCTGTCGCTTTTTCTTTTTCCGCTGTGTAATTCTGCAGCGAGGAAGGGCCGGAGGTGACGGGGACGGCCGCGGTGCGACGGGCGCCGCCGCCCCGCTGGAAACGGCATTTCCAGGCTGGGCTGATCCAGACCCCGCTCTCCACAGGTCCTTCCCATTAGCATTTTAATCCGCACCCGGGCCAGGCCCCTCAGAAGCGGCGAGGCGCTTACACAAGCCGCCGCAAAGGCCGGCCTTGCAGAACGTGGCCTTTGAGGGGAGGCCCGTGGGCCGCCAGGTACGTTTTTGCCCACAGTCTGATAATTTTCAAAGCTATTGGCAACCTGGGAATTTTCCTGCCTTATCACCAGGGCTCAGCTAACTTCAGCAACACTAATCAGAGCCGGAATCATTCATTCAAGGATTGCATGATCATGTTTTTCTTTAGCGGTGACAGCTGCCTGAGCCGCATTAGCAATGCAGATGAGTCAGCCTAATAGGTTAATGCAGAACACGCGAAAATTAGGTTTAATCCCCAGTGAAATAATCTAACATTTTCACATTTCTTGATGTTGGGATAGAGACATTGGTGGTGACTCAATTAGGTGTAATGTAGATCAAAGCAAATTTACCTTCTGGCTGAACCTTCCCCATAGTTTAGATAGAAGAATATAAGGGTTCTTTACTAATGGGCCAATGGCTGTGGGGAAAATTATATTAAAAGCGTGCGTACGGCAAGAACTGCGGTGGGATCGGGACCGTACCGGGCGGGCCCTGCACCACAAACCTTCCACTGCAGCTCTGCAGCGCAACGCTCACCAGTGGAAACATTTGGGGGGGTTATTTTTTCTAAACTTTATTCGTTTTTAACGTCTCATACCGAAATATCCCCACTGAGGTTTAAAAGAGCTTGCGTTACAAAAGAAGCATAAAGGAAAAGAAAAAAAACCCACCCACCCGCCAGTGTGCGTCTATCTAACGTTTTCATTCTTGGGGAGCAACATATCAAACAGCAACCGCTTTCGGTCATAAAGGGACGGAAACAAAAAATTACATGCCCTCAGTTGCCAAATTATTTTTTTGCCTTGACATCTTAATTCTTAATCCTTGTGTGTGGTCAAATCAGCCTACTATAGACAACCAATCAAGCAATTATTCCTAAATTATATTTGCCCAACTCACATTGATTGGTTATTCTTTTCTTATTGGGTAAGCTCATTAATTCCGAGCAGCTTGCTTATTATGCTTTCCACATCATTTTCTCTCTGAGCCTATCTACTCACACCAGCCTGCTGATGTTTCAAGATGCCATACAGAAAAAAAAGGCCGAGTGATCTATTGCATTGTCTCTTCCAGCAATTACAATTCACATTGCTGATTAACTTTGATGTGAAAACTAATGAGATAAGGCAAGTTATCAAGGCGGACCTGATCGTCATCTCATTTATAGAGCATTTGCCATCGGTGAATGACAAAAACTAATGAAGATGTATCTGACAGCAGGCTGAGCCGAGGCAGAATTTCGTTTCTCATCAGCAAGTGCTCTGCTTCCAACTCATCAGTCTATCTGAAACATGTGGAAATTAGCTTAATAATGAAAACACTTCATCCAAATAGACAAATGTTTACATTAAAATAGCTACATGATAAATAGATGTTAAAGATTTTATGCCTTCTTGAGTCTAAACAATGGAGCACAAAATATGTTCTCATATCCACTAAATCACCCTGCAAAGCTGCGCACGTGCGGCCGTACCTGCGGCTCAGAAACAGCCCTGGGCTGCGGCTCGGCTCGGCCTGCTGGAAACGCACGGTTTGGGCTGCAGTTACTGCGGGAAGAGGGCAGGAGGAGCCGGCGCCGAGGGGCGGCTGTCCCCGCTCGCAGGGACCGCCACCAGCTCCCACGAGCCCGGGCGGAGCAGCAGAGGCTGCCGAGGTGCGCTGTGCATGGGGAGCAGTTACACCGCGTGCACAAGGGACCCGCTGTTCCCGAGACAAAAGCACAAAGCGCAGATACAACTCAGGTGAACGCTCCAGCACTTCTGCCTGAGCCACAGCTGCCAAAAAGTCTCCTGTGACACCGCTCTAGTTTAGAGATGTTCCTGATACAGGGAGGCGGGCAGAGCTGCTCCCATTTCAATATCGTGCCTTCGCTACCTTTACGAGAGACTATTTCATAGTTGTTGTGCGCTGCTTCACACGCTTGTACTGTGGCCAAACACATCCCCAGTACGGTTTTGTATCTGGAATAAAATACACATCAATCATCCGGGATCAAAAAATACTGGGTTTAATTTAAAATAAAGATAAAGACTTGCCTCTGTAAGGCAGAATGATCGAGGTCTTGCTCTAAAAATTATTTTTAAAGTTGTGTATACTTCAGTTAAAATAAACAGTCGGTAAAAGATACTTTTCTGTTATAACGATTTTTTCCCCTCTCTGAAAAAAAAAAAAAATAAGGATAGCTTTCACTACCATTTCCTCCAGGAAAAAAGAAAAAAAAAAACCCAAGCATGTTACTACCAAGGCAGGAGGAATTTTAAAATTGATTTAACAAACGATTACCCAAGTGGACTGACAACAACAACAAAAAAATCACGGACTTTCCAGCAAAGCAGCGGGGAGCCCCTATAAACCCCACCTGGCGACAGCTCCGCACACACCTGAACCAAGCTCAGCTCCGACTGGGGACACCGTGCGAAGGGAGGGACGCCGGGCCTGGGGACACCGGGCCTGGGGACACCGGGCCTGGGGACACCGGGCCACGGGTCCCGCTGCCGCTCTGGTCCCGCTTGGGTCCCGCTCTGGTCCCGCTCTGATCCCGCTCTGGGTCCCACTCTGATCCCGTTCTGGGTCCCGCTCTGGTCCCACTCTGGTCCCGCTCTGGTCCCGCTCTGATCCCGCACACACAGCCCGCACACACAGCCCGGCGCCGGGGAACTGAAAAGAAAAGCCGGTTATAAAGCACCGGCAACAAATTACTACTTCAACGCTGGATTAAATTTAAAAGCTCTTCACAGAGCTGCAGATAAATCCTATATATTAGAAGAAACCATAAAAGTACTTGTTCAAGAGCTAAAGGCACAAGTGGAAAGCTGACCCCAAAGATGATTTTTTTTTTTAACAGCCGGCTAAGTTTATAACATTCCTGCAGCTGCAGAGGGTGCGGGTGCTGCCGAGCAGCACACAGCCCACACCTGCTGCCGCGGCCGCCCCACGAACTCGGTCTGCAGCAATCAACGCAGTGCGTTAAATAAATAAAACGACAGAGAAAAATGACAGCCAGGTTTGTGCTTGGTGTATTTTTTTTTCCTCTGGTGGTGGTTTTTTCATCTGTTTGGGTTCTGTTTGGTCTGTCTGTTTGCCAGCTCGGGCTACACACGTATATCTGTATTTTCTCCCCTTTCCCAGCCCAGCGAAGGAAGCAGGCTGGCTTCTGTGGGAGGACCATGGAGCCCATCCTCCTGTTCCCTTTCGCTGAGCCCCAGCCCCACACAAGGGATGCTCTCCCCGGCCTCAGGATGCAGCACTTGTCTTCCAGCTCATTTGAAAAACCAAAAGTGTGGTCTGTTCACATTTTATCTTTGCTTTCTGCGCACCCGTATTTTAGATTTCTAAGCTGCCGGGTGCGGATGCTGCGGCAGCTTCGCTCGGCGGCTGGATCCGTATCCATCCGTCCGTCTGCACGGAGGGACGGACAGAGAAAGGAATGCTGCTCCTCCCTCCCCCTCCCCGGCCTTTATCCCGCTCGTCTATTTTAATAAATAATTATAGGCAGCTATAGGATTTGTTCATTCCAAAAGGTCTCCCCTTCACATTTCTCAGAGGTTCGGCTCAAGGAGACACCATGATAATAAGGCTGACTCGGGATCCCTACTTCACAATGTCATTATGAGCTAGCATTTAAAATGAAAAAAATATGTATATTATACCTAAAAGCGTTACAAGGTTACAGTCTCGTCTCCGAGAATATTTAATGCTGCTGTTGTGCTCAGGAGGAGGGAAAAGGGGGGAGAAAAGAAAAGAAAAAAAGAAAAAGAGACAAAAATCCCGTCTGAAACACAAGCTTACAAAAAAAGACGTTGGGAGCGAGCACGGAGTTCATTTGCATTTCCAATGACTGGGACTAATCCTCCGCTACCACGTTTATATTTTCTTATTACTTCTCCTAATTATCTTCCTTTTCTCCGCTCCCGGCTCCTTCTCCTCTCTCCGTGCCCTGCTCCTCCCCGTTGCCCAACACCCAGCACGTTATTGTCCGGCGTGGGGCCGGCCCTGGTCCCCCACACCAGCCAGTCCCTGCAGCCCCAAACGCAGGGGTACAGCCCCCAAACCACGGCTGCACCCCGCGCCGCTGCCCCGGTAACCGCGGGTGACCCCACCCACCGGGACCGGAGCGCTCAACAATGAAACCAGCGCAATCCCGCCGCAAAGGAGACGGGCACCGGTGCAAAGCTCGGCTGTGTCGGCAGAGCGAGAGCTTCCCCAAACCCACCGCAGATCAGCCTCTGCAGCTCGACTCCAAACAGCACTTGGCTAAGAGTCAGACAGGAGAGCGGAGCTGTATCTGCACGGCAACACACGTCCTGCGGCTTTGACAGGGAAATTACACTACTGAACGCCTGCTTGAGACCAGCCACTAAACCGCTATTTCAATATTATCCTAAAATTTGTTAATAGCGGCTTTCAAATAAATTATTAAGTGATAACGAAAAAAGTCCCGGCTTTGAATTTATATATATTTCAGCAGAGAATAATGTTTTATTTAAAATAGTTACAGTGCGCCTTTTGATTTAGAGTTTAAAGTAAATAATATTTGTACATCTAAAACATACTCAAGACAAATGAAAAGCCTCTAGATGCTTTTGTATGAGATGCTGAAGAGCTCTACAAACTTAAAAGCACAACCTCAATTAAGCCCATCTTCATCTGGAAAAAAAATTAGCAACTGAAAGCTGAATATATTAGATAATGCACACTTGCAGAAGAGCATTCTCTTAGCAAAAAATTCTTGATAACCAACCTAAAGCTGGCCTTAGAGTTGCTCAATGCTAATTTTGTTTGAAACTGTTTAACTAACTATGAATAGATATCCATATTCAACAAAGACATAATTAATGGCAACCTTTTCTTCTGCTTAGAAGACATCATAACAAGCAGAAAAGTACAAAAAGATTTTTATAGTAACTAATTTAAGGACAAAGGGTTGACCTCTAGCATTTCATTAAACAAACTGAGCGAATAAAAGAAGAGTGACAGTATTCATCCTTGTTCAATTCAAGCAGCCAATTTCAAAATGCAAATCATAATCTGCAGATGTTGGAGCCTGATATATTTTTTTAAAATATCATTTGTTCAATTTAAGAACATCAGACATTTGAATTTTAAACAAAAATCAAACCCGATTCCCAGCCCCGGTTTTAGGCGTGGTGTGCAGGCCTGCGGGGCTCCCTCCCTCCCTCCCCAGCCCTTTGAAACCATTCATTTCCTGCATTATGGCCAAAACCTTTTAATGGAGAAGTTCTCTTAAGCCAGGCGTTATTTCTGATCAGCACGGCCGGTGAGCGCTGCTGTGCCGAGCCCACCCAGCCGCGGACCGCAGCGCGACGGGGGCCGGGGGGCGGCCCCCAAACCACAGCACGACGGGGGCCGGGGGGCAGCCCCAAACTGCAGCGCGATGGGGGCCGGGGGGCAGCCCCCAAACCGCAGCGTGATGGGGGCCGGGGGGCAGCCCCAAACTGCAGCGCGATGGGGGCCGGGGGGCAGCCCCCAAACCGCAGCGTGATGGGGGCCGGGGGGCAGCCCCAAACTGCAGCGCGATGGGGGCCGGGGGGCAGCCCCCAAACCGCAGCGTGATGGGGGCCGGGGGGCAGCCCCAAACTGCAGCGCGATGGGGGCCGGGGGGCAGCCCCCAAACCGCAGCGTGATGGGGGCCGGGGGGCAGCCCCAAACTGCAGCGCGATGGGGGCCGGGGGGCAGCCCCCAAACCGCAGCGCGACAGGGGCCGGGGGGCAGCCCCCAAACCGCAGTGCCCTGGAAGAAGCAGAGCAGCCCCGGGGAAGAGCACCAGCCCGTGGTGCACCAGCCGGGACACGGGTGGGGAAAAACACCAGGAGAGGAGCTTGCTCTGAATTTGGCAACACAAGCCCAGATCTGAGCAGCCCGGGCTTTCTCCCGGGTGCCAGGGGAGGTGTGGCGGGGAAGGAAGGCGATTTTGCCTGGGCTGTGGGCGATTTGGCGTCTTGTGCCTCAGCAGGAACTACGTCTCAGTCTGGCTGGCCCTTGCACCCCGATTTCGGGCAGGCCGGGTGCTGAGGGTCCCGCTGGGACGGGAGGGCCCAGGGAGCATCTCCTGCCCCGCAGGGATCACCCGCTGTGCCAACGAGGGACCCGCGGCTCCGAGCCTGTCACATCTAGCGAGCGCTTTCTTCTCCATTTCCACACTTTAACACGACTACTGCAGCATTTCTTACCTTAAACTGCGGTCGCAGAAGAGATGCTAAGAGACGCCTTTAGGGTGTCTAAGGAGAGCAGGAGACGCCTCGCTGTGCCCGACACGGCACCGGTCCCTCCCTCCCCATCGCTCCATCAGATCCGACAGCCGGTACGAGCTGGGGAGGATAACCCACGGGGCATGGCGTCGCACGAGCCTGCAAAAACACACAGCTTCCCTCAGGAAATTGCTTTGGGGTGTTTGGAAGGGTTTTGGGGGGAAGCAAGGCACTCTGTTGATTTTGACTGTTTAAATACATAAAGCCGTGTGCTGAGTTTCACTGTGGGCTGCACTGGGACCGACACCGAAGCCTCCGTGGCAAGTCAGTTCCTTCCCTCTTGAACAAAGGGAAAACACCCAGGTACCCATCACACGGACCCTGGCTACCGCTGGGTTACAAGGAACTGCAAAAGCATGTATATTAATTAGCCCGCTGCTGATGAGAAGCCATCAGCGGCCGGCAGCCCCCGCAGAGCAGCGGGGCCGGGCGCATTGCGGGGCGCAGAGCGCAGGGCTGTGCCGCACAGCCGCCCCGACACCCCGAGCGCCCTTTTCCTGCCAGATCCTCCGAAAAGCGGCGCTGGGGAGCGGGAGGGCCGGGGCCTGGCCCCGCGCCCGCAGCCTCCGACACAAACAGACCCCGCAGCTGCCGCGGGCAGAAATAAATGACTTCCGGAGGCTGCGGGGAATAAATGAATTCATTCATGCAAAAGTGAAGGGGACATTGTTTTCCTCCTCGGGAAAAAAAAAGAAAAAATCCCCAACAACGTATACATTAAGGTATCAATGAACAACAAATTCATTCTGTTATGACACAGGAAATCTAAAACAGAATAGGCTGCAAAACAAACTCGATTTATCTTCGCCACACATGCAAAAGAAAAAAATTCTCTTGTTAGCTGTTCTGCTTAGAGCGTTCTCTGACCGCGGCTTTGGCTCGCATGCCTCTCGACTGGCGCTCACCATTCAAGCCACACACGGAGAGTTTTTTGCCAGCGCTCTAGCAGTTGATGCTAACTTCTTCGAGGAAGATTGTTTCCTTAGGTTTATCCTCTTCAGTGACTACGTGTGCACAATGCGCCTTCAGAGCATATTTAAAATCGGGCTGCAGATGCACATAATCTCTGTCTTCCTGCATTACAAACAGGAGACATGGAGGGCTGGATTTTCTACAAGGGAGAGGAATTATTCAGAGAAAAAAAAAGAAAACCTAGCCTTTCAGTTTCACTTTGGCGACCTTCGTTTTTACATTTAAACAACAAAAAAACAGGGCAAAACTGAAACTAGGAACACCGACTCAAACCTGACGCTATCTCTCAAAACAAGGCAGCCGCCAAGGGGGAGCAAAGCACCCAGGCACCCCAGGAGCCCTGAATGCACCACCCTCTCCCCTCCCCGGCCCCATCCATCCCTGCCCGGACCTGGGGGGGTGTTTGGCACCCCCGGGTGCCCAGGCCGGCAGGACGCGCCAGGCGCGGGGCCAGGGCAGCGCGGCCTCCCCGGCGCTGCTTTGCACCCACGGCACGCTCCGCACAACTGCTCCTCTGTGCCTGTTTGAGCTGGCCCTCCCAATTAGCGGTAATAAGTGACTCTGTAAAGATGAGCAAACACAGCGCATTCATTAGCCCCGCAGCCCCGGGGGATCCCGGCCGGCCCCCCAGCGCCCCGAGGAGCCGGGCGCATCGCGCCGGGCCCCAAGCGGCGCCGGCAAAAGGCAAATTAATGACAGGTCGTTCAAAGAGTTGGCCGGAAATTATTTTATTCTGCCCATCTACCCAGGAATTGATTCCTCTCAGCCTGAAAATATGTCCAAATCAATACGCTAACGCTAAGAGCAAAAAAGACATGCTCTAGCCCCATTTATTTAACCCACTTTTTTGAGCAATGGCACATAATTTACCGGGTAGGAATCGCTCAGCCTTTCCAGAGCAAGGACTAATGACGAGCTGAGGGAAACCTGCGCCTCCATCCATCTCCCGGGCCAGCCGCGGGTCCCTGCGCCCACCGCTGACAACCGAGAGCCCCCGGTGCCGGGACGTGCCCCCGGTGCTGGGACGAGCCCCCGAGGCCTCTGCGGGCAGCGAGGCGCCCGGGGCTGCCAACGAGGGAGCCATTCCAACCCCCCTTTAGAGGAACGTTCTTAAAACAAGAAAAACAAACAAAACCCACCAAAAAGGATGAGGAACGTTCTTAAAACAAGAAAAACAAACAAAACCCACCAAAAAGGATGAGGAATGTCCTTAAAACAAGAAAAACAAACAAACAAAACCCCCCAAAAAGGATGAGTGGCTGCCCAGACAGCATAGCCCTGTTCACTCATATTTGCGCACCATGCGGTGCGCTAAACCAGTTTTGAAGCAAACACTGGTTTACTAAGCTAGTTTACCAACCTAAAATTGAGGCTGAATGTATACAACAGGAACACTGAAATGACTGGGGCAACGTTTGTGGCTGGACTCATCCTTAGCAGAAATACGTGCGTTCCCCAGAGTGTCTGAATGCAGCTCCCAGAAATAAACGGCACGAGCGACACTCGGCAGGACAACGACGTGTCACGTTATCAGGGCTGAGACCGAGGTCTGAGGAAAGGTGCCACGGCGGTGACATGGTGGTAACATGGTGGTGCCACGGTGGTGACACGCGTGGGCCAGTCTCTGCCCCAAACTGGGCTGCAAGAGCAGCCCTGGGCACCGCCGTGCAGAGCTACAGCAGCACATCTGTACGTGCACATCTGTACATGCACATCTGTACGCGCACATCTGTACGGACTCACGCGGCTCCCCATGCACTGCCGTGGGGAGGCTCTAGGAAAGGACACTTCGGATTGCTTTAAACAACTGAACTCGGGCCTTCCGACTCCCGCTGGCCCCTTCAGGTAGCACCTGTCTGCAAAAACGCGCTAAAGCCGCGAAGCGCCGCACAAGCCGCGCCCGGGGGCTGCGGGCTCCTGCTGGCAGTCCATGGCTGGGCAGACCCGCTCCTGCCGCCAGCCCTGCCCGGGGCCCGAGCGGGACCAGGAGAACCCGCGTGGGCCCAACTCACGGCCGGGCAGCTCTGAGCAGGGAGGTGCCCGGGCAGGAGCCCGAGGAAGGAGCAAAAGAACCCGGGGCTTGGGGCAAGACTTGCCGAACCCCAGCCGGCGATGCACGGGGAGGGACCCACCGACACGGCCTGGGCTGGAGGAAAACGCTGCTTCTCTCCCATTCCAAACGGGAGCATGCGTGAAAAGGGGTCATTCATTTGTGAGGGCTGGGGAGGGGGTAGGAAATCAGCCCAGAAAACAACGTTGCCTTTATTTTTCGGGCAGCTCCCGCAGCAGCCCCAGCCACGCTCGGCTTTATCAGCCGTGTCCTTATCAGCCGCGTTTGCTCGGCGCTGCAGGCCCGGGGCAGGGACGCCAGGCTCGTAAAGTGACAAACGGCACGGCCGGGCACCCACTGCTTCACTCATCTCCCTTACATATTAACAGGCACAAATCCCCATATGTGGCAGCAATGTAAACTAGTTTTATTACTCAATAAAATATTTGAAGCAAAATAAATGGTTTTGTCAAACACTATATCTCCTCAAATAATAATGCACCGGCTCAAAAAGAAAAACAACCGACATTCATATTCTATTGCAAAGTTTTATTTCCCGTCCCAGAGGAGAGGGGAGCGGGCATTTCAATTTTGAATTCAAATACTGTATAGGAATACAGTAACTATAGTTCTCAGAGGGTTTGTGCAAATGTCAGCAAAACAAACCCCAAATCAAATTTATTAGCTGGTGGAAATCTCTAACAGTTTTACACAGTGACTGATAGAGCCGTCTGGGAATTCCTTTCAACATTAAGTGATTTAAAGCCCTTACAGAAACTTCCCTGTCTGTTCCAATATCTAAAGAGTTTCCCGGTACCAAGCCAGGCTACAAGAGCAGCGGGCGGGCTGGTTCTTATTGCCAGGCGGCGTTCTCCTTAACCTGGAGAGTTCACCAGGAATCCTATTACAACTCCGAGTAAAGGGAGCAAGTGAAAATGGATTAAGAACTGCGGTGAGCTTTAAAGGGTTTCCCCGGGCAAAGCGGGAGGAGGAACCCCCTTCGCAGGATGCTCGGGAGCGGGGGAGCCCACCCTGCCCAGCTCCTCCTGCCCGCTGCCGAAAGCAACACCATCTTGACAAGCAAACCAGAAATGCACGCTTCTCATTCTAATCGCCAGGTTTTTCTCACGCACATTCATAGCTCCCATTTGCATTTTTGTGGTTAAAATAGAGGGGGGCGGTATTTAATCAATCGCCGCAGCTTACAAAGTCCTAAGCGAGAGAATATTTTTTGATTGTCTCTGCTTGTACCTAAACATTTCACAAACCCGACAGCCAGTTCTTCATTTCAATTAGGGGAATGCTGATCGTTAGCTAACTAATAAGGACCAATTTTCTGTCACAACTATTTCCTAATTAAATTCAAAACAGAGATTTCTAACCCAGATGGTCAGTGATGCTACAGATTTGTTTAAATTTGGTATCACAGTAACAAACTACTAATTAGGGTTTGTAAATACACCAATTCCCTTATGACTTAGTTGTTAGTAATGCATACAACCGGTTTATTAAAGCACTAATTGTGTCTGGCTTTACTTGGGCCTAACACATAATCCACTTATCACATACTGGTACCAACTCATTTTGAAGGGATTACGAATGAAATCATAAATGAGGTCTCGCATCCCGTTCCCCGGTACTGTTAATAAAGGTTCGGTGTCATATTTAGATGATTTTCTGCCTCTGAGGGAGAGCGGCCCCACAGTGACGCTGGTCCTCCATCCCCAAAAATAGAGAGTTCTGGACAGCACTCCAGTGCCTAAACAGGGGGTTCTGCCCCAAGCCTGCAGCCAGCAAATCCCCCCGTCCTCCCAAAACAAGCACCCTGAGCTCGATTTCACGGAAAGGTTCGTCATGAAGAACACGAACCGGCAACGCACCGTGGCCGAACACCCCTCGCCTGCCCTGGCTTGATGGAGTGTGTGTAAAGTAGGAAATAAATGATAGATAACTGTGAATCGCAAGGTTATGTAAACATGGAGGGGGTTTTAGAAGAATCCTATTAAACCATAAAAGAAAAGCACGGATGGTTTATCACATCACTAAGACCCAAGAATGCATTAATAAATAGAATAATAGATAATGAACCATGGAGTACAAGGCTAAAGTATCAGCTATTGTGAGGATCCTGTGACAGTATAAACAATGAAGGGGAAGAAAGAGCTTTGTTGGTCTGTCACCAGAACCTTGTCGTGTATCTTTTATAGCCTATTTTTAATGAATTCACAGTACCTATCAGTTATTCTCTGCCCAAATCCCTCATTTTCCTCCCTCCTGAATGCAAATTCCCATGCTCGGCTCTTCCTTCACCATGACTTCCCACACGAAACTCGGGGTTTCTGGGGGGTTTCAATACCCTTTCAGCCACAACAAAACCAGGTTTCTGCTTCTGGATTTCCAAAGGGTTACTAGGATGTTAACAACAGCGGGTTTGGACGCAGGAACCTCTCGGCGCTGTGACACCCCTCACTGCTCCCGCAAGAGGAGCACGAGCAATCAGCCGGGTCCGGTTGGGCCCCAGCGATGGTGCCCGCACACACACCTGCAAGAGACCAAACGTCGCATCACGGCTGCTGCTGCCCTCACCGTGCTGCAGCCCTCTGCAAACAACGCCGGGAACTGTTGGAGGGGACTTAAAATTGATTCAAAGGATAGTACCCTCTTTGTAGACACCACTGAGACTCACTAACACTTTATTTTCATTGCACTGAGGTGTTTTTATCACAAAATAGGTGCCCAGGATACATTTACTGTAGATTACTTTTATTTTTACTACAGCATCGTTAGGTGCAGAGAGCTGAGGATACAGGGGTGACCACAAGCAGCCCAGCTGCAGTAAAACCCTCGGTCTCGCCTCCACTACAACGTCAGACACTGACACCATTTCCATGTAACAAATGCAAAGTCTTTTGCTGCTACGCTGGCAGCTTTGTGGTGCGTGGGGCTCTACCCACCCTGCACTCTATGTAGTGTCACCAAGCAGGGCCGACAGAGGGAGACGAGGGTCCCTATTAAAGATGGGGGAACCGGGCAACACAAAGGCCTGAAAACCCCAAATTTAGGTGGCAAACGCCACCTGAAGCAACGGGTCACCCGAGCATTCCGTGTTGGACCCGGGCGTCGAGGCTCGCCCTGGGAAACACCTTCAGCTCTACTCTCCACATTGCAAAAAGGCCACAAAGACCCTGACAGCTGCAGCGTGCCCCTCAGGCTGCAGAAAGGGAATTACAGAGACCAGAACACAACCCCAGCAGCAACCAGTGACGCGGGTTTGCTTCTTTCTGGCTGTTTGCCCCCGGCTCGCTGCGGCATCGACGCCCGTCCCGAGCACATCCCTCTGCTCAGCGGGTGCCGGTGTTCGCACCAGAGGGTCCCCGTCCCCGGGAGGAGACTGCGCCCACCTCTCGGGTGCCAGAGCCAAGGCGGTGGCCGCCCCGGCTCTGGGCCGCGCAGGAACAGGCGGCTGCTCCGCCACAACACACCTCACCGCGGGGAGCACAGCCCGCGCCCAACAGCCTCTGGAAAGAGGGGGAAGGCAAGTTCGCCGCTCTTTGTCCCTCCTTTCAATATCCAGCTTTGATCAAAACCCTCGGATACTCAAGTGGTTGTTGACTTAATGTAGTAATGAGACGTGGCCTTAAGTGAGGCTGTTTCCGTGCCCATTGAGCCTGCCAGAGGCGCAGGAGGGAAAACGCCCCGGTTGCCGTCAGCCGGAGCCGGGCAGCAGAGCTGCGGCTGCCTCGGGTGCAGGAGGGGCCGCGCGCACCTGTCCCACTGCAGTGCTGCCTCACGAGAGCAGCCCCCGTGACACCACACAACGAACCACAGCCTCCTCTGCACCACCACGCGTTCGCCCCCAGCCCGGCTCCAGAGGCGGCCCAGGAGGAACCCTGTGAGAAAGCGAAGCGGTTCCTTCCGGCCTCAAACGCCCCGTCCCTCGAGGGAGCGACGTCCCGCAGCGTTCGGGCAGCGAGGGTGCCGGGGAGCGGCCCCGCAACACCAGCCTCGCCACTCAGAGCCAGGGCGCCCCGTCTCAGAGCAGGCCTGGGGCGAAGCCCCACGCGCCCATCGGTGAGCAGCACCGCACGCCCGCCAGGTACCACCAAACGAGGGCTGCAGAGGGAGGGAAGAGTCCAGGAGCCTGGATAAAAACATCAAGCCACGAGAGAAGTAAGAACTCTCCAACTGACAGGGAGCAGCTCAGCCAATTAGGGTTTTAATTCCCCTTGTTATGCACAGGCAGTCAATAAATTCTGCACCAAGCAGCTGCTCTAATTCTTAAGCCCATTAAGCCCTACATCTGATAGGCGGGCGGGAGGGGCTGCCGGGGGGCACATACGGCGCTCCTCGAGATATGAAACATTTCCTCTTGTGCATCTGGGTCACCCCACCCAGCCCCACTCCTAGCCGGTATTTTATGAAGCCGGCAAATAAGAATTTATATAAATACACATGCCAGAGACACACACAACACATATGGAGAGAATAAATAGGTAACTGAGGGATTTTTGTCGGCGCTGTGATAAAGCGGAGAGCAGAGCTGGAGGGCTCAGGGGCGGCCCCAGGGTGCTGGTGGAGGCCCCAGGGTGGCTCCTGCACTGAGCCGCGGGGAGCGGCGCCCACAGAGCCCCGCTCTGGGCACCCCCAGAGCCCTCCTCTGGGCACCCACAGAGCCCCGCTCTGGGCACCCCCAGAGCCCTCCTCTGGGCACCCACAGAGCCCCGCTCTGGGCACCCCCAGAGCCCTCCTCTGGGCACCCACAGAGCCCCGCTCTGGGCACCCCCAGAGCCCTCCTCTGGGCACCCACAGAGCCCCGCTCTGGGCACCCCCAGAGCCCTCCTCTGGGCACCCACAGAGCCCCGCTCTGGGCACCCCCAGAGCCCTCCTCTGGGCACCCACAGAGCCCCGCTCTGGGCACCCCCAGAGCCCTCCTCTGGGCACCCACAGAGCCCCGCTCTGGGCACCCCCAGAGCCCTTCTGTGGGCACCACAAACCCCTCCTCTGGGCACCCACAGAGCCCCGCTCTGGGCACCCCCAGAGCCCTCCTCTGGGCATCCCTCACCTCATCCGCTTGTGCCACCTCTTTTGGGGACAGCCTCCTCCTCACCCCCAAACCCGCACCAGGGCCAGCAGCCCTCTGCCTACCAGAGAAATGTCCCCCGAGAGCTCGAATGCCCGTGGGGCAGCAGGGGAAACACCAGAGCCAGCAGCACAGCACGGGAGAGGCCGGGGGGCAGCACCGGGATTGGGGTGCAGGGGCAGGGCCCCAGAGAGCCGGGGGACACGAGCAGCACCAGAGCGAGGGCAGAGAACGGGGAGCGGGGCAGCAAGCACAGCGCCCCGGCGCTGACCCAGCGAGGGGGCCAAGCCGCGGCAGCGGCTCCCAGAGCCAAGGGGCAGATGGCTCGAGCGGCGCTGCCGAGATGAAAGGCAGGAGAGAAAAAGGGAATATACTGGGAGTGGGAAAGCATTCAGCAGCCCAGGCAATTTTGCTTGTTAATTGGCAACCAGCTACCGGATTAATTACAAAGTTACTACATGGTCAAGAAAAAAAAACCACCACAACAACCTGGCAGCAGAACAATTTGTATTCCTACGAAACGCGCTCCTCGCTGAGCAGACCCTGCTTGCGAAATGGCTGCTCCGCTGCCATTAACATGCAGCGCTTCCAGCGCCCAAAGCCTTGGGAGCATCACAAAATGCAAACGCAGCCGACAGCAGCCGAGAGCCCGAGCCGCGGGCCTCCCTGTGCCACGGCCACCAAAGGCTGCGAGGGAAACCCGGCTGCCTGTGAGCAGGGGGTGCCACGCCAGCCCAGCATCCCCCAGCCACAGCCCGCACGGCTCTGACCGCGGGTTTTGCTGCACAGCAACTTGCTAAGTCATTTGCAAACTACTTACGGCCCAGACCCCTGAAGACACCTGGATAGGAAGGGAGACGTGAAATTTTCCGAGTTCGGACCTGGGTTCTGGGATCAAACGAAGTGGACCCACTCCTAGCTGTTGAGCCCTTACTGATCTCAGATTAATTTGAAAGATTAATTGCAGGACCTGTGCACCCAGCCATAATGTAGTCTTTATTTGTGTCAGATAAATATATGAAAATAAGCTACCTACTGTAAATTGCATGCCTATTGCACAGCTAGAAAACAGTCCTCCTGCACCAGCTTCTCTCCCTGTCAGCACCGAAAGGCACTGGAGGAGTGAGCAGCGACAAGCCCTTAAGCTTTAGTCAAGGCAAGGAGCATAAATGAAAGTTTGCCCGAGTTGTGTGAAAGTACAGGCTGCAAAGAGGCTGTTACTATAATCCCATCCAGCCTCAAAATGTAATTTCCTCACTTGGAAGGCTGGTTGGAGCTGCTATTCATGTTCCGGCCCCCAGGCAAAGCCCGATCTCTCACCAAAGGCGGTTTCTAGACTGGAAGCGAAACACGGGTGTTATTGTGGGGAATCAAGCGGAGCCGCGGCCATGTGCTGGAAGCCGCGGCAATCAAAGCCTGCCCACAGCACCGCACTATCTCGCACCCGCCGCGCGCTCCTGGGAGGCACAGACACCTCGGTTTGAACCAGAACAGCTTGTCAGGGCCGGCAGCCCGGCCAGAGCCGCTCCCCGAGCGGCCAAACGGGCTCAGAGTCGCTCCCCATGCAACACCGCTGTTACTGGAAGGTGCTTGATTTGCTCTTCAGGAAGGGTGGGTTGCTAGAGGAGCACACGCAATTCACCCGCCAGGACGAGCAAAGTTCTAACGCTTCACCACTGCACACCAGCACGTGCTACAGGGGACCACGGAAATCAGCACCAAGCTGAAATCAGGATTTCGTGGTGACGGCCATGGGTACAGAGGCACCGAGCCCGCGTCAGCGGCCAGCCACGGGAAAGCCACTCCGCAACCCGCTCCCTGCGCTTAATGAGATTCACCGTAATTAGCTCTGCAGGAGATGTGAAACTAATAAACGGAACTAGCCACTGAGTCAGTAAATAATTATTTTTCTGCTTTCTTCCTCTTGGTTCTCATACTGCTAGAGTAAGCGTCGATTTTATGCTTGGAATGAAACGGCATCATCTGCTTCGGGAGAGCGCGGGGCCGCGAGCTCGGTGTGCGAGGAACGGCGACCTGCAGCGCGCCCCGACAGCCAGGGAAAGCGCTCGTGCTTCAAAGCTCCTCACACGGCTGATAAACCCACTGCCTGAGCGTGGCCAAGAACAACTCCAGCGCAGGAACCACAGTGCGGTAATTCCGGGGCAGGTGAACCAACCTCTGCGGAACTGGCAGCTCCTCGGGCGCGGGCGCTTTGCGCGGGGATCACAGCGCACAGCGCTCCAACGGGGACCGCGCGGGCCCGTTTCTGCGTGATTACTGCAGCTCCTGCAAACAGCACCAGCTCGCTAATAACAGCACACACCAACAGCCGCTGCTCCAAGGAAATTAATTAGAAATGGCATTACTGTAATCAGATTAGTTACCATCCCTTCACCTTGCAGATTGAGACAGATTTTGTTACCAACCCTGCCAGGTTTGCCGGCTCATTTTTCAAACTCCATTAGAAACACACTCCAGCAAGTTTAAGAAGTTGCGCTACGGAGTTAATTACAAAGATTAACAAGTGCAAACGCACCAAGTCTCCCCCCTTGGCTCCCCTATTTCCTCCACAAGGCACAGCCATCCCCTACTGCCGGCCCGGAGCAGCGGGCTCGGACCAGCCGTCCCCGGGCCCTCACATCAGCCGACAAGTAACAATTAGACAGCTTGGCCTCTCTCACTTGCCTTCCGCTGTTTAAACTCGGAGCTCTCAACTTCTCCACTTAGAGAATCAAGAGGAAGTTTGAATTGAAGACAGAGATCACTTAACACTACAAATCTGAAAAATCTACCTCCAAAGAACTTACGGCTGTAGTTACCAGTCAATAGTCCAAATCTCCAGCTGTAATACTCACCATTTCACTGCTGGTAGCAACACAGATGTAGGCATAGAAAGATCTATCACTTCGGATTACTGAAATCCGTAGTTTATCAGGAAATCAGGTTCCTGGTGGTCGTTAGCATTACTATTCCGGAATGCCCCACCCTGAGAAGTCAATAAAGATGCCACGATACACCAAGCGATTCACTGATGCTGTCTGCCTGTCAATTAGCCATCTGCAGCAGAGAGCATTTTAATTACACAGAACCAAAAAACTCTTTTGAAGTTCTAAGAAAATAGCCGGCAAACAATTGTCGAGGACAGTTCAAATGCATCTGTGCACTCGCCGTATAATATTCATGTGGTATTACATTGTTGTTGATTATGAGAAACGAAGCCAGAGATCAAAAGGAACAATAGTCTATAATCAAGGATATCTGCATAATAGTTTTCCTGAAGGATGTTTGTGCAGGTGAGAAAGGAGCGAAGTATTGTTTCGGCAAATGGCAATTTCCCTGTATCGCAAAGAATGAATCCCACTTGCTAGTCGGGGCATAATTCAATTAAAGGGGAGAATCCTGTGAGAGGGATGAAATCTGTTTGACTGGGATGCCTCAAATCACACCAAGAAAGAAAACGGCATTTAGTCCTGACATTATGATTTATTTTCTACTCGGTATCTTGTAATTCCTACAAGATAAGCCAAGGCTAGAAATTATCACGTGTACATGGGGGTTGCGTCTGATCCTCTTTATTTTCTCTTCTCAACCGCAGGACCGCAGGTTTCAACCTTATCTTGTAAGAGGCCAGTAAAATAAGCAGGAATATTTTCAGCGAGGCAAAGCAGCTGGTGCTGTGTGCCCGTGCGGACGAGCCGCGGCGAGCTCCTCTTCCCAGTTTGCTCTAAAGAACTCAAACACCCCCCTTCTTGCCATCCGGGGAGCATCTTTTCCTCTCCGGGCCTTTGCTCACCCCCCAAACACCCAAGCACAGGTAGACGGTCATTTATTCTGGCCTGTCAGCAGGCAAGAAAAGCTGATTAAAATGTCCGTAGCACTGCGGCATAGTATTGCAATTCCATCAGAAAGCCATTTGGACAGAAATAAGTCGTATTTGAAAGGATTCTATTTTTATTTTATGCAGTTCTCTTTACTGTTACTCCCCATAACATCTCTAATTATCATCAAAATGCCACCACTCCACACAAGTCCCTTTTCCCTGTGCCTCAGACTGTCCCGAGGAGCCCCGTGCCCATACAAACTGCCTTCTACACAAAGCGCTCTCGCTGAAGCCTGCTTTCCCCTAAGTGCACTAAGAAACGTATTAAACGCTGCTTCCAGCTCTGCTCGGTGCGGACAGCCAGGCTGGGGACACTGCAGCCGAGGAAGAGCCACCCCAACGCGAACTGGAGGAAAAGATATTTTTGAAAACCATTTTGTGCTTCACATTCGTGCCCCGCGCCGCTGCCTGCGCCGTTTCCTCAGCCGCTGTGTAGGGAGCGCTTCGGGAGGTCAGCGGCAGTGAGCTACCGACTGGTGTTCGGTGGGGCGCCAGCTGTGGGCGCACCAGCTTACTCGGAGTTTTACTCCTGAGCGGAAAGTTAATCTGAATTCGAGAACAAAAGCATTCCAATTTGTTCTTGCATGTCAAGGATTACGGCCATTGAAAGTGTTTTCTATTATCACTTTGTCACTTGCTCAGCTTCTTAATCTCCTCCTCTCTGCTGCTCGCTGCCTCCCTCCCAGCACCTGGCTGCTCTGTGATGCTCTGCCAGGGATGCTCCCTCTGGTCCCCTGGGATGCTCCCCCTGGTCCCCAGGGGATGTTCAGCATGGGCCTGATTCCTGCCAGAGAAGCAAGACTGCCAAAAATAATCCAAATATCTAAACTCTTTTACTAACAGGTTTTAGATAGAAACACGGGCATCCAACAACACAAGCACGTGCAAGTGTTGCAGATCAAACACGCGTGGTTTCAACCGTCTCCTTCTGATCTGCGAGCACCTTTCTGTAATTAACGTTACGCTCGTCACAGAACGTATAACATTCACGAGCCCCGCTGACGGAACGAGGCAACCCCCCCGAACAGCCTGTTTTAAGACAGCCCAAGTGTTTTGGGAACTTGGGCACTAATAGCTGGTGGCAGCCAAGCACTGTCACATTAGTCAGCACTGCAGCAAATGAGCATTATTTGCCCATCAGCCCCTGGAAACCATCACCATGACCTGGGAAAGAGCCAGGAGACATTTAACACATGACTTCGAAAGATGAAGTCACCATCAAGCATCATTATCTCAGAGCGAAAGAAAAACAGTTTGTTTTTTAAAGCTTCGGCAGAGGAACCCAGTGTTATCTGCCGGCTGACACAAGGAAATCTTAATGCAGCTATTATCTGAGAGCAAACCGATTTTGTAGTTTGCAAAATTAATAGTATTTAGCCCGCTAGTTTCCGTAGTAACCAACCCAGCCATCCCTGCCTGCCTGTGACAAGGTCTCTTAAGCATTTCACATGGTACTTATCCATTTTCTTGCTCTCACCTCGCTCTCACCTTTACTTTCAGCACAGAATGCAACACAATCCACTGCCACTAAAGACTGGGCTGAGAGTCAGATTAAAATTATCCCTGTTTGCCCTGACCTCTTTTCTCTGCAGGTGAGAGTGTCCCCATTCAGCAGCTAAATGAAGCAGAAATGATGGAGTGTTTGTTTTCCCTGACTTTTCCTCAGCTTGCCAGTAAATTTACAGCCACGAATATGAAGTGTTAATTTAATGTTCCCACTGAGCATCTCATTGTCAACAAAGGCTTCAAACCATAAGAGAGGAAAAGGTTAGCTCATGCAGAAAATGACCCTTATGGTTTGATTGTCTTCTGGTCCAGACTAGCAGCCAGCAAAAAGCAAAGGGCTTCGACTTCCAGCTTAATGCGTTTGATGGTGATAAATGGAAGCTCTCTACCGGGCGCAGAGCATCACCTGCGCGGCTCCCTCGGCTGCCTGGGCCAAGCCGAAGGGAAGCGGCCCCTCCCCTCGCACCCCATTCCACACAGCCCCAAACCCTTCATCAGCCCAGCCCCACGGGAAGGGGCTTGCTCGCTGGAGATGACGGCACAGCATTAGTGCTGCCACGAACCGCGACATCGCTTTCTTCACCCGGTGCTTCAAAACTTCAAGGCCTCGGGTCTGGCGACGTGCAAAAAAGTTCTTCCGGAGAGAAGTCATAGAAGGAAGAAAAAAATTAAGGTTTAAATCATCAAAAGCTTTTCTGGACTCTTCATAGCAGAATTATACACACAGAAGGCTCCATTCCCTGAACATTTACTTCCTTTATCTGGCAAAAGGAGCTTAATACTTGCTGAAAGTAATGTCTACAGAACTAATGTACAGACCAAGCCGAGCATGAGACCCACAGTATGCTTTTTACCGAACTAACCCTGCTTGGGATCTCTAGGGAAAAAAAAATAATGAAACCCTGATGGTGTTATAGAATAGTATATAAAAATTAAGAAAAATCTCGAATATCAGACTTTTTTTCTGACAGCTAAAACTAAGCTCAGAAGCAAGATGGAGATAATACATGCTTACCTATACAGAGCTGGACTATTCAATGAGATGACAGGTTAATCTAGCAACTTCATTGTACCCTTGCAAAACCCACTAATTAAACTGGCAATTTCACAGGCAGCTCACATTCATCCTGAACACGACCACACTGGTGTTTTCCAGAACAACCAGTGAGAACTATTCGAATACAAAGCCACTCGTCACGTTAATTAACCGGTCGCTTACTCGTGGAGGGCTCCCGCCCGTGCCGCGGCCCGGCGATGGGACAGGACGATGGGACACGCGTGTGCACCTTTAATGCACTTTAACGTCTCCAAAGCATCGCAGTTGACTGACCCAGAAAAGCCTGAAAGCAAATCGGAGCGTACAGTACCAAACAGTCTGCTTTTTGTTCTCCCGGGTCACACAGCGCTCCCATTCATCCCGCAACTAAACCCCTTTATTGCCATCAGGGATGGGGCTGCACCAGAACACCAGGATCCTACAGGATCAACATGCAAAACCGAGGCCCAAATGGGCTGGAACAACGGGACCAACCTCCCGGGGTCCCAGCAAACCATCCCGGGCCAGCCCGACAGCCTTGAAGTATCAAAGGCACTGCCATGGTCTGCTTTCTGAAACACAGATCCCTTGTAAAAGCCAGCTTTGCAACATTTCTGTTCCCAAAACTACCCAAAACCCTCTGTTAGCAGCCAAAACGTAAAAACTAAACATCCCAACCCCACCCAGAAACTGTTCGCTTAAAATCCACAAAAGTGTCTCCCATGAGCACAGGTCCACTCTGAAAGTCTATATTCAGACACGACTTCATCTGTGTCAAAACCTCCTGAACTGCTACCGTTTCGACTTCCATATCCTGCTTGCGCCCAAGCACATGGGCAGAAGAAAAGCTCAGGCGAGGTCCAAGCTGCGTTTGCAGCCCGTGCCTCACCTGCACCGAGCACACCGGTGTTCCGGGGGCCGGGGCGCCCACGGTTCACCAGGACCTAACCTGCCTAAGTGAGTTCGACAAACTCAGCCAGCTGTTCAGCTCTTGGGAACCAGCCCTCCGCGTCCCACCCGAACCCCACTGAAATCCCTGCCCAGCAACGCCAGGCTGCCTACAAACAGCTGGAGCTGATGAGGCTCGTAGGGACATAAAAACATGCACAAATAACAGTGAAATGGAACTCCAAAAGTCCCTTTTAATTGTATTTCCTTCGGTGATAAACAGGCACAGAATTAGGCATTCTGAATGTCCCTTTTTTCAAGTGCCTGCAAGAAGCCCAGGCGTGTTTGAAATGAGACAGTTGCTTTTAGCTAAAAATGTATTATTCAGTGTGTGCCGAGATGTGTTTAGAAACACATGCTAGAGTTCACTAACATTATCCACAAACACACCCTGCCTTTGGTAACCATTTGCCAGTCACATTGTCAGATAACAGTAGTCATTTTGAAAGCAGCAATTCATTCTCTACAGCCCTTCCTTAACACAATTTTCAGCCTGCAATTTAGATGATAGGAAAATTACAACCCTGCTGCACTATATTATGCGATATAAATGTTATTGCAATTAAGCCAATAAGGAAAAAAATCCCAGAAAACAAAGATGTTTAGTTTGTGCGTTCTCCGTGTTCCTTCCCCAAGCCCAAGCGGTTGTCAAAAGGCAGAAACGAGGGAGACGTGGCTCCATTAGCGGAAGGTGCTGGCAAACAGCGGGAGCCCAGCAGCAACGCCCAGGCGGTACTGGGATCATGAGGTACAGCCTAAAGTCACCATACGCACATGGACAACACGTTTATGGCAACTAGATTAAAAGTCTAATACCATACTAAACTATATATGGGGACAACTTAATTGCCACAGCAGCTCAGCAGAGTGAGCTGGATTGAACTGAGAGCACACAACGACAGGCACGTTTTGGATTTAAAATGCTTGGCTGAAGAAGCCACAAGTTTGTGCTGAAATACAGATATCTAAGTAGTCCCGGAAGACTGAAACATCCCAAACTGCATCAGCAGCCAGGAGTCATGGGTATCGAGAAAAAAATCTACATTTTCTTCCAGGCTCCAGCTATTGAGCCGAGGCACTGGGGACACAGAGATGCTGTGCTCCGAGCTCTGCTAAACACCAGCTAAAATGAGTACAGATCGCATTGAAACATTCTTATCAATAAGAGTGCCAAGGGAAAAATTAAGGTATCCCAGGCAAATTTCTCCCCCAGACCATTACTGTGATGCAACACAATTAGAAAGAAGACCTCTGCGGTCCCAGGGTGGATACAGCCCCCCGGTTTCACACGTGGGCTGGTTTGGGCAGACTCAGGAAACAGGCTCATTTGTGACACCAGGTTTGCTTGGCAAACACCTTGCACCATTTCTTTAATGATCTCAGCTGGGTGTCAAGCAAATGGTTAGTTCAGAGGTGTCGGCCATATTAAACTACTTCTATTTCCTGGTCTCCGAAGAGGAAAAAATAGAAAAAAAAAAAAAAGTCCTAGCATTCATCATTTACTCCAAGGTGCTGTAACCAGGTGGAAACTTGTCTTTTATATGCTGAACTGTGTCCATGAAAACACATTATCTTTAAGTGGGCACTGGAGGAACCACACACAACATTGACTTCTCCATGCCGTCACTCAGACCGGATACTTCAATCATTCCGAGATTTAAGGGGAGATGAGCAGAGACCTCACCTGCGTCTTTCTCTGCCAGTTCGGTGTGGTTCGGAGATGCTCTGCAGCAGCCAAGCTCCTCACAAAAGCAATGCCGCACAGCAGCCCTGAGCCCCGCCTTCACGGGTCTGTCCTGGTGAGGGAGAGCAAGGACAGGCGGTTCCTTCGCCCTTCGTGGAAGCAGAGCGGCTGCCCAGAGGTTCCCGGTGACCCGGGAGGAGGCAGCGGTGGGGACGCCCGCGGAGGCTGGGCTGGCCTGCTGGCACTCCAACACGCCGCAGGCCGCCTCACGCTTCTGCTTCCATCAGTTTATCGTGCACCCCACAGCGTTTTGCAGGACGAGATGCCTGCCGAGAACGCCCGCGGGACGGGCCCAGAGGGACAGGCCCAGAGGGAAAAGCAGGGAAGGGCACAGCCGCCGCTGCCCGGGGGCTCCCAAAGCGCAGCGAGCTCCTCCCCAGCAGCCGGGGATGCGGAGCACGGCCAGGAACGCGGTTTCCTCGGCCCGCAGGCTGGGTGCTCCAGCCCTTCGAGAGCCCCTCTCCTCCCGCCACGTGCGCGGCGGCGGGGCTCGACCCGGCAGCAGCGGCCGGCCCTAACGGCTCCCCGCCATGTGCCGCCACGTCCCGCTGATTAGCCGTGGGTGAGCGGAAATGTCAAACCATTAGCCTTGACAGCTACCGCCAAGGTTACCAGCGGCTGGAAAATCTCTTTTTAATAATGCAACTGTTTGTAAGTGGAAAGGACGATGCTTAAAATACAAAGCGGTAATAAGCAGGAATTACTGAAACAAAACGGAAAGAGCCTTTCGTTTTTAGTCAGCCTTTCCAAGGCATGTCCTGCCTGGTTCTTGACGGGATCATGTCCTCGCAAGGCAATTTGCAATATCGTAATTAAGACAGCAGAACCATTAAAGACAACAAACAGCCTCCGGCTAGAGCGCGCTCCCACGGCACCTCCACACCCGTCCTGCTGCGCGGCGGAGCCTCCAGCTGCTCCATCCCCAGCCAGGGTGGGAGCACCGGGAAGGAAAAGAACCATTCCCACGGAGGGCAAGGGGCACGGGGTCTTCACAAACACCCAGGAGTGACCCACCTGCTCGGGACACGGCAAAACCCATCGGCTCTCCCTCGCGTGCATCGGTTCCGAGCGGCTTCTTCTAAAACCACGGCTGTTTGGGAAGGTGGGTGTGCTCCCTCTCACTGCTGGCGATTCTGGAACAGACAATTTGAAAATATCCCCAGTCAAAAGGAAACCCAAATGATGCTGCATTTAGCTACTGTTATGTTGACGTTTTTTTTACAATTTCTTGGAAAAACATTAATTTATTTGAAACACTTTTATACTTCATGCCAGTGCCACAGCAGGGAATAATCACCACATTGCAAGCTCAGAGCAAGACTAAGATACAGGAAAAAATTAAACAAGGATAAGAGCCAAAAACTGTTAATGATCAGAAATATTTTACTGCAGGTTCAACAACAAAGTCTGGAAGAGATAAGTCTGTGTGTGTACCAACATTACATAAAAAAGTGATTATTCAGCCAATCATGGGAACAGAGCTATTGATTCCAGTAACAAAGGACACTATATAAGCTGCAGTGTTTTTGCTCTTTTCAGCCTGGGAAAATTGATATTCTTAAACTTTCCCTTGAACCTACAGTAGGGTTTAATCTGAACCCAAAGGAGCCTTTTAAGAACTGCCATAAATTAAAGATATATCTCCTCACTTTGCACATTTTTGATTCCCGTTGTTACAGCAAAAACTCAAAAACCATTGGAGACAGAGGTGGGAGGAGGCGATAATTGCATTTTGTTAGTGTTACCAGCACGCGTTTGTTTACATACATTGAATAGAGCACGTAAATATTGAACCTAAGGCTTGTCTGGCTGCAAACAGGTGGAAGCAGCCCCCATGGTGGAGAACAGGGCAGAATAACCTTGTCCTGAGCCTGTCCCCACGGTGCTGGGTGCCAGCAAGGTGCTCACACCCCACCTGTCCCTGTCCCATTTACAGCTCCCTCCATCCCCTCCTGCATGGAGCTGCTGAACACCCCAGTGTGCAGCGCAGCACTGCACATTTACAGTGCTGTTTTTCCCCTCGCCAGGGCAGTAAATGACCTTCTATTCAAACAACAATTCCTTAAACAAAACGCAAAGCCGCCCCCGTCAGAAGATCTGTGAGCGGAGAGGCTGATTTGTTATTTAAGCAGCAGCCCGCGCTGTGTGCTATGCAAACACAACCCACGCTCTGTGTTCTCACAAGCCTCCTGCTGACTTTGCAACTCATTTTGTTAGCAAGGAGAACACACGGGGCTGACATCAATGCATCAAGGAGACCAGAGGCGTTTGTTCATAACTTTCTAACAAACATTGATCAATCGATTTTTGCCCATGTGGGGAGGGAAAAGCCCACAAACAAAACACAACGCATACGGGGAGATTTTTTCCTAATGGCACAAAGGGCAATTAGGCACCCAACCTTCCAGTGAAATTAGGTTCCTTGCGGTCCTCTGTGCTTTTAAAAGTCTTCCCCTTATGCTCAATGGAAACAAAATCTACTGTCAAGCCTCCAAAGGAGGAAAACATCAGCTGCGGCCAAGAGAATGGTTAGTGGGCCTTCAAACAGCACTGCTGAATGTGGCAGAACAAAAACGACAGGTAAAGGCTCCCTTCAAACGAGGGAAACCCCATCTCACATCAAACCTCTTTTGTACCGCGTATTAGATCAGAGAAAAAGTCAAAACAGAGAAAAGACTAATTGGCTATCAAAAATAAAGTGTTCTGTAAATAGCAGAACGTGCACATATTTACTCAGCTACATCTCCCCAACACTAACACCATTCCCTTAGCGCTGCAGCAGCGCGGTCAGGGCACAGCGAGGCCCGCGAGGCCCCGGGTGCTCAGAGCCCAGCGGGACGAGCTGCACGGGCAGAGCTGTGCTGCTCTTCAGATGCCCACGGGACAGAGATGCTCATTTACACAGCCCCCTGTATTAATTAACTGCCAGAACCAGCCAGTGAGGGAGGGCTTCACACCACCCCCAAAAGCCTCTTTTGGAAGCGGAGCCCAGAAACACGTCCCAGAGGGCCGGTGACAGTGAAACTGTCTGGTGTTGCAGCCCAGGCTGGGCCGGCGGTCCCGCCTCGGCTTATTTCCTATAGAGCAATACACATACACATTTCAGACGTGAAGTACCAGCGCTGGTGTTGGAATTCCCAGCCACAAGCTGATGAGACGCTGGCTCCTAACAGCGCACTGGCTGGTGCTTTGGGACCTGCAGCCACGGTTTGCCCCAGAGACCTTCCCTTGCACACCCCTTCACCTCCCCAGCCTTGTAAAAAACACAGCAAAGCTGCAAATCGACTTACGGAGCCAGAGTCTTCCCGCTGGTTCTTGCCAACGCTTCACCAGCCAGACGCGGGGCCAGGGCCCTGCCTGGCCGTGCTGCAGGGAGGCGCGCTGGCAGCCCAGCACACACACTGCTGTCTGGGGAAGCCGACAAATGCAAACTCCAGAGGCAGGGGTAATTACACACCTAGCTTAACAGAGCGCCTAGAAATAGCGCCGACTCCAGCCGCTAAGACCATGGTTCTGCTCAAAGGCAGCTGCAGCACATTTTGATCACAGGCCTAAGCAAAACTTTCTCTAAGCGTGTCTCACCCAAGCTCCAGCCTTCGGCTTGTGCCAGCAACACTGGATTTAATTCCCAAGCCCAGAACTGCTGCCTGAGCCAGGCGGCTCCCCGGGTCCTGCTCGCCCTTTGCCTAAGGAGTTCATCAACACTTGGAGACTATTCCTCATACCACACAGCACCTTGCTCTGCAATGCAGCTGTCCTGCCATCCTCAGGCACAGGGATGCTGCCCATAAACAAAGCCGATTTCAGGTGAACTCGCGTGGGAGGTGTGCTGACCCCTTTGGTGAGAACACGGCTGTAAAGCAGAGCGGCTCAAACACAGCACGGCCCAGCAAAAGCACCCGCACAGAGAGGCTGGGGCTGCCAGAGAGAGCCCCGAGGAGACAGCAGTTCGATTTGGAAGCTACACAACAGCAGGCAAATGGAGAAGAGAGATGAAGCACATCTTCCAAAGCTCACAGCGATATTTACTTGGCAAGACTTTGTGACCTTGTTTTTCCCCTGGAAAGGGCATGCTCTGAGGTTGCACTGAACCAGAAGTTCACCTGCTCATTAGCTGGCTCCCCGGGCAGGGAAATGCCACACAGACCACGATCAGCGCTATCTAGCAGCTCCCCGAGCACAGCAAACCGCTCACGAGGCGCTGTGCCGACATTTGGCTGGTCCCTGTGAGCCCCGAGCCGGCGAGCACCTCGCTGTCAATCTCCGTGGTCTGTGAGAGAGAGAGAGAGAACCCAGCTCACAGCCATCCCTGGTCTGTGAGAGAGAACCCAGCTCACAGCCATCCCTGGTCTGTGATAACCCAGCTCACAGCCATTGCTGGTCTGAGAGAGAGAGAACCCAGCTCACAGCCACCCCTGGTCTGTGAGAGAACCCAGCTCACAGCCATCCCTGGTCTGCGATAACCCAGCTCACAGCCATCCCTGGTCTGTGATAACCCAGCTCACAGCCACCCCCGCTCTGTCAGAGAACCCAGCTCAGCGGTCCCTCCGCAGCCTCCAGCCATCGCCGTCCCCTCTGCCAGCCCCAATTTGCACAGACCCAGCAGAGCTTTGCCTGGAACTGCCTGGGAGGAGGACGAGGCGCCACCCCTGCCTGCAGGATTTTAAAGTCCTTCCTGACAAAATGACTTCTCCTAGCACTTTTGAGCATTTATGCAATTACAAATATTTACAAGTTTTATTTGTAAGAATCAGCATAGCTGAAAAAAATATCTGGAGGGAGCTGGCAAGAGGAAACATTAATGTTTCATGGATTAACTAGACAAGTACTCGCATCCTGTCTCGCCTGCAGACCAGGTGCTCGGCCCCAGTAAACCAGCACCCCCACAGGGCTGACACTGGGGCTATTCTGTCCTGCACAGGACCCACTCAGGGGAGCACTCAGCAGCATCACCCATCAGAAACAAGGGGTTTGGGAGCCTATATCTATATCTATCTATCTATCTATATATATGCATTTTCCCTGAGGCCAGGCAGAGGCAGCCGGCCGGTGCAGGCGCCTGGCCCCGGCCCAGCCTGCCTGCTCCAGCAGCACCACAATATGTATTCTCTCCCTCTGCTATTTACTCACAGCTACAGATGTTGACATAACAAAGAGCTAAAGACAGACAGAAGGGGAATAGTGTTGCAGCGCAGACACTAAGGGCTCTATTCTTCAGAAAAGAGCCTCTGACTTCCCCACCCAGCCCTGCAATTCATTTGAAAATCATCTGGGCTGGTGAAGCTTGCTTTCCTCTCCTGCAGGACACAGATGAATGTCAGAGAACATCATCTTTGCTGTTTGTTTCTGTGCTGAACTGAGCCCTTTTAAAGCCACAGAAAGCCCAATTGTTTCGGATCAAGTGGCTCAAGCTCGGGATGTGTTGGGCAGTGTGCGCCTTCGCCTCCCGCTGCCGGGCCCAGGAGCCGCCTGGGAACACCACAGCTTCTTACTGATATTATCTCCAGAGAGCCAGGTTTAAAGGGATGACTTCTTTCCACAGAAATACACTTAAACGCTTTCTGGAGGACACCACCTTGCATTTTCAAGGCTTTGCAACTACACATAAAAAGCTCAAACAGCGCAGGAACACACCCGTCTGGCAGACACGACCAGAACCCCTGGCAAGGGGAGCGCAGGGCGAGCCCGGGCTCGGCAGGACGGGGCCACCGGCCCATTCTGCTGCCAGGCTGCCCAGGCCCCAGTCCCCACAGGCTCCCTGGGATTGCCGCAGGGGCTGAGGGCTCCGGAACCCAGAGCTGCTTTGTGCGCATCTCCCAGGGGACTCGGCGAGAGCTCTTTGGATCTGGCAGGCGGGATTTGGGCTGCAGGTCCCCAGTGCGATGCCGGTTCGGGGAAGGCCCAGCCCCACGCCGACCCCACCAGGCCCAGGGACGCTCCATGCTCACACGGCTCTGCTCACAGCCGGCTGTCTGGAAGCCTCGCTCGGCAAACCGGCTCTCCCCCGGGCACCACACCAGACAGAAAAGGGATTCTGTTTTTTAAACAGTTGCTTTTTTTAAGCTTCTCATGCCAACTAAAGTTCAGGTCCCTCACAACTGGTGGGAAAAGATATAATTGCCTGGAAGCATGCCCAGAAAGACCCGAGCGGAGCTGCCTCCCTCCTCCGCGCCGCGATGCCATCTCGTGTCCGCAGTCCGCAAACCCCGCAGCGGCAGCTCCTCCCGGGCTACGGGGCCCGAGGTGTTTGGGGGAACAAGCAGCCCCCAGATAAGCAAACGCGCAATAATTCACAGCATTTGTTCTGCCAGAAGATTAACATTCCGCTCGCACTGCACCGACTCACGACCCTTCAGCATGCCTCAGTGCTTTAGGCTGGGCTTCACAGAGAATGTGGGTACCAGTTAAACTCTCAGTGTCGCTGAGGTCTGCCCTGGGCAGGGATTTGCAGTTCCGGACTGCAGATGAGCTGCCCTGGCACAGCACACGGCACCAGAGCAGCCTCCCGTCCCAGAGCCACACGCCACTGCTCCTCAAGGGGCTGCAAAGAGGCTTTCCAAGGAGCAAATACATGAGCTGACTTCATTAAAAAAAAAAAAAAAAAGCAGGGAACCTAGTACGCTCCCTCCCTCAGAGGAAGGGACTGGGCACGAAACAGGTCTGCTCTGCAAGAATTAACTGTGGGTTTGTGGACAGTGTTTCCAAAACAAACAGACAAACAAGACGGTATCTCCTGCCTGTTAGGAAGGTCACCGCTGACTTTCGCCTCTGTTTCCGGCCCCTCTGCCCTTGAACTCGGCCTGTTTTAGCCCCCTTGGCACAGCGAAGGCGGTGCGGTCACAGCGGGGCACACACCGCCCTGCGCTGCCCGGCCAGCCCACAACATTGCTTTTGAGCTGCATTACCTCGAATTCCACCAGCTTTGCCTTCCTCAAAGCAATACATACGATAGGAAGCAAACTTTAGGCAAAAGCACTGTCCAGGATTTTGTTTCCCTGCATCCCTGGGGATAACGCAGAGCACAAGGTGATTTACACTGGGTACACCTGGCTTGTCTCACACGGGGTGTCAGCAGGTCCTGCAGCACCCAGCAATCGCCGCCCTCCCTCTGCCAGGGGTTCGGTCTGCAAACACCCCCCAAGCCAGGGAAGATACATAGAAGCACATAGAGATGTCCACCTAACTTACAGCTGTGTGCTGGATTTTTTTTGTGTGTGTGTATGTGTCTTGGGAAAACGAATTTACGTCCTTCCTCTTGTAAAATCTTTCTCAAATGGTAAAGACGCTTGAAATCCTGCACTAACTCCTGTGCCAGGGCAAGAGTCAATGCAGCTGAATCACTTGCTCTGAGCAGTGCTGCGGCTCTCAGCAGCTCCAGGAGGATTTCCATTTCCTTGTGCACATTGCCACCTTGTGGTTTTCCTCCCGGCTCCCCAAGAGGCTCCAAAATTCACAGCTGCAGCCAGAGCACACGTGAAGTTATTTGGAAATACCTTCATTTGCCTGGTCACAGCCTGCAGCCAGAGCAACAGCAGGCTGTGAAATAACGCTGCACGCAGCTACACCGCTCAGAGGCGGCCTCATCAGCCTCCCATTCTATAGCAGGGCTATCATCTCATGTTATGGTAGGCAAAAAAATCAGAGAACTAAACAATTTTGCGTGTGGGATTATTTATAAATGCAGCAACTGCATTTTTTTCATTTCCCCTGTTCCTCTGCTAATTACTGTTTAACAGGTATGTTAGCTGCATGATTATTTGTTTGCAGATGAGGTTGACACTGGTTTACAGAGTACAGACAACTGTGTAATTCCTCTGTAGCTACACGGTAATTATTGTGCTATTATAGAGTAATTAAACATTCAAATAAACATTAAAACAAGCATTCTGTATGGGAGCTGCCAACAACCATAGAACAGAAAACCAAATAGTAATTCCAATTATAGTGGCACCAGCTAAAGCAAGTAGTTAAGAGTCTATCATCTTTTACACTACAAACAATTTTGGATGCTTTTCCGGCTGCACAAGTGTCTGGCCTAACGACCGAGGACAGATCTAATTTTGCAAGTTCTCTCCGCGGGTTAATCATCTTGCCATCCAGTTATACCTCTCCCTTTCCTACGGACAGAAGCAAACACATCATTTATACCAAAAAGGGCACAAGCACTCCAGAGCACTGTTCTCCAGAAGACCTTTCACAGCAGCTGCCTTGGCCCTACACAGAGCCAGCTCAGAGCTGCCGCTGCCCCCCAAGGCAGGGACACGGCAGCCCGGCTGTGGCACCGTCCCCAATGCCAATCCCCAGCGCCAGACCCGTCCCCAAAGGCCAGACCCCATCCCCGGCCACCCACTCACACAGCTCCGCTTGCCTGGGCCTGGTACCATCACATCTGTTCCATGCTCACGTTTCACTCCACCTAGTTCCTGCTCTAGCCCAGCAGAACTCCCACATTCCCTCTGACGCTGGAACTGAGCAGAACGCTTGTTTTGGCATTTTCACTTTGCACACAGAAGTTAGAGCCACATCCTACCCCTTCAGCAACACGTGCCTGGTGATGCTGCACAAGCAAAGCAGGCTGGCTTCATCCAAGGGGGTTTAAGAGACAAACCTAAATATTAACATACATCCCACTGTTACTTAACGGTCTTCAGTGAACCCCAAACACAAAGTACTTTGTCACATGTCAAAGTCACACTGTTAAAAACAACATTTAAGCCCATGATGAAGTACCTGACCAAACTCAAAACTGTGTTTTGTTTCGTTTTTCAATCTTCTACAAGCAAACAAGCAATGGTTTTACTTCAGGGAGCCAGCCTGGCTCAGGAGCCCCACACCTTCCACGTCCCTTAGTAAGGACGGCAATACCTCACCATACAGCTGCAGGGGAAGTATTGGGGATCTCTGCCCCATGACACCTATTGACAGGAACATCTGCCCCAAAATAGCAGCCCGCTTAATTCGGGCAGCAGCTTGAACTGCGGAAGCATTTCTGTTATGCCCTGGTTTCTTACAGTGACATGACTTTCACGCTAGTCCAAGAAGATGCACGCACACACACACAAATCAGAGCCAAGTCTGCATCATTTGTAGCAAAAGCATTTTCCAGAACTACTAGACATTCACACAGCACTTCTCCAGCCATGGATCTTCACGGCTGATGAGACAGACAAACATCACGAAGCCAAAGGTCATACCATAAACCCTTTAAGACCAGGACCAAACCGCAGCAGTTTCCATTCTTTCCGCCCCTCCAGCAGGCACTGGCACAGGTTCGGCCCCACTGCCCCGGGGCAGCTCTGCCTGCCCGGCCGGGACACAGGGCCGGGGCCCACGCGCTCAACGGCAAGGCACAAGTTAATGAGAATCATCGAACTGGCGCTGCCAGCAGCCCAGCTGTTCCTCAGAACAGTTCCCCCTTCTGATCACACGCTGCTATTACCAAAGCACACGCACATTTAAACCTTGCAAAGTCCTCCTGTGTATTTATAGAGGGGGAATAACCTTCCTAGTGACCAGCAGGAATAAACAGATTTCTTTTGACCATGGACAGATTACCTCCAAGAAGCATACCAGGGCTTTACTGACCCTTGGTCCCCCTCCTCTGTGTATAAACAAGGAAATCCTCGTGACACTGGGAAGCTGCACAGTTTTAAAAGTATAATTTTATTATCTTGAATGCATATACTTGTTAAGGCAGCAGTAATAATCAGGGCTACTGTTATCCTTTTCATGCTCTGCCTCCTCACTCTGCAGGCAGTTTGAGCATTGCCAGCATTATTCCTGGCTTGCCAAGGAAACTATTTCTGTTCCTTGAATTTAATCTCCTAGCAGAGTTTCAGTTACAGCTTGTTGCTTTCTGGTTGTCATGAAAACCTCCCTTTCCCTGCTAATTACAAGGCATGCTGAGCTCTCCTCCCGCCGTCCCCCTGCCTGCACTCACCTTCTCTTGAGGGCTCCTCACCTCCGAGTGTATGTGCAAAAACATCTTTGCAGATCTTGTTCACTGGCACCTTGGAAGAGACTCCTCAGGAGAACAAAACTTTCCTGGCTCTGCGGTGAGGATAAGCGAGTAGGGCTGCAGTGGAAGGTCCCTGCGAGGGAGCAGGCTCAGCGCCCCACGGCCAGGACCCTTCATGCATCTCACCAGACGGGAGCGGATAAGAACGTGGTGGCGTCTGCCATCCAACCTGTTCACTGAGCCTTGCCAGCTCTGTCAAGGTTTATTGCTCTTTAAACGAGAACTAAAGAGTTTCTGACTCGGGCCTCCAGGTTCCTAACTAAGGTTCACTAACAGCAAGCACACCTGCAGAACCCCAGCACACAGAATCAGGACATAACTTTCCCACACCGTTAAACTCTTCTGGAATGCTGGTTGAACAGCGCTGGAAGCAAGAGCATCAAGCCAAGGGACTCCGGGAGGGTCAGGGTGTCTCGCTGCCCATCCAAGGGCATCCTCATTCACTTGAGTACCCACAAAAAGGAGCAAGCTCATCATTTTCCGTCTCGCCCGAGCCAGTGCAGCACCGCAGAGAGCTCTGGCCGAGGCTCGGCACGCTGTGGGGACAGGGGAGGGCCACCCGCATGGGGGCTCCAGAGCTCAGGGCGCTTTGCTTCCAGATAAAGCCCAGGCCATGCCAGGGGCACCAGCACTGATGCCAAGCGGGTGTCAAAAGGATTTATTCCTTCTCAGCTGCCACAAGAGAAGGAAAACACCTCTGTAACGTGAGCCCAGAGCTGTCAGCGCAAGTCGCACAGCAGCACTCACAGCCAGTGCTGCAGGTGGGAACAACTCGCACGGGGCTACAAACACACGTGTCCAGGACCTACTTTAAACACCAAAACATCGCCTTCAGGAGGCTCCAGAGGAGCTTCCTGCCACCAGCCCAGGCTGCTCTGCAGTGCCCTCCAAAGCACCCACACCTGCCGCTGCACGCTCTGCGAGGGAATCCCACGGTCACGCCAGCCTTTGGCAGCTCTGCCGGTCACTCCCTGCCCCAGCCGGCGCGGCCCACGAGGGACACGTGGCTCTCACCCACGGGACCCCCACCCCAGCGGGGCCGCTGAGCAAGGTGCTGGCTGCAAATACAGACACACGGCGAATGCGCACAGGAGGGGAGCAGGGGGCACCCACCCCCAAAGCACAGCCACGTCCAACACTGCCGGAGGAGCCTGCAGCACGGGCCCAGAGGCCAGGAGAAGGAGCAAGACAGCCAGGAGAAGGAAGGAGGCAGCCAGGAGAAGGAAGGAGGCGGCCAGGGGCAGCACCGGGCACAGAGCCCCAGCCCTGCTCATACAAGGGGCAGGGGGGCTGGCCCTGGGCTGAAATGCAGCCCCCAGGCCAATGGGCAGGGGCTGTGGCGGGGCCCAGGCCATGCTCGTTAGGGCAGCTCGTTAGCGCCTGCGGTGCTCCCTTCTTCACCCAGGGCTTTACAAACCTCCACCTCCTCTCCCTGCAACACAAAATGCTGGCAAAGGTGGAAAAGGAGCCTTTTCCCCTAAAATACAGCCTTCCCTATATCAGGTGGAGCTGGGAAGTATATACTGATAATTTGACAAACACTGAAGTGAAATTGTGGATAAGAATCATGCTTTTTGTCTAGAAAATGGAAAATGAAATAGTGTCTAAAACTGTAGCTATTACACAGCACATTATCTTGAAGGGCTTGGTATAATTTAGATAAAACACTATATCTCCCGTTTTAGAAATGTCAATATCATTCTAAAAGTACATGTGCTTTTCCATCAGTTTTCTATGAAGACTTAGAACTCTACAAGCCTCTTTCTCTTGTTCTCTCCATTTTCTTTTTAAATTGGCAAATGAGTATTCAATCTTTCAAAATTTCAGGTACGCTTTTATATGTGGGAAAAGTGTCTGCTCGGAGATGCTCCCGGCTGGCTCCATTATGTACGTTATCAGCCGTGATACGCTACCAGAAATAAAATCTATGCATCTGAACGAAATAGAAAAAACGAGTACCGAGCGAGCGCAGCCCCCAGGGCAGAGCCAGCTCTCCCCAGCACAAGGACCTCGCTGACGGCAAAGGCAGCACAAGAAGGACCCACCGCCTCTCAGGTGCTATTTGCTCCCTGGGCCGCGTTCGACTGGGGAGAGGCTCCCACTGAAGAGCCTGGGGTATCCTCACTACCCCTGCTTCCCTGCCATCCTCTGCTCCCCTGCCACCCCCTGCTCCCCTGCCACCCCCTGCTCCCCTGCCATCCCCGCACACGCCAGCAGCCCTTGCTCCCCACGTCTGCGCGCACCGGCGGATCCAAACACGGGGAATGTTCCCAGGGATGCAAGACTGCAGCTGCAATTCGCAAGTTCATTAACAGTGTCCCTGCAAAGATAATTTTTTTTTTTTAATTGGAGGCCTAATTAGCAATGAATTCTCATTATTTTTCATTGAAATCCCGAAGCAGCTTTGGCACACCCTCTTTGTTCTTTTGCAAACGGGGAAGTGGAGGAGCAGAGGGGAGATAAAGCAGCAGCTGATGATATACAGGGGGGCTGTTTTCCCCTCGAGCCATTCCTTCAGTTTAACACACTTTGCAGCAATTTTACTTATTATTTATGATTTGAAGAAATAAGTATTTCCATAAAGAAAGACTAACTTCGTCTCACTTGACTGCTACTCTCCACCCTTCCCAGCCAGACGTTGCACACGACTACGGTTCTGTTCCTCTGTCCATATTGGCTGTATCAGCTCTGGGAGGCTGAGCTGGGCCTGGCTCCTGACTAATGCCCTCAGCTTTGCTAGACTCTGCCTACCAGAGCCGCACACTGCTAATTCTTCAAGAGGTCTAGAAGTGAAAAGGAGCCGTAAAGCAAGTACAAACGTAATTATCCCTTGGTTTTGGCCCCTTTTCACGGCCTGAGTGCCTTGGGAGGGCCACAGCAGAGACAAGCAGCAGCCCAGACGGACTCGGTGCTGGAAAAGGAGTCCAGCTGTCCCAGCACATCGGTATCTGCTCCCAAACCAGGAATGCTTTAGGCTTGGTACATTTTGAGGTGGGTTTTTTTTCAGAGGGACGGATAATCATCACATTGTTTCCACAGTCCTACAAATTATTTTGATAATAAAGGACCTCCTGTGACATTAAGTACATTCTAATTACAACATTGTCTGTAATGCATATATCTAATTGCAAATAATTATTTTATCATATTTTGTCTGTATGACTGTTATATGCATCAGATATTATCTTCTGACTCAGTGGTACAGGTTAATTAAAATTTCTCTTTTAATATCGTTTCAAAGCTAACCACATAATTTCATCTGAACACCAGCTGTGTTGGTAAAAATTATTTTTTATTATTTTTTGTCATGCTTGTCCATGGAGGAAAACCTGAGCCGTTTCTGAAGGCTATAATTACTGCACTGCTTTCCGCAGTCATTTATTTGCAAAAGAAGAAAAGGAGGAAGAATCTGTGTAACATCAGTGGCCAGCGGTTGCTTTGTGTGTTTCTGGTTTATATTGAAGGGTCTTTTGTTCTCTTCTTTACGTACAAGAGAACTTGAGATCTCACTTGCAGAAGGAGAATTTAACATATCGCATAGCCTTTACATAAACTCTGGTTTGCTGGTATAAATTGCACTCAGCATTAAGACAATCTGTGTGGTCACTCTTGATGTTAACAAAGCTCAGCTTACGGTGATCCCAGTCATCTGTTTCCTTCCTCATTTATTGTTCCTTCGAGTGAGAAAGAGCAAACACGAGCTCAGGGAAAAACGAGAGTATGGAAATACTGTTGGCTCAAAAAAAGAGCTTAGGTTAAATATACAGCAATATAAAAACGAAATCAAGCAAGCTGAGCAAAGGACAAGAGAAAAAATTTTATGTAGGAGAACCCTTCATCTGTAATTTGCACTAAAAAATGCCCTTTACTTCTTGCCCTGTGTGTGCTACTCCTTAGGACCAGGAGCATTCCTGGAAGCCTGGCCGTCGGCATCCCCCAGCTGTTCAAACCCAAGGCACCACCACGTTCTGCCTGCCTGTCCGGAGCTCCGGGGAAGGCAGCGGGCAGGGGGTTAAGACGCGTCCCCAACAGCCGGGACACGGCTGGGCAGCCGAAGGAGGGGAGCAGGGCCCCGGCACCTCCGCCATGCCGGGCGGGCAGAGGTCACCGCTGCCAGGAGGAAACTGCTGGAGCTCTACCGAGAGCACGAGCGACCTTTCCTCTGGGAGGGGGCTGAAGTAAATGGCACTTATCTGGGATTTAGCGCCGTGGAGACGAGCAGCACTTTATCTCAGTACCGCGGCACGCCGAGCGGGGAAGCAGGGAAGGGATTTTCCTGCTTTCCTGGCCCGGGCTCCGGCTGGGCTGTCACAGCTCCTCGCGGGCACGGCCCGGCCAGGCCAGCCGGTTACGGGTGCCACAACCCGCCGTAAACCTCTGCACAGGCTCAGCCTTTCGCAAGAGGAGCTGCATCTCTCCTTAGGGGCAGATATTTTTACTCCATGAAATTTCCTCATTCTCTGTGACATTTCCGTTTGGAAGGCATCAAGGGACATGCAATCCATGCTCCTTCTATTTTGGATTTTTTTCCATCCATAAATTATTCTCTCTCCCTCTATACACAGTTTGAAACTGTGGCAGAAGGAAATCTGATGTCTTTTTCCGACAGCGCTTTTTTCCTGTCCCTTGTTTCTACCATACGACATTTTAATGCCTCAGATGCTGCAGTGGTTAGAAACTTCCCATCAGATTTTTCCTGAACAGCTCAGCACCCAGAAGCCTCGTTCACCTTTCCTGACAGATTTCCAGGGTTAGGAACTTCTGAAAACCCAGTTCCCAAGCGCTGCTCCGCTTAGGGACCCTCCTGCTCCCAGCTTTACGCGTGGTTAGTTCAGCACGGTTTAGTTCAGCACTGTTGCCCCATTTGCCATCCTGCAGCCTGGAGGTTGTGCGCAAAATGGGGCCAGAAGAAAATCCCTCCGAGGAGGAAGCACTTCTGGATACCAAAGAGTCCTGTTTGCTTTCCCTAAAGTCAATACTCAACTCCTGCAAAGTAAGTATTAAATAAGTAACTCATGCTAAATAATTAACTGCTTTCCGGGAGGAAATATTGTGAGGAAAACAAACCCACCACACTCAGAGCCAGCTGGAAAACTCTTTCACACAAGCTTTGTCCTCTCAAGACGGAGAGAGCGGAGTCTCATTGCCACCAAACGTGGCCAAGCTGCCGCACACCGCACCGAAGCCGGGAAGCACTAAGTGAGTTGATTCAAACACAGGAATAAGAACTTAATGTGTTTTAATGGATGTGTCAGACCAAGGAAAGGCACCAGGACACAAAGAAATCATTTTCTAAATGCAACTTGAAGCATCTGGTTTGGAGGACAAAAACTTGGTACCGGCATCCTATGCTAAGGAGATTATTATCTCACCTGTACGTTATTTAGGAGGCAAGTCTCTTTTATTTACTTTTCCCCTACCCTTTTTTCCGGGCTCATTACAAAGTCTTATATTGACACAAGTAAGCAGAGAAGTTCCGTAACTTAATCTCTGTCATTAAAATTTCAGATTCAATAGGAAAAGTAACCGCGCCTGTTCATCGAGCCCGGTGCAACTCAGACGGCTGCATTTACAGCCGTGGCAGCGGGTTTCACCTTCCCAGTTTGTTACCACCGCCCGTCCCTGCTCATGGCGGGTGAGAAAACAGGACAGGGCTTCCACCCCGCTGGGGCTGGGGAGCTTAACGCTCCGAGAGCACCGAAACGCAGGCCAGCTCCTGCTGCTCCTGGCCCACCACAGGCAAAAGCTCAAAGCAAATAAGGCACATCCTAGTGCTGTACTACTTCGGTTATGATTCTGTTCGACGCATTTTGTACCTGCACGAGGGAGCGATCTATCCACGTTAATACCCAATCCATTCGCGCCGCTGCCGTGCTGATGTTTGTACGTTCAGCTCATTTCAGACATCACCTTGTGCTGTGACCTTTAAAAATTCAGTTCTGTGCTAAGTGATTAGTGCTTTCTCCCCTCAAACGACTGCTTAGTATAGATTTTACCTCAGATCCTGAAAGCCAAATGACCAAATCTCTTTCAGGAAATTATTCTACCTTAAGCACCAACTTTCGGAAACGCATCATCTGACTTTCTGGGAAATTGCAACTGTCATATTGTTAGAAAACGCAAGTTATAGCATTTTACAAGCAGTTCCCCCACGCAGGCTGAAATAATTGCAGCAAGTTTACATGGATTTCTGGTTTGCATTATGCTACATCAACTCATAAATGAATCATTTGAAAAGTGACACTTTATGAAATTTTAACTAATAGCTTAAAGGTCAGTTGCATATAATTCTGAACTCCTAAAGGTATATATTCATTCGGATGTATTTGCTGACCTAAAACTCAGAGGAGAAACTGTTAAATGGGTTTTCACCTTGCTGCTATAGTGCTTGTTCTTAACAAACCCAAACCCCAAGCCACTCTAATGATGCCAATGTTAAACGATGCTGACTCACTGAGCTCTCCACATGACCACATTTTCCAGGACCTAATTGGCAGAGAAAGGACTGCCCTCCTAGAGCACTGCAGGTCAGGTCACAAAATCTATATTCCGGGGAGCCTGGCACAAGAAGAATTTCTGGCAAACTCTAAACCACTGACTGCCTAAAGCTATGCAGTTAGGTGCTAAGCACCAAAATGCTTTGCTAGTTATCACAAAAGTCATTAGACAGTAAAGCAGTTATGCAATCAAAATTGCTTTTTCTGCAATGATTTATTTTTTTAACAAAGCAGAAGACGACAAAACCACGGAAGGAGCAGAAATTGCCAGAACAGACAAACTGAAAGTTATTGTTTCTCTAAGTCAATTAAAATAAAAGGGAAGGGGAAAAAAAGAAAAAAGAAAAGAGTAAGCCAAGATTTTAGCCATGTGCTTGTTCAGCCAACTGCATATATTGATTTGTGGCAATGAAAGGGAAAAGCTGGAATGACCCAATTTGCTCTTCTCAGGAAGCTGCAGATACTCAATTAGCAACATGTGAACAAAAATTTTAGACAACTGCTGAAGATTTATAACTCTTCTAGAATGAGACATTGTGTAACAGTGTTACGGGAAGAATATGCAATATGAATTACCGTCAGCCTCAAACGGGCTCCACAACAATAGACTATTAGGGGACAATAAATTCCCTGCGTCCAGTTCCAAGGTCATGCGCTCGAAGTTTGTTGTATATGAAAAAGGACTAATTTTTTTTTTTATTTTTAATGCTGCATGTCAGCACTATTCATCTTCCCGTGACTCCAGGAAGAGAATTCGCAAGGCACAGCAGGAATACCACCAGGCTCGGTGACTCTGCAGGGCAGCACCACGAGGCACAGCCAGTCCTTGCCCCTCACCTTCCCGACCCCAGCTGTGCTTCAAAGGCACCCTGTGCCACGGCCACCATGTCCTGCAACCAGCAGCACCCACCAGCACCCACCGCAGCCCCCTCCACAAGCTCCCGCCGCCTGCTGATTTATTTGTTTATCTCATGAGGTGAATCCTCACCCAGAGCAGCTCCCTAATCTCGCTCGCCACGTGGCCAGCCTGGGGTGGTGGCCCCACAGCACAGACTGTCTTTCCTAGCGGGATGTGTTTAGGGCTTGTTGACGTGTGGCTTTGGTGACTCTGGGCTTTGGCGTGAGAAACGATCCCTCAGAGGGCTCAGAGGAAGTGAGAAGTGGCAGTGATCTCTTTTCCGGTCCAAACAATAGCAATTTGTGTGACATTTTATTTTCCTACAATGATTCATGGCTGAAAAATAATTTCTATAAATATATCACATGTAAATTAATAAATATTTTTTTAAAAAACTAAGAAGTATACATGCAATTTACTTTGCCGAAATACATTTTCTTTTTTAGGACCTCATTCTGCCTTGGAACTTCTTAAAGTTTACTTACTTACTTACCCAGAATTTTTACTGAGGAGCTGAGGGCCTTTAACTGAGACCCTGCTGGCTTCTTACTCTGGGGCAAATCCTGTTTTTCCTGTGTAACTAAAAACCTGTTCAGGGTTTTACCTTCCCTGTGTGTCACGGGAGTAAAGACAGCACTTTTTGTTTACATATTTACAGTGCAAGCAGTTATTCAAAACATGAAGGGTTTTCCCACAGACTGAACGGAGCGCAGCTGGGTGCCAATTCCCACCCGTGTGCCCATCCGCACCAGGCCGGCAGGGCGCGAGTACACATCCAGCTCCTGCGCCTCACGCAAACCCTGCCCTGGCACCGAGCGGGTCCCTCCGCCCAGCGCGGCCTCACTCACCACGGCCGGTGCTGCGGGAGGGCTGCGGCCTCAGCGCCGGCACAGGAACGGCTCAGGTGCTCAACCGGAGACACACGGCTGGTGCTGGAAGGCCCTGGGCGGGCCCGGGGGTGCTGAGGGGTCCAGTGGGCGCTGACAGGCCCGGGGGTGCTGAGGGGCTCGGGGGCGCTGACAGGGCCCGTGGCACTGAGAGGCCCAGGGATGCGGAGGGACACAAGGGCACTGAGAAGCGCAGCGGCCGCTGAGGGGCCGAGTGGCGCTGAGGGGCTCAGGGATGCTGCGGGGCCCAGGGGCGCCGGCAGCCGCGGCCGGGCCCGGCTCTGGAGGTTCCGCAGAGCCCGGGGTGCCGGCGGGCTGCCCTGGCCCTGTCCCCGGCCCTGTCCTTGTCGCCTCCGCAGTGCCACATGGCGGGCTCGACGCGCAGACCCTGCGGGTGACGCCAGGGTGACGTCACGGCGCGGGTCCCGCCGCACGGCCCGCCGGGAGCTGTAGTCCGTCCGCGCGGCTGCGCGCTGCGGGCCCGGGCGGGGCGGGCGGCGGGG
>VWYH01000051.1:265160-365144 GCA_013399365.1 Pampusana beccarii
CGGGCAGCGCGGGCGCCCGGCGCTCCCGTCTCTCCCCTGCACCTCCCCGCGGCGGGCGGTCCCCCGCACCTGCCCGGCCGCCGGGCCCTCGCCCCTTCCCCTCCCGCGGACAACAGCCGGGCGCGGCCCGCGGCCCCTCCGGAGCCGCGATGTTCTCCAGGAAGGGCCACGCCGATGTCAGGAAATCCACGCAGAAGGCGCTGGACCCCAAGCGGGACGTGCTCACCCGCCTCAAGCACCTGCGGGCGCTGCTGGGTGAGTGCGGGGCGGCCGAGCGCCCCTTCCCGCCGGGGAGCGGAGCGGGGCCGGAGCCGGCCCCCAGCGCTGGGGGCGGAGAGCCGGGCACGGCAGGGGAGCGAGCCCGGGGGAGCGGGCACAGCCCCGAGCCGGCGGTCCCGGGCGCCCTGCGCCGCTCACCCCGCTGCGCCTGGGGCCGGTGTGATGCTGCTATAGTGCTGTTAGAACGCTGTTACAATGCTGCTTTAATGCTGCTATAACGCCGGGTAAGAGCTGTCACCAAGATCAGTGTAAAACCGAATGATAAGAACTTCTCGTAGGCAGCCCGTGCTGAAGAAACCCAGCTCTGCCCGTTTCCTCAGCTTTCTGCAAGTTCTCTCTGCGGTTTTGGGGCTCCGTGGGCTGTCCCGGTGACAGCTGTGGAAAGGTGGCCGTGCGTGGCCGGTCGGAGGGACAGGAGCTGTTGGATGAGGTTCCTGGTGGGTTTTGCTGCCTCGGGTTGGGAAACACTCATCCACTGTCAGTGTATTTGTGATGCAGCATTGTTATACGGGTACAAAATAGTGCGTAAATGTATATCCTGTAGGGCTCTTCAGAAAATAGATTCATAGAAGCTCTGTTCTTGTCAACAAGACTCATTTGGGTTTTTGTTTTGTTTTTTTAAAGCTTTAAGGGGGTTGCGTAAGGGCATTTTGTGACACCTTTCTCATGCCTCCGGCAAGGTTGAACCTCTCTCTGTAATGTCCCCTCACAGCTGAAGTCTCAGCCCTCGCCTTTGTCTTCTGAGTGTTGGAACCAGACGATGGGTTTCAGCTGTGATTTGCAAGGGTTTGGGTGGCCTCGTGTTCTCTGTTACTCAGCAAACTGCAGCAGGAAAAGGCTCTTCTGAGAGCTTTTGTGCACTGCCCCAGTTCAGGAGAATCACTGACTGCGTTCACTTTTGTTTATCTCACTTTGGATTGTTCCACTGGGAAGCAACGAGAGGAAAATGACCCGGTTTGTACTTCTCGTGTACTCCAATCATTTTTTAGTCTGCCATTTCAGTCAGGTTTGGCGTATATTTAGGAGCCTCACAGACGTTGTCTTGCGAGCTGTGAGGAGCAGTTAGGTGGCTGGAGGAAGGAAGGGGCTGAGGTTCGCAGCTCATCGAGGGAGAGCCGAGGTTGGCGATGTGTTTCTGCTGAGGAGCGGCTCCGCTGGGGCAGCGCTCGTGTCCCCACCGCGTTCTCGCTCTGGGTGGTGCGAGGGACACGTGGAGCCGGAGCTGCTGCCCAGGTGGCAGCAAAGGTTCTGCCCTCCCGTCCTCCCCGTGGCCTGTGCCGAGGAACCGCACTGGGGTTTGCGGCGGGGGCTTGTCGGTGCTGCTCCAGGTTGAGGTCAAAGGCTTTTTTGTATGACATTGCACTGATAGGAGAAAATACACAAAAGAAGTTTTGATTGTACTGTAGCAAAGCGAGGAGGTTTGTGGCGAGGACACTGAGTGTGATCCTGAGTGAGAAGAGCAGTGGGATGGTCCCTTTGAGAGAGTGAGAGTGCGGAGACAAACAAATAGAAGGGTCTGTGGTAGCTTAGCTTGGACATCTTGCTGAGTTTTTGGGTTGTATTTTTTACAGGTGTGAGTAACCATCACTGATTTAAAGATGTTATTCACCTGTGATTGCTGCAGTTAAGCAGCTAATCTGAAACAGGTGCTTGTGGGTAGTTGGTTAATGGGCAAAGTGCTGGGTAAATTGGGCGGTCTTATGTTACGCTCCAGAAGCGGCCAGGTCTTGCTCGTCTTTTGAGCACCAGTGCGTGTAAGTTGGACGTGCCCATCTGTAGGTGTTCCAGGTCCAGGATTTGTGCTTGCAGTGGAGCGGTTGTGACCCTGTTGCTGGCGGTGGGAGGCAGCAGCTCTCGTGTTCATCCCTCAGCACGGGAATACCACTGGACCTCTGCTTTGCAGCGACTGTGAGTGAAGCGTTTGTGAGTGCTCTGGGTATAAATTCCTTCTACTCCATATGTGAAAAATCTCACTAGTTAGCAATCTGATGGCTGGTTTTGTTTTAGTCTTCCTCTGGGGACCAAATGTGTGCATTTCTTGTACTGGAGGTGTATAAAGTATTTTGTCTGCCTTTTTCTTTTTCCTGTCATACATGTAAGTGCATAATGGCAGGAATTTGAGAAGATGGGAGAAGATACCTGTGTTACGATATGCCTTTTAACTGTATATGTCTTATTGCTTGTGTACTGTACAAACAATATTAAAACAATGTTAAGGCAGATGCTACAGAAGGTAGTGTTGTCTGGTGGTTTTCTGGAAAGATGCTTTTTACCCATTTGGCAAAGGGGGTGAAATACGCGTGTCACTTAGGAAATACCTTTTATTCCAAGTGTCTGTTGGATTTGGAGATAGTGACCTGATTTTTTAATTGCACTTGTTGTTGAACATCGGTTTTAAGTGCAGGTTGCTCTTGCTGCTGGAGGGCTGGGTGGCACGGGAGCGGCTGTGGCTCTCTCTCTGGTGGATGTGGTTTATTGCAGGCTCTGCTGCTGTTTCCAAGACCTCTGCTTTTGAGAACGTCACGTAAATGTTCTAGACAATACAGGAGTGGCTTCTTGAAGAGAGTATCTTCATAGATATCATTGCAAATGTGTGGTTTATGTTGTTATTCAGCACAGAAAATGAAGCAACACATGGTGAGAGCCCCTCCTGTATTTAAGGAAAACACAGATTCTGGTATAAAGGCTCAAAACCAGTTGGATGTTTTGTTTTGTTTTAAATTTTTCCCCAGATGTGGCAGGTTGTGCTGGCCGGGGTAGGAACGTGCGTGCTGCCGTGGTCCTCGCAGCCCAGCGGATTCACCCCCGTCCCCAGCTCCGGCCCTCGGGCCACTGTGGTGTGTTCTCGGAATCACTGCTCCTGCTTTTGTGTTTCCTTACAAGATTCCTTCTTTTCTTCCTTTCTTGGTTTTAAATCAAGGGAATTAAATTGTAAACAAAGAGGCAGTTACTCTTCTGAGATCCTACTGCTGTAGGAGGATAAAAGTCAGAGAAAATATGATAACACAAACCAGAATGGCACGGGTTTAAAGTACATGTTCACCTGTGCTACATCAGTGACCAGAGAATGTCCTTTTTCTTCTTTTCTTTTTAAGTTACTGTGAAGATCTACGCTACTAACTTTCAGAACTTTTATAAAGTCAGTAGGAACTTTTTTGCAAATACAGCGTGTGCAAGTGTCAAGAGTGTGTTTTGGTTTTTTGTGTTTTGTGTTTTCTGGTTTTTGGATTTTGGTTGTTTTTTTAACAATAGATTTGAAAAATAATGTTCTTATCAATGGTGGCGGTGACATAGAGGCACGGCTCTTTCACACTGGTTGGCCATAATGTCAGCTCTCTGTAGTGTTCCCCAGAGTAGTTCTGTATCTCTTCTCTGTAAGACGTTGGTTTTGTGGCTGTTCTTGGGTGAAAACGTGATGTTTTCTTTCAGCGTGCTCTCCTCAGGTGCACTCAGTGTTGAGCTGAGCGTGTTTGCGTGGCTCGGTGCGTTTCCCATGCCGTGTCTGGTTTCAGGTGTTAGTCATGCGCTGCCTGGGTTTGCTCAGTCCTGCGCGGCTGGGTTAACACTTAACTTAGCAGGACTCGGCCTTTCGAGGCTTGGTTCAGGAGTGAATGCTCCCAATGTCCTTGCTGAATTCAGAACAGCTGCTGTTCCTTAGGCTTCATGTGGAATTTGAGGTGTTACCATTAGTTTAGAGATGGTTCTAATTGGAGGACGTTTTAATAAGGGTATATTTCCATGCCGATCGATGTTCCTTTGAAGAAATGAAGAACAATTATCTTCTAGGCTTTTATTTAGCATTTAAAGCTTTAACCTGAAAAAGTGGGCCATTATTTTTTTTCTCCTTCCCCCCCCTTTTCTTTTTTTTTTTTGATAAGTAAAAATTGTCTGTAGTTTCTGGGGTGAGGCTGGTAATAAAAGTTTATCATTAACCAGTGTAGGACTGCAAAGTTGTCTCTTCATGCCCTTTAATTTTTTAAGCACTCAAGATAAAGAAAACTCCTCAGGGTTGAGGGACCTTTGTATGAGTAACATAAAGCCCGGTGACTTTGGAAGCTCATGAGGTTCAGCGAGGATTTCTAGGTACTTAAGTGACTGCAGTTCCATTTGGTAGTTAACAGAAAACTGCAGGTAAGGTGTTGTGCTAAGGATGGGTTATTGTCCCCTCTAGATTTTTTAATACGAGGAAGAGTAATGAGAGCTCGGTAATGAGCCCAGATTCTTATTAAAGGGTGCCCGAGTAGTTTGTTTTCCTAAGTGTTAAGCTTTAGTAAGGCAGGTAAGGGTGACTTGGTGTTATCTAGTGAGCCGTTTCACAGAGCAGAAATGTCACGTGTGCCCTCACAGACGTCTGTTATTTCCTCTCCGTGTTGCTGTAGAGCCCTCAGTGTCACTCAGCAGCGCTGCCACGGGGTCCCCGTTCCCGGGGGGGAGCAGGGCTGGTAGATGTGGTTTTGGGAAGCCACCGTGTCCGATGGCTGGTGACGTCTCCCAGCTTGCCGGGGTTTCAGTGCTCGGGGTTTGGATTGCTAGGTGCCTGTTCTCAAAAGCACCCATCCGAGCGCTATTTAGGAGGAAATATAAATGTATAACTCGGTACCTGCAATCCAGTCCCAGCCTTGCTGGTGAATTCCCTTGAATGCTTATAAACGCTTCTGCAGTGCGTGGCATTTGCCAAAAGTCAGTATTTATCTTAGTATCTTAACTTATGAATAGCACATGCAACTTTTGCTATTTTCCATTTGAAAAACAGAAGAATGAGCCTTATGCTGCTATAAGTTGAACGTTATATTTATATGTATATGTATGTGTGTGTGTAGTAGTGACCCAAGTGAGTGCCTTGGGCTCCCAGCCGTTGGGCCAGGCTGTCTGTGGGGCGCCGTCCGTCCCGTGCCGGTGTCCGTCTGTCCGTGCCGTGGCTCGGTGGTGCGGGGCTGCAGGGCACCGTTCTGTAGAAAAGGATGTAGCTGGGCGCACTGCATCAGAGCCCCGGATGAGACACCGCCCCGGTGCCGCCTTTATGGAACAGGAGAATCTGCTTTTTTGATTAGGCGGTTCCTTTCTCCTCCTTTCACAATTTACGGGGAAAGTTTCCTTTTTGTGTAGATTTTAGTGACCTCATTCCTTCGTATGAAATCCTTGTAAATGGAAGCCTTGTTTTCTGCTAGAGTCGTGTTTCACAGAATGCATTCACAGAGAGGAATAATTGCACTTAGCTTGCAAATTCAGAGCCAGTAGTTTGTAGGAAACAAATATCATGAAAAAGAGTTTCCATGCAGTAATTGTTTCCGTAGTACAAGCAACCAAAGCCCTACTGCTGAAAAGGTATTGTTATTATTTTTTTTAAAGCACTGTCCAAGGCTAAAGTCTTTCTTTTGTAGTTGTGTGATATTATTGGGTCGTCTTGTTGTAACCGGCTTTGTCTTGATTACTGAATGGGTTTCTCGAGAGGTGAAACTTCAATGAGAAGACGTGTTGTTAATAATTCTCATCCTTTATCCTCTTAAATCTGGGTGGAATCATCGATCTTGACCAAATCGGTTACAATAAAGAGCAAACAGATAAAGTGTGTTTTACAAGTGCCAGGTTTAGAAAGCATTGGAGTTTTTTTCCTAAAAAAAAATTATTTCCAATTGTAGACCTAAGTTAAGGCTTAGGGAGGTGGTACGTGCTTGGGTTTCCATTGTTTTTTAAAATGGAGTAGAAATACGCTGTTTTCTGAATTGAACTGCTTGTCCGGTAGATTTAAGATCAGGATTTTCGTTTTGCATACAGAAGTCACTGCTAGTGGCTGTTTTTCCAACAGTGCCTGCTTGTTTTGATGATACAGAAGCTGTTTGGTTAGATACCTGAGACACAGCCCACTTTTTAATGGAAAGCAAATGAACCCAAGTCACACTGCAAACTTCCATAGATGAGGTGAAAATGGAAATTTCCCTATTTCACTTTCAAGGGTGGGATCGCAATTTAGTATAGAATATTTAATGAAGTCACTAAAATAGTTTTGTATTGCGTTTATTTCATTCTGTAATCCTAAATGTGCATGAAGGCACAAACTTTTAGGTTTCTGATGTTGTGTAACAACTGTTTGTTCCTCTTTTCAGATATTGTGGATGGAAGTGACCTGAAGCAATTTTTTGAGAGCAATTATTCTCAAATTTATTTTATATTCTATGAAAACTTCATAACACTGGAAAATAGCTTGAAACAAAAAGGTAAGTTTTGGAGTTTTGTCAGCAATTGAGCCAGTTTTCCCTAACTGTTCTCAAAAGCATTCGATGAGAGCTTATCTAATGGTTATATAGTCCACAATTATCCATATTTGCACTAATAGTTTCGTGCAGTACAGTATTAGTAATAATCATTTTAATTTTACGGTATCGGAAGTGTGGAAAATTGCTCTCTGAAACGTTTAAGTCTAATTTTGCTGTCTGTCTCATACCATGTATTTATGGCAAACAATATTCTTTTCTGTGTTGCAGGGAATAAATCACAAAGGGAGGAGCTGGACTCCATCCTCTTTCTTTTTGAAGTAAGTTTTCCAAACCACAAAAGTAATTTTTATTTTCAAACACAGCTTTACAACGAGGGGTGCACCAGGTCTCGACCGAGATGAGCGGAGGCGCCCCTGCCCATATGGGGCACGGGGCCGGGAAGAGCCGGGCTGTGCGTTCCGTTCTCGGATACGACAGGAATCAGAATCTTGTTATGCAATGGCAATGTCGGTCGAATGAATATCCAGAGTTAAGAGATTTTGTCAAAATGACTTTAAATTCGTACAGTAATATATGTGTCCTAAGGAACTGGGGACCAACTCTTGGAAAATGTGGATGTTTTTCAGGAGATTTTGGGAGCGAGTGATCGATAGTTGCGTGGCCTCTGCTGGCTCTAAAGCTGCAAAATAGACTTTTTTTCTTTTTTTTTTTTTTTTAAATTCAATATGTTCTTGCTCTGTATTTTCTGGAGGGCTAGCTCAGAACACCAGTACTTTTCCCTGCACTTTGCGCATATGAAGTTCAGCGTTCTGTTTATTTGAAAGGTGTCAGGGCAGGAGGTTGGGTTCTGCTCCTTTCACCCGGAGGTGTCTGTTACGGTTGCAGTATTTGGTCTGGCAGCACAAGGAAAATAAAAGGATAAGAGTTGTCAACTGCTGCATATCAGTTTGATCTGAGTGTGTGGAATGTTAATTTGTATGGTTTGGTTTTTAAACTCGTCTATTGCTTCCAGCAGCACATCCTTCCCAGCTCGGGCAGGCAGCGCGTTTGCCGTGTCCAGGAGGAAACAGGAGCTAGTTGAATTTTGCATAATCAAATAAGGATGTCTTTAATTTAAAGAATAGGCTCCGACAGATCATTTTCCAAGGGATCCTTTTAATCAGAGTTGTTACCTAAATATATTTGGATGTGAGAAAATATCACTGGGCCAGATGAAAGCCTCACATATAAAAAAGTTTTTCTAATGCACACCGAAGCCTTGGCAGCAGCCCTACCTGTCTCTGAAGGCAGAACAGCGGTGCCTTTAGGGGTTTTGGTTTTGGTTTTTTAACAGCAGATTCAGTACATAATTGTCCTGGTTTCTTTCTTAAGGGTAAATACACACATCTTCTGTTGATTTTATTTTTTTCTTTGTTAATCCAACTACTTTTTACTTGAGCATTGCATTATAGAAATATCTTTTAAAAAATATTTTGGGTTATTTTTCGGTAGGTGTGGTAGAAAAAAACCCCAAACTTTCAATGGGACTCAAGAAGTTGAAGTTAAAATGGGGATTAAATGTTCTCAACTCTTACGATTCCCTCTAAAAATGGAAAAAAAACCCCACCCAACCTAAACCAAAAACCTCAGAAGCATATGGCTTCACATTTTTGTATTAATGTATAGTCTGTAGTTAGAATAATATTTATGCTGACAATAAGAATGGTGCTGTTTAGGCTGACATGCTTGTAATATGCAAAATGGCCATGAAAACGATGACGTGAAGTTCTGGGTTTTTGTGATCTCATCTTCTGACTTTTATGAGGTACCAGGTTCATCTCCTTTTTCCTCTTCTCCCTCCTTTCACTCCTTCAATGGCAACGCCGCGTTTTCAGGCTGAAATCAGAACATGGAATTGTGTTTGCTGCTGCTGTGAGTAACAGTGTCGGCTTCAGGGCTTTGCAGGAGGGCAGAGAACAGGAGCTCGTGGATCTGCTGGGGCCGGGTCTGGGGCAGAAATTCTTCCTCCCCATCCCTGGTGGCGAAGGTATCGCCACGTGAACAGAGCAAGGCTGTGCGATTTAATGAGAGCTCGTTAATACTCTGTGGCCTTGAATAAGTAATTAAATTTGCGGCCATGTCATTGAATGGAAAACAGCTAATGCTTACTCATCCGGTGGAAGTGAATAAACGTGCATTCCTGTGTCCTGAAAACGGGGGGCTAATAACCGCCTGGTTAATACCGCTTAAAAACGGCAGGAGAACGTGCTGTATGGAGGAGAAAAAAATATAGATGAACAAAGCGTTGCTTTGAGTCCTGATAGAGCAGAATTACGCTATAGCCTGGGCATCAGCAGCTTGGAGGGAGAAGGAATTGTTAAAGATATTCGTGTGAAATTCGGGGCCATCTTCATGGTGCTTACCTGCTGCAAGTGAGTTTGCGATGCATTTATAGCTCTACCGCTTGGTAACTTCATGCCTTGGAGGAAACCAGCTTTTCAGAGGGCCTTGTGGTGCACAGACCGAGAGTGCATCAGTCTGAGCACGAGGCAAGGGAAAACGTAAATGCCAAGTAATTAAACATTCATATCGTAAGCCATAGGAAACAAAACTAATTGATTGTTAAGCTTGCCATATTTAATCTGACCTCAGCGTGAGCCAGAGTTTTCTTCTAATTAGTTAAATAGCTAATTATTTAGGATTAACAAATCCTGAATGCAGGTGCTGAGGGTTAACAGTTTAAAAATCAATAAAAATATTTATGAAAGGAATTGCCTTCTGCCTTTTCTGGTTTAGTCTGGGTGTTTTGCTGCTGTTCTGGAGTGACACCTAGTGTGTGTACCATGTATACACAAGTGACAAAAGCCTTTTCCACAAATTTATCGTCTAGCGGTAGCCACTGGTTTTAATTCAGCATTGTTGTCCTTTAGAAGCACATCTAAATATAAACCCCGGAGGGGCGCGCACTCGGAAGATTAAGATGTGGTATAAATCCCTTGGGAGGTGGCTCGCTCTGCTCGTGGGGTGCGGACGTACCCAGCACAGAGGCAGCTGTGCAGCTGGATTTATTGCTGCAGATGTGCACGCGTCGCTTGTTCTGCAAGCTCTAACGGTAGTCCGGAGTAGGTTTGTAATGGGCTCCGGTGTGTGCGGAGCCCTTTTGGGAGCAGACCGCAGCCGTGCGCAGTAAATCCAGCGTGTGTGTCGGCGGAGCGCTGCCCCGCCAGCCCTTAGCAATGGGCACCTCTGGTTAGCGCTGCCTCCTCGCGCACGTCAGTGGAACTTCTGGAACACGGAGCCTCGCTTCATCCTGGATTAAGATTGCTGTGGGGATTTTAGGTATCAAATTCTCCCACCCCGTTGCAGGCCCGCTTTGTGTAGGCTGCTGTGTGAATTAGCAGTGCTGGTTAAGCAGCTTAAAGCAGATCTCAAAGCCAGTGGTGACTTTTAGCAGGTCGTTTTTGAGCTCATAAGAACCTGCATCTGTGAAACTTTCAGCAGTTTTTGATTCATAAAAGACTTCACTGCTGTGTTGCTTTTTCTTCGTGAACGTGCAAAAGGGTGTTCTTTTGAATCGGTAGCATTTTCTTAGGGTGGCTTGCTTATCTTAGGATGTTGCTCCTAATTACTTGCTACATTTGAATAAAACTGAGGAAAATTAATACTGCAGAAAAAAAGTGTGTCCTGAAACTGGCCAATGTGGAAAGTACTGGTAAAATTATTTACAAGGAATAATCAAGTCGAGGTATTGAGTTCTTATTGTCACAGGTCCTGGGTTCTCACTTCTTGGGGTTATACCTTTTATTTAACTATCCCCCATTATTTAACTTTCTTGTTACTATTTGCATTTTCCTCATGTCTGTGCAGCTCAGTGGCTTAATTTCCCCATCTGCAGGTTGTCTTGCACTTGAAATCAAATTACCATTAAGAGTCAGAGCTTTAAATGGAGGCGGCGGGATGCGTTACAGCTTTGGAGCTGGTTCCCCGTGCCTGCTGTGGTCTCCGCTGCTCAGCCTCAGGTCTCTCACACACACTTGGCCGATTCTCAAGCTCAACAGAATAAAAAGGGCTTATTAGTTTATAACAGTAAAGTTGTTTATAGCCCTTCTTTCCTACACGTCGAAAATTACTTTTTGGACCATCGACAGTTTGTTCTGCCGTAATTCTGATCGGTTCATCTATTAGTGCTCTTGAAATAACACTGATGTTATTCTTCCAGCATCCTGTTGTAAATTCTGACTGTATGTTGCATATGTTCAACTTCGGAGATCTTACTGTTTAATCTCATGCGTAGGGCAAGAATAAATATCTTGTGTGCTTTGGGCAGACATTTTCCATCAACAAATAACTGTAAATAATTTATTGATGCAATAAATGGACTATCCCTTTATCTAGATTGAACTGCTGCAGGCACGCTAACTTCGTTGTGCTCTTAGCTTCACCTGAATTGGTGAATAACGGCTGGAAGATGTCTAAATTACCGCAGATTTTAGTAGCCGAATGCTCTGAAACTCTTGCGGAGATACCGCTGAGCAATAGTTGAACACAGAGGCACAGGAGAGCTGGCCGCGTTGGACTGGGCTGTCAGCAGGTCCACCTGCCCCTCGCCAACGGAAACTCCTTATCACGGGCAGGTTGGACCAAAAAAGCTATTTTTTTCCTCAGAATCCGCCCTCCTGCAGTGGCCGTTGCTGTGAGCCCGTTGCTGTGAGCCTGTTGCTGGCCCTGCCGGCGCGGTGACGTTCATTGTGTGGTGAGCGCTCGGCGCAGGGTGGTAAGCGGCTGCGGTGGCAGAGACGGAGGAATCCTTAAAAGAAATCGCAGCGTTGCTTAAGTCAGAGTGAATCTGTTGAAATACAAACCTTGGCGTTTGTTTTTTTTTTTTTATTTTACTGTGGTAAAACCGAGAGATGTATCTTTCAAAAGGCAGCATCCTGTGTAAACTAGGATTGAAACTCGACATTATTCCTAGTCATGCAGGAAGTCCAGAGGAAAAAGAACTATGGATAATCAGTTAAAAGAACTGACAGATACCCTGATGTGTTGATCAGTAGTAATACCTAATTTCTATTTCAAGTGTGCTATAATGGATTACCATATAGATGCAGCAAAGCACTAAGCATTAAATAGATCTATGTGTTTTCTGAAAAAGCAATATTATTTCGCACTGTGGGGCTCCTTAAAATATTTCTTATTAGTGTACTGTGAAACTAGAAACCAGATGTCAATAGCCAGTTTGGATTCACAGCGGGATTGCTGGAAGTCTGGGCTGGAGTGGAAGAAACTCTCATTTGTTTTATAGGAATAGCAATATGTATTTTTCAGAACACCGGGGGCTGGGGAGGGTAGGAGGTGTTCTGGGAAGGCCGAGTTGGGAGGGCGGCAGCTGGAGGCTGCTCATGGCACACCGGCTCTGTCCGTGGAACAGCGTCGCCGTCTGGGGGCTCCAGCGGGCACGGGCAAAAATTGCCGGTTAAAAGGCATTCTGGCCGTCGCTGTGAATTGGCTTGTCACCTTCGCAAGGTGGTGTTTAACGGTGTAGACTTTTAACCGTCATAACTTATTTTTGCATTGCAGGAGCAAACGTGGGCTCTGAATGTAGATTATTTATATTCGCTCTAATCCGCTGCAGAGCTCTCAGATCTTCAGTAGGTAGCTGTGGTGCTAGCAATCTAGTTGGCTTTTTTAAAAATTACTTCTGTGTGGTACTACTATGTAGGTGATGAGTCACATATTTGTTTTTCTGAAGTGCATCTGCGAGTTGTTTGCTTGTTTTCTTGCTGTTTGTGAGATGCTGGGAAGGAGAATGGCATGAGAAGTGATTTAAGTGTCTCAGTCTGTGCTATATGAAAAGATTTTGGGATATGGAAGCTCTCCTCAGATAGGAACTTCTGTCCTCTTATTATTTATGTCAACCCTTGAACTGTTCTGATTCAGGCACCTGGCCAGGTGTTCGGTTCTGTGGTTTTTACAGAAACAAACCCGTAAGCAGGTTCCGTTCTTTCCTTTCCTTCCCCGCGGATCACCGGATCGCTTCCCCAAACCTCCATTCGCGGCGCAGGCCTGCGCCGAGCCTGGCGTTCCGGTACACGTACCGCAGGCTTCTAGCGAAGTAGACGTATGTTTTCTAAATACAGCTTTTGTTTTACAACAAAGAATTTTACTGTGCCATTTGAAATATACTAAGATGTGCCTTTTCACTAGAAACATTTCCAGGCTTTGACAAGTTTCTAGTAGAACATTCTGATAACAGAAGTGGTGCTTGATTTTTTGGAAGTTTGATGCAATTGATTCTCAGAAGTTAGTGGTTTTTGAACAAATGAGAGAGCATTTTACAACCAAAGACCAACTGAAGGTATCTTGTTAGTGTGGCCGGTAAAAGGAGGTTGGTTTTGCTCTAACGATCTGCTGTACTTCTTAACAATGGAAACAAAATACATGTGGTTTTGGCTGGTTGTCCGTAATAAAGATGAATGTGTCGGGAGGCAGCGTGCGCTGAGATTGGGAGCGTTTTGTGTGGCTGGTGTGTGTGAGGCTGTGTGCAGCGGAGCCTCTCCTGCGGTGTGGGATCGGCGCCGGGGCGCAGGCCGAGCTCCGCAGTGTCTGTGGTTTAGCTTAGGAGCCTCCGCTTAGGTAAAGGTTAATGCCAGAAGTAGTCCTGAGGCGGTGGGCTGCTAGTATTTGAATATTTCGATGGATAATGCTAATTCTTTGTCTGTGGGTCCCGCAATCTGATTGGCAGAAACACGGTCCGTACCTAACAGGTAAAGCCCAGATGTGAATCGTGGCCTCATTTTTAGCCAGCCGGCCCCTCCATCCCCAGCGCATCCTCCCGCCCGCGGCCGGGGAACCAGACCTCCGGCCAGCAGCCTCCTGCTCCACCTGAACCAGAACACAGCGAGAACGCGGAAGGGGTGTGCCCGAGTCGTGTTTTAATTCGAGGTAAACTTTTAGAGATGGCAAATGCTTCTAGGGGAGCACGTGCTGTGGTCAAGGTGCAAAGGAAGACCAGTCTGTGTGACCCGAGGTCTGGTTCCCCACGTCTGTGAACTCATCGTGACTTCCATCTTCTGCCATGGAGAAAGGAATGTTCCATTTTCAACAAGACTCTATTTTGAGTGTTGTATCTGATTTCTGAATCACTGGAAGTCTGACTCCATCTGTGAAGCGTACTGTTGTAGCAGCAATAATGATTCATGTGCTGGCCGTCTGAAGGATTGCCTCGAACGCCAATTCCCGCTTTCCTGGCTGTGACGCTTTATTTCCCCTTGTGAGCTGCTCTGTGTGAAACACCAACAAATGGGTCACTGTTGCTGACATGACTTGTCATTCGTTTTGCATCCTGCATGTGGTGTTTCTGAAAACTTAATGGCGCTTCGTTGTGCAGAACTTCGTTCTAGTGATCTTGTTTGATAATTACAAGGAACTCTGACTCTGTCGTTTATAACGTTTAATTTTATTTCCAAAAGTAGATGTTGAAAACTAGTTTCCTATATAAATATATCTTCTTAATTTCTTATTTCAATGGCTGAAAAGTTGTAAGATCCAGACACATTTTTCTGTGAAATCCAGATGAAACCATGCGTATCTTCTCACAGCAATAAGTTAGCTGTCCTGTACTACTAAAACACCTACTTGCCAAGCCCTACCCTATACTGCTAATAGTTTTAAAAAGAGGGAGAAAAGGAAAAACATAAAACAAACCCCAAAGGTGTCTTGGAGCCTGTTAAGTCCTACTTAAAGCTGCATTTACCCAGGTAAGACGCCCAAATCGTTTTGATTTATCCAGATATTTAATAGCATCACCACCCACTAACCTGATAAAGAAGAATGTTTGGTAGCCCCAGCTGTTCTCTGTGTCTGAGGTTTTCAGACTCCATCCCGGAGAGCACTTGAGCATATGCTTAACTCGCTTTGCTTTGTCGGTGCCCTGTAGTGTAACAGAACGGAGGGGAGTGGGGCTGACCACACGGTTTTTTCCTTTGTTTGATCTGGCTCTGTTAGGCTCAGCCCAAGCCTCCGGAGGCAGAGCACTGCGTTGTTCTACGTAAGGGCTTTATTAGCTGTGTGTGCGGTGGATTAACTTAGTGCAGCTTGGTGTAGTTTGGCTGGGTTTCCCTGGCCCGCTGCACACACAGGTAACTCGTGCCACAGTGCAACAGCGGCTCTGCTCCCCGGCTCTGCTGCAGCTGGGAGATCAGACCCTGTTGCCTGATGGCAAGAGACGAAGCCACAGGAGCTCAAAGTCTGGGCTGGATCAGTCCAGCAGTCATTGCCAAACACTTCAGAAAAGTGGAACCCAAAGGGAGCTGCTCAGAAATCCCCAGCTTCTTCACTAGGAATCAGTCTGTGTTCTGGAATGCCAGGGTCTGCAAGGCAGCCGGGAAGGGAAAGCACTTCGTGACAGTGTCGTGTTTATTCAGGACCATTCCAAGTGTCTTTCTCCATAATGAGACTAAAGTAACGAGCAGGAGTCCTTACTATGATAGGTGTTTGGTTTCTCTTGTGTTCTGTATGTATATATCACCATTTCATTTGTGTTTCATGTATTAGTGTCTCTGTATCCTTTGAATGAGCCTGTTTATTATGGAAAATCTGACTGTTTAGTTTTGTTTCCTGCAGAAAATATTGCAGCTACTACCTGAGAGGATTTTTTATCGATGGCATTTTCGCAGTATAGGTAAGAAGAACTATTTTAAAACATTCTAGTACAAATAGAATCAATGTTTTCTGCGGTCACTTCCCTGATTCTGCGAGTGTTGTTAACCACAGAATCCCTCAGTGTTGCCCATGCACAAACAGTACTGGCATATGAGACTTGCAGCTGAAAATTCCCAAAGCACATGGGAAATCTTCTTGCCTGCTCTAAGAGCTCTGTGTGTTCCTTGTTCCATGTGGTTTTGGTTGCCTGCTTTGTTTTTATTTTGCATGAATGCCCTTCACATGTTTATATTCTTGGATTTACCTGGGTCCCCTGTGCTTTCTCCTCTTCCATGCACTAGCAGCCATCAAGATGACGTGGGTTATAAACCCACGCACCCTTGGCTCTCCCTTTGCATTCACAGACCAACACCAAATATTAAGATTGAGGAGGGCTGTGGAATCCATATGCGACTCTTGCGAATTTGCATTATGATAGTCATTTGCAAGTGATCAGATATGAGATGCCCATACAAATATGTATTGCTCTTAAAGGGTATTGCTCTTGGCCTAACCATAGATACTCGACCCTTCCCTCCTGGGAGTTTGTTCTCTAGAACTTACACTGTGAACAGGTGGTGGTTTGGTAGCTGTGCTGAACCAAATGCAAACCATGGGACTGCTGCAGGGAACGGGAGCTTCGTTTCTTCCCCGATCCTCCTGGATTCTCCGTGCAGCTTCGTTCACGGTTTGTGAAACACTCGACTGTCACACTATTTGTGGGACTTGAGTGAGGAATTTCTGCTTTAGAGATAGTGAAAGAAAGAGATTAAGGCCAAAAATACAAACTTTTTAGCAGCTCCTTTTGATGCGTTTTTCTATTAATGAGTGGTCCATGATGTTACTGGCCTGCATGGAGTTATGAGTACATGGTATTTCTGCAAGTTTGGCCCCAGCCGTCTTTCCCTGGTGGTTTTGTGGTGGATTTGCCAAGTGTGCTGTTGGAACGTGACGCTGGGGCCCTGGGATGGCCCTGGCTGGGTCGCCCCCGGACAGTGGCCGTTGTCTCCGGTGGAATTCACCGTAGTGTTCTGGAACAAGGAGTCCCCAGGGAAACCTGAGAGCCGGCAAAGCTCTGGGTTCTTTCCCTGGTCCCCTGCCCGTTCTTTTGTGCTGTGCGGGGCAGGTTCTGCACAAAAGGGCTCCGTGAGCACAGGACTGAAGAGACTATTGCAACACAGGTAGAAAAAGGACCCAAAGAAAGCTGCCGGCGTGGTTAAGGCACGCACGTGGAGTGCTTGGCTTAAAGCGCCTCGTGTTCTTCAGCTTGAAGATAAAGCATGAAGATAAGAGGTATCTGACAGGCTTGGTTTAGTCACTCAAGCTTTGGAAATCTGAATTAAAAAAGCACAACAAAGGTAGACTCAAATGGGCTCTGAAATACTGAAGGGTGAAATACGTTTATTTTGACGCTTAAAACACCTTGAGATCCAGTGAAGTAATTTAACTCGGTAGTTTCCCCTGAACTAAACATTTTTGATTCATCACTGCTTTGAAAATGTGGCTTCTGAATGCTACCAAAGCGGTCACAATGGTTTGGTTCGCTATTTGTTAAAGTAAATTTTATGCTGCTTTGGGGGATTATATTTCTTCTGAGTAGTACTTTTCTGTTGTTTGGTTTGGTTTCCAGCACTGTTTCATCAGCTGCCACATTTTTCGTCAGAAAATGAATTTGCTGTTGCAGAAGAAATAATGAGTGGAAGTTAAAGGTCAAGGAAAGGGCTGTTGTCACATTCCAGTTAGCACTGACAAAAATAAAGATACACATCTGCTTGGCTGCTCTGCTACCTGAAGTAGCCCAGAACAAATTGGTTTTAGTTGCTTGTTTTATACCTAATATATTCTTTATATTTCTGCTTCTCTTCAGTAGTCGCATTTGGATAATTTTTTAGCTGTGTCCAAGACATGAGCTACAGAATTTGGTGGTGCTGTTATTTACAGCTGCACCCTGTGATTTGCTTTTTGCTTCATGTTCACATGCATTAATACTGTGAAATGGGGAGAACTCGAGGGAATGATCGCATTTAAGGGATGTACATAATTCCCAAATCCAGGAGAAATAACAGCTGAGTGCTACATTATGTTGTTTTTCTCAGAATTGGATTAGAAGTATTTTTTACCTGAAGCATTTGATGTTAAACCTCGCTCTGATTTTTAAGTCAGACATTTGAAGTTCAGGGCAGTTAGCCTGGTATTTCTAAAACATGAAGTGAAATATTTTGCAGTTTTAATAGCTGTGTTTTATAGACATGAATGTAGTATAGGTTGCTAGCGTATCTTTCTTATAATTATTGTCAATATTAGTGTTCTTGAATGCATTAATCCTACAAGTTGGACTTGCTGATTTCTCCAAATCTAGGAAGTTGAAATTTCCTTAGCTATCTTACTGTTAATGAAAATATTTTCATATACTGTCATCTGACTAAAACCAAAGTACCTCACTGTAAAGATACATGCTATTTAATCGTACAACGCTGATGGTGATTGTAACTAGATTCACTTTGGTTTTTTCCGCCCCATAGTTTTATTTTTCTTAAAATCCAGCACAGTAGCCACATAGTAAATGACATTGAACTAGCCTTTTCTGTAACATTTAAAAAAACCCCAACATTCTTGTGGAAAGAAACCATCTTACTGTCTGATATGTGTGTATTTAATTTTTCTAATCCAGGGTCGATTCTGAAGAAGCTTTTGCACACTGGAAATTGTCTCAAGGTATTTCTCTTTGATGTATTCATTTTCTTTTCACTTTAATTGTTCTGAAGCATATTACTTTACAATTTTCCAATATCAGTGTTTTTCAGATCGTTAGGCTTTGTAATTTTGTCTATTCACCTTTTAATCATAGATATTGTAGTCCTAGATTTTTTAGTATTTGTCGTTGTTATTTTTTAATATTTGTTATTTTATTTATTCACTTAATCATACATAATGTAGTCCTAGATTTTTTAATATTTGTCATTGTTATTTTTTAATATTTGTTATTTTATTTATTCACTTAATCATAGGTGTTGTAGTCCTAGATTTTTTTTAATATTCGTCTTCTCCGGTCATTTTGCTGTTCTAATGACCTTTGTAAAGTTACCTGGAGAAGGTATCTGTATATTTTTTGCTTAATACTTTATTTTTTTCAGATCTCTCGAACATCAAGTGTACCATGTTGAACATACTGGTTTCTTTTTTGCCCGAGAGTTATAAATCCGTTCCTGTTGGTGTGACGGGCAGACTCCCTCGCGCACAGCCGGGCCGCAAGCGCTCGTCCCGCGTTTCCTCAGCTATTTAACCGTGTTGGGTGCTTAGGCGTTTGTCTCAGTCTCTCGTTTTACACCTGCAGGTCAGGTGTGAGGGAATGCGGCTGTTCCTGCTGTGGCTGCAGGCGCTGCAGACCAACTGTGGGGAGGAGCAGGTGCAGCTGTTCGCGTGCCTGGTGCCCGGCTTCCCGCCCGCCGGGCCGGGGCCCTGCGCGCTCGACTGCCTCCTCAGCCCGCCCTGCGCGCCCGACGGTGAGTCCGGCCACGGCTCCTGTGCCGGGGCATCGCCGCCCGGGTTCGTGTCCCGCGGCTGACGCTGTTCGTGTGCCCAGCTCCCGGGTTCATGTCCCACGGCTGACGCTATTCGTGTGCCCGCCGCCCGGCTTCCCGCCGTGCCCGCACCACAGCCTCCTCAGTCCGCCCGGGAGGAGGCCGCGCTCGCCATGGCGGGACGTGGGCCCCTCGGTCCAAGGACAGGGAGCTGCTGGAGAGCCCAGCGCGGGGCAGCAAAGGTGCTGAGGGGAGTGGAGCATCTGCCGTGTGAGGAAAGGCTGAGGAGCTGGGGCTCTGGAGCTTGGAGGAGNCTTCTTCATGGTGAGGGTGGCAGAGCCTGGCCCAGGCTGCCCAGGGAGGTTGTGGAGTCTCCTTCTGTGCAGCCATTCAAACCCGCCTGGACACCTTCTGTGTGACCTCAGCTGGGGGTTCCTGCTCTGGGGGATTGGACTGGATGGGCTTTCGAGGTCCCTTCCAGCCCCTGACATTCTGGGGTTCTATGACAGCTGCCCTGCCACCCGGCTCCAGGGAACGTGTCCCACAGCTGGTGCTCTGTGTCTGCACAATTCAGAGACCTACTGGATTTGTTAACCTGTTCTGTTGGTTGCACCTGTGTGCTCTTCTGGCCTTGTCATTCTGAGTGCAGAATGGTCGGGGTCTGTTGTGTGTTTGCCGTTGTTTTTTTTAGTGGAGATGCAGATGTACAGACATTCCTGCAGAATAAGCAGGTGTGTAGATTTATGGCGTACGGGTTAACCTGCAGTGGTAACTGGTGTTAACCCTTCCAGACTGCTGCCCGTCACGGGCCGTGCCATCGATTGCACGCCGTAAGACTTGGGGGAGTACAGGAAACCCAACCAGTTACTGGGCTTCCATTTTTTATGCCTTACGAGCACATTAATGGTAATTTTTAAATTCATCTTTTTATAGAAAATGTATTTTCTTTAACTAATTTCAGGCTTTCTATGTTTAAAACATTTTCTTTTTACCTTAGCTAAGATTTTTCCAGAAGAAATAACCCCGCTTTTGCCGGCTGTCTCTGGAGAGAAAATCGCTGAAGACCAAACCTGCTATTTTCTTCAGCTACTGTTAAAATACATGGTAATTCAGGTGTGGAGCCTTTATGTTTTTAACTATTCACGTTTGGAGGAGTGTACTTGTGGTAGAAAATTAAGTCTCCGCTGTGTCTGTACAGAGCTGGTTTTGCCCCTCCCCAGAAACGAGCTTTCTTCTGCACTTTCTTCTTCTTGTCTTTAAAAGGAAAATCATCCCTCAGGTATTTCCTTGTGCCATTTCTGGTGAAAATAAGTTTTTTGCACTTGCGATAAGAATTAATGAACGTTATCCAAACTCGCAGAATAACTGACTGTTTTAGGTGCGTGTGGTTGCATTTAGAAAGATGCAATTTGTTTTCTTTGGACACATGCATAGCTGAGAAGATATCTCGTATGACTGATGTAAACAAGCCCGTTTTTCTTTAACTGAATAAGTTATCATCTTGGATATACATTCAGTGAACTTGTTATCTGCGTTTCTAAGAGCTTTTACTGAAAAAAAAAACATGGGAGTCTTAATTTGATATTGTAACTGTATTAAAATTGGGCATTGAGTACATTTATGATGAAAAATGTATTTGTGATAGGAGTGTGGTGCAGAATAACTTTGCCTAAGTTTGCAGGTAGGAAGCAAATTTGTTAGAAACATGGAAGTGGATTTTCTGTGCCTCGCTGTGCTGGAGCAGCACAGGCACTCTGGCTTCTCCAGAACTTGCCTGCTCTGATGCCAGAGCCCTGGTGGTGATATCTTACATTCCCGCTGCAGTTCATACAGTTTTTTGGGACAGTGCTGATTTTTTATGTCTATTGTTAAAATGTAATTGTTTATCCTTGTATCCAATGTGGAATGATTGTCAGTATTACACATTGACTTAAAACTTTTTTTGTTTGTTTGTTTCTCTTTAATTCCATGACAAAGGCCGCAAGCTTAGAGTGGAAGAATAAGGAGAATCAAGACACTGGTTTTAAGTTTCTCTTTACCTTGTTTAGAAAATACTATCTTCCTCACTTGTTTCCATCTTTCACAAAGCTAACCAACCTCTACAAACCTGTTCTGGGTAAGTAGCGAGTTTTGTATTTTCAGTCGAAAAAGAGCTAACGGTGACTGTTCTCAGCAGTGTCTCGGCTACTTGCTGGCGTATCGCCGCGGGTCTGTTGGATGAGGACTTTTCCTTCCCTTGTCTCACGTTTGGATTTTTTTCTAGCACAAGTTTTGTTTTTCTGAGGTAGCCCGGGAAGCTGCAGCTGCTCTCCTTTCCTAAGGACGTTTCCACTGGCACAGCATTATATCGATATATATATTTACAACCCTCTGTACCTGTGCTGCAGAGCACAGATGGAGCGTGCTCTCTGACGGCCCTTTGCAGTTTAACGTTAGCGTCTAAATCACTCAGCGCCGCTCCAGCTGTGCTGTTCACAGCCAGAGCCCAGCCCTTCCATGCTTTTCAGCTGTGTGCCAGTGATTTTTCCCTAAATCTGAGCGTCTGAATGAATTAGGAGCCTGCCTGTCTCCCTTCAGCAATCTTCCACTTCTGCTCGTGTGTTTTCTTTCTTTCAGCTTGTGCAGCGCTCTTTGCACCTGAGTTAACTTCTCTTTCCGATGTGCTAAGTATCCTTTTTCTTTGTAATCTTTGCACTGTTGAGTGTTCCAGAGCCATGTTCTCCTTCCCACTTAACTTCACTTAATAAAACTCGGTGAAACTTGCAAAATTCACGTACCCCGTAGTAGGAGTAGTTCTTTGTTTCACATTTTACCCTTCTTTTTGCAGCCCTTCTCTGTTGCTTTGCTTTGTTTTGTGTGGTACAGAGTATAACCTTCGGGAAGGATCTGTGCTTTTATGTTCTTGCTTTTCTTTAGGAGTAATAAAATTGTGATGGAATAGAAGCATTAATATAATAAAGACAGTCACTGCATCTGTTATTTCACATGGAGAAAATGTTGGTGTCGTGTTCAGTACATTTAACCAGAGTCTGGAAGCAATTATGGTTTTTTAAGATTAGATTTTGTTTATATCTTCTCTTTTTATCTCACCAGATATTCCCGATATAAGACCAAGACCAGTATACATTACTGCAACGCGAAACAATGAAAATGTCTATAGCACAAAAATCCCGTTCATGGCAGCTCGAGTTGTTTTTATTAAGTGGCTTGTTACCTTCTTTCTTGAAAAGAAATATTTAACTGCTGTTCAGAATACAAAAAATGGAGGAGAAATGCTCCCTAAAATTATTCAGGTGTGCTATAAAGTTTACCTCTCTTTTCTTATATATGTTTTACCCTTGCAAGTGAACACGGTGGACTGACCTCTGTCTTGGCTGGATCATTTGAGCCAGAAGTGGTTCAAGACATTGCAAAATACATGCAATGCCAGGACAAAACCTGACAGTTGTCAAGAATAATAATATGGAAGAGTTTGAGCCGCGTATAGGGGTATGATCCGTCTCTTCCCCCAATCAGAAGGATGTGGGGGTTCCTCTCCGTGCGGTCTGTGCCTTTCTCCCCTCCCACCACTGCTCCTTCCCTCTCTGTTGTCTGATGAGTGGACGAGGCAGCTGTTCAGGGCTGGGGGGCCATTGTGAACTGCGCCTTATGCAAAATGTAAGACCAACTTTCTTCTTGGATGGAGTGGTAGACTGACAGTCGGGCTGCTGGACTCCAGTGGGTCGTGTGGAAAAGAGCACTGGCGTCTCGTTCTGTGTAACTATCCCCGAGTTTTGGTGAACGCTATTTCTGTTATTTAATTAGGCGTGTGTTTCCTCGTGTGTAGACCGTCGGAGGTGTGAACCAAGAGAAAGGCGCGGAGCTGGAGCCCGGCGTGTCCCCGGGCAGCGAGCAGGAGAGGAGCCATTCCAACTGCAGCACCTTGTCCGACAGGAGGCTCAGCAACTCCAGCCTGTGCAGCATCGAGGAGCAGCACCGCGGGGTCTACGACATGGTGCAGAGGATCCTCCTGTCCACGCGAGGATACGTTAACTTCGTTAACGAGGTCTTTCGACAAGTGAGTGTCTATGTTTAGTTGCTATTTTTTTTTTTTTTTAAAGGCAGTCTCACGGTTATGAGAATCAACACTTCAAAAGCTGTTGCTCAGGTAAGTGGCCAAACTCGATGCTAATCACAGCAGCGGCCTTGTAGTTTGGAGTCCTTCCTAGGTCTGGTTTTAATGATAAAATTATGAAATTTTTGTAGGACACAAAGCTTGTTGCTGATGCCAGACGGCAGTGTGTGTTATTTGAATGGTCCGCTTTATTTGTTCCTGGTGTCATGATGTAATTTAAAGGCATTTAAAGAGCTATTAGCTTGCAAATTTATTATTTGAATTAGTGAGGTTCTTGTTCCTGTGATCAACATCGCTATTTAACGTCTATTTGAACGCTGATTGCTTCTACTAGTATTTTTCATTAATTAGACGTATTTTCAGTTGTTTGGGATAAAGCTGTGGATAGGACATAAATGTCCATGCATAAACACACCCACATACCATCACCTGTAAATAATACAGCTCAAAAAAGAAATGCTACATAATTTTTCTTTTATGTCTGTACTAGGAGTTAGGATTAATTAACAACCTATGCGTATACCTACCTTGCTCACAATTAACTTAGTAAACTTTACCATTTAGGCATTTTTATTGCCGCCTTCTGATATCTCTGCAACACGAAAAGTGGTGAAGGTGTATCGAAAGTGGATATTGCAAGAGAAGCCGGTGTTCATGGAGGAGCCCGACAAAAAGGAGGACGGTCAGGATGCTGGTGTCAGCTTAGAGGATTCGTCAGTGCAAACGGATGGTAAACATGTATGGTATCAGGGCTGCTCACTTTATTCTGTTCGCTTACAGTATGTGCTTGAAGTTTTAAGCTTGCTTTGTAAATGACTAACAATTTTAAAACTGTGTGCAAAATCAAGGTTTAAAAATACTTTTGTTTAAAGTCCAGGAATTTAAATAAATGTTGAGTATTCAGTAGCCCTTAGTGCAGGGAAAGATTGCAGCTATTTTTAAAAATGCCATTTGTTGATTATTCCCTGTCTACACAAATATGACAGCAAGAACTTAAGGGTAGAAATACTAATGCGTCCTGCAGGGTTAAATTTACACTGTCTGTTGGGCTAGTGCATATAGGGTTATTTCTTTTGGTGGTAGTTATTTAAGAATTTGAAAATATCTACTAATTTGTATATACTGGGTGAAGTATTTGGATTCTGACACCTTAATCTAGGAAGTTAAAGTGTAGATATGTATTCTGTGCATGATCTTTTTAGTATTCTATACTGAACCATCAGTAAAAATTGACTTTTACACTGTTGACACTGTGAAACTATTTAAAGTGAAGTTTTGTTGTACTGAGAGGTTCACGTTGTAAAAGCGTAGTGAGAATTACAAGGTTTTGACAGATTGTTTTTGCAGGAGGTTTGTAGTTTTGCCAGACCTAAATTCAAACATTACTGCCATCAGTGACTGCAATATGTGATATAAAACATCTTAAATAGTATAGCTCTGTTCAGAGATCAAGAAATAATAGACATGAACTCCTTGCTGAAGTGAATGTAGGACATGACAGTTCCCCCTTTTTTGCTTTTGCCATTTTAAATTATTTCGGTTAAGTACAGACATACTGCTTTCTGCCTTGTCACTGACTGCAGCGTGTTTTTCCAGCTTTCCTCCGACCATTGCGGACACAAGCGCTCGTCCAGCTGGGGCAGAACGTACTCCTTCACCAGTGCTGTCAGCAGAGGGTGTGTGTTAGAAGACGAGGACAGAAACGTTAAAGCTGGTGCTCAGGCTGCGCTGCAGGTGTGATGGATGGAAAGGGCACAGGGCTGTAACGTCATCACGTACTCTACCCTGCAGTTTATAATATAGGCTCTGACAGAAGGAGAATGGCAAGCGGCAGTTGATGATTTTTATAAGATATGATTAGGACTTCATTTGTAACTTTAAAAAAATGAATATTAAACCATGTGACTGTGTTTTGAAGCCAGATATCTGTTTTAAGTCAGGTTCATTCTTTTTTTCCTATTGTGGGTACTAGGAATTAATCAGAACTGTGCATTTGCTTTTGTTGAACCTCATTAATTGGGAATATTGGTGGTTGCTCAAGCATCTAATGCCAGCAGATGAGTAGCTGGGGGAACGAACGGTGCTCTTGCCTGCCCGAACAGAAGAGATACCTACAAACCCACACTGTGCGACGCACGTCTGCACTGGGTCTGTAATGCCACCCGACTTGTTGCTAGAATGGTGCAGAAAAATAGTTACAGGTAAAACATGAAACTTACTCTAAGGAGAGTGACAGGTCTGACTGGAGGCGGACAAGTGTTTTATTGTAAGGTTTGGCTTTTTTATTCCTGACGCTACGTAAACTGAATGCAGATGTCTGTCTTGCAGGTGTTCCTGACAAACTCTGCCAATGTTTTCCTCTTGGAGCCGTGTGTCGAAGTGCCGGTGCTTCTGAAGGAGCAGGTTGATGCTTGCAAAGCCGTTCTGAGTATCTTTAGGCGCATGATAATGGAGCTATCCATGGATAAAAAGACATGGTAAGCTTAATATTTCGTGTGTCATTTAAGAGCAAATGATCAACATTTGAACTTTATGGGGTGATTACTGGGTATGGAGAAGCCTGGCTGTGCCGGGGCAGGCAGGGCCGTGTCAGTGACGCTTGCGCTGGCTCTGAGCTGGGCTGGGAGGCTGCAGGTTCTGCTGCGTCTGCATCATGGTATTATTTGACCTCAAGGTTCTGGCTGCTATTTCTACGCTTGACTTCAGCTTCTCAACAATTATTTATTACGGTACACAGCCAACTAATGTTATTTTGCAAATGGTCTTTGAAGTCTGAAGTGTGATCGCATTGTCAGTAAGTAAGGCTTACAGGAGAATTAAGGGGGGTATATGTTTTGGTCCATGAAAATTAACAAGTACAATTAAGGTGACCTGTGACAAAGTAAAATTTTGTTTTGGAACCAGGGAACAGATGTTGCAGATTCTCCTCAGAATAACAGAAGCTGTGATGCAGAAGCCGAAAGAAAACCAAATAAAGGATACGTTTGCTCAAAGCATGTCGGGATTACTTTTCCGAGTGAGTGTGACGGGGTTTGCTGGTTGTTTGGGTTTTTTCTGTTGGTTTTTCATGGTGATTACCCGTAGTTTTAATTAAATACCATTGCGCAGTACTACGAAACCTACTTGTAAAACATGAGAAAATTCTCCTGTGCAGTAGTACAAGTAATTGTTTTGTGAACTGTTCCTAGCAGAGGGAGAGAGATGGGTTAGGTGTGTTGTTGAGGGCGGGACAGGCAGGCACGGGGTCTGTTTGTGGCTTGTCCTCCGCGAGTTCCTGTCACGAGCTGCCCCTCGCTGCTCCTCTCTCAGACGCTCATAGTGGCCTGGATCCGAGCGAACCTGAGCGTGTACATCTCCCGGGAGCTGTGGGACGAGCTGCTCAGCGTCCTGTCCGCCCTCACGGGCTGGGAGGAGCTCATCACCGAGTGGGCCAACATCATGGACTCGCTGACAGCCGTGCTGGCCAGGACCGTCTACGGGCTGGAAATGACCAACCTGCCCTTGGACAAGCTCAGCGAGCAGAAGGAGAAAAAGCAGAGAGGGAAAGGTTAGTCTCGGCGCTTTTTGTGTCGAACTAGTTAAATATTTAAGTTTAAACTTAAAAATTGATTTAGTTTAATCTAACATTAAGTACTACTTAATCTAGCATAAGAACCTGTTTAATCAAATGCAAAGCGCTTTGGATTTATGTATTCTGACCCTCCGTGGTGGGAGGAAAGGCAATTGGGGTCGAGAGAAGATCGCTATTCAGCAGTTTTTCCTACGTGCTCAAAATCAGGCTTTTCTGTGTGGCAGAACCTACATGTGGTTTCCTGTGCTGTAGTCTGGCATAGTCATCAATGTAAAAACTCCCACGTAGTTTTATTAAACTTTATTAATTACAGTATTTTAGCTACATATATGCACCACCTGGCAATTGATGCACATAGTTGAAGTAGTGATTGTTTTTTAGTAATAGTAACAATTCATCTGTTTTGTTTGAAAGATTAACATTTTTCATGTCTTAGTGCTTCTAAGTTCATTTATACTTCAAGAAAATCACAGTCCAAAGCATGCGATGCTAGAGAATTTTGTTTCCTTGCTCTCCAAGGTGGCGTTTTAGAGCCTCAAAAGACGGCTGTAGTGGGAAGGTCTTTTTCGTTAAGCTGGAAAAGTCACCCTGAAGTTGTGGAGCCGATGAGGTTCAGAAGCGCTACCACCTCTGGAGCCCCCGGAGTTGAGAAAGCAAGAAATATCGTTCGTCAAAGAGCAACAGGTTAGACTGGAGCTGAACGCTGCTCTGGCGGAGCAGGACGCTTGGGCTTTGTCCTCATTGTAAAAGGAAAGCCAGCAGCAGCTGGATCTTTAGATGGATTTTTGAGAAGCACACTGTCCGCTTCTCGGGTGAAAATGGGTTCTTTTCAGCAGAGGTGGGGGAATGGGAGAGGCAGCCGGTTTGGGGGAGCATTGCTGGTAGAGGGGAATCCAGATACGTTTTTCATTCTTTATTTTGGAGCTGTATGAACTGCTACAGAAGCTTCAATGAACAGATACAAGGGTAGGTCAGATTAGCTCAGAGACAGGAATCATAGGCTGGCAAAATGAAGTATTCCGCCCTGCTGTGATTCAGAAATCACTGCTTAGTGCACTTTCAGTGTGTGAGGTGCAGTTGCACCTTGTCAACATGCAGCTTGTAGAAAATACTTCTGGGATTAATGTTGTAAATCTATTTTTTTTTTTACCAAAGCTTTGCGTTTTGTTGTATCATGACATTCAAAACCCCCAATATTTCATTTTTTTTTCTGACATAATTATTGCTTTATTTTTTCCTGGAAGCTAAGCGAAGCCAGTCTATCAGCAACTGTGTTCACCTCTGTGAGGCTTTACCAGCCACTAAAAGTGTCCCTCTCCTGCTTCACACTGTGAGCTCTCTCTTACCTGGTATCTCTTACACCTCTTGCTCTCACAGACTCTCAGGTACTGTACTTTAAAGTCACCTTTGATATCAGTGTTCTTTAGATTTTTAAACTGCTCTCTGTCTGCTCACTTCCTGTCCAGTTGACATTACTTTTTACCACCTAGACTGCTCATACATCTCTCTCTAAACTTTAGTTTTTTTAAGGATATTTTATAAAACTTCAGTTTTTATAATGTAAGTTTTTATAATTTATAACCTCTGTGACTAGGAGCTACCTTGTAGCTTTGTAACTTGGGTGTTCAAAATACTTGACTAGGTCGCTTTTTCATATAGCTTTCTTAGGTAAGGAGTTCACATGTGTATGAAACTGAGATATGCAAATATTTTGTGATTTAATTAAATCAACAGAAGTTGAAGAGTCTCAACAGCTGGAAAATTCAACAGGGACAGAAGCCGCAGGCCTGTTTGCAGAGCAAGAGCAGCAGCTAACTCGAAGTAGCAGCACTTCAGATATTACAGATCAGTTTCCGTCTGATTTTTTCCAAGGTAATTGTGATTAACTGTAGCGGGACTGTACTGCTGAAGAAAAAGTGGTGACTTTGTGCCACTTTGGTTTCCAGCTCTGTTCTAAAATGGCTTTCATCTCATTTTCTTAGTAAATATATTGCTGGTATCTTGTTGAAAGAAGTATTTTTAAGAAGTTGCAGACCACAGATGCAGGGCGTGACCTGTTATAAAGCAGGTGGTTAAAAGTGAAAGCTTTGTGTATATTTTGTATGTAACTCTCAAACCTTTTATCTGGCTTGCATTCAGATTTTGTGTATTAAAGCTAACAGCTCTGTTTCTGTTCCTATTGTGTCAGTATGTTATGCTAACAAAGGGTTTTTCAAAAACTAGTGTATTCCACGTTAATGTTGTATTACTTAGCCATAAATATAAGAAGCGTACATGTAAACATAACTGGAATTTTTATATGATTTGCCACGTACTTTGGTCTCACAAATGTCTATATTTCTTGTTTACTTTCTAAAATTTCTAGGTAAAAAGGCTGGGAGTTCTCATAATTTAACTTCTTCAGACTGCAAGTCAGTTCAGGAAAATAAGGGATGTGCAAAGAAGGAACATGAAGCTGAGCAAGTAAGGCAAAAAAGAAAACGATAATTGATAATACTCTCACAATGTTTTATTTCTAATCAGGTGCCTTTAAGTATTTAGAAACTCAAGCAACTCAAAGTGAAAAATAATTCATCCTATTTCTAGTGTGGCCTCTGCAATTGAGCTGTAGCCGCTCGTTGTGCTCTTTGGTGTGAGCCTTCTGCGGCTTCCAATCTTGTTGGTTGCTTGTGCGGTTTTATGTAAGATAAACAAGAAGTTCATAACTTTTAAAATATAAATAATTCATGGCTATTATAGAGCTGTAGTACACTGGAATAAATGTTTGATGGTTTTATGTGCTGGGGAAAATGCCCAATTTGCATCACCAGCTATGTATTGCAGATATTTGTATAAGCTAACATGAGGACAGGCAAGCTTAATAAATTTTTCACGCAACCTTTGAATAAACAGTAGAAATAATAGACGAGGCTGCTTATCTTTGTGGCAGTCCGACGCAATACAGCGTGGAGGACTTGAGGCTGAATCTCGTCTCTGGAGCCTGGCCTCCCATAGGCCTGGACTTGAAGTCCATTAACCTTGGCTCTGGAAAGGAGAGCCCAGACATGCTCAGCACAGTGCTGTTGGTAATTGCTTCGGGAGTAACGACGAGTCTCCAAAAGGAAGGAAAGCCTGCTCCTCTTCGCAACTCCTCTTCTGTAGTTGGGGAATTAAAAATTAACCTGGCTCCTCATGCTATTTTAGCAGCATGTGTTATAAAATATTGACAAGCCCACGCTGCCAGGCTGCTGCCAGTATTGCACCTTCACCCTTTTGGCAATGAAAGCTGGGCTTTGGCCATCGATTTGCTGCATAACTTGCTGATGCACCACAGGAACCCGTCTGGCTTCGTGTCACAGCCCACCGGAATATTGTCAGTGCTAGAGCCAGGTTTGCCAGGGAAGAGACACCTCTCCGCTCTCTGTCAGCCGTGCAAGCAAGCGCGTGTTTCTTGGGAATGGTGGTCAATTTTCTCGGGTTAAATTAAAAAAAAAAAAAAAAAAAGTGCTACAATGTTAGATAATATCATATAATTCCTATAAGCCAATTGTCTCACTGGCAATAATTTGCTTTCTCAGATACGTACAGAAAAAACAAACAGGTGAATGTCTGGCCAGCGGATCAGAAATTGGTTCAAGAAATTTATTTTAAAATAGTCATACTAACAATTGCAAATATCAAAATGAAATTTTGTTAACTGAATTAAGGAATTTTAGCGCAGAGATTCCTTCAGCAGCTAGATCTAGGATGCTCCTGGGGTAAGGCATCATGGCTTTTTGTTGTATATTTGCAGTGGAAAGCATGATACTCCATTTTTCTGGCAGAAATAAAGTTTTGCTATTATAGATGACATGGAGTTGCAAGAAATGTGAATTTGAAGGTGATCTGCCGGCTACAAAGCAGAACAATTATGCTTAGGGTTTTGCAGCAGGGTAGTGCCCCAACGTAAGAGATGAAGATTAACTTCTTGAAGATTTCTGATACTTTAGAAAGTGTTGAATTATTTCAGATTTGTAGAAAAACCTAAGTGGAGAGTCCTGCTTGTTGGTATGAAAACGGAGTTTAAGAAGGGGAGGATAAAGACTGAAATTGAAAGCATGATGGTTTCCTTAGGACATTTAAAGATATTTGGGTGTCTAAATATTCATGAAAATATCTGGGCTGAGTTGTCATTAATTTCTATTATCTGTGTATATCTCAAATTTGCTAAAATATGACCTCAGAGCTGTAATAAGCTGAGATTATTTTTTTTCTCTGAAGGTGCCAGTACGAAGAAGCAGTAGCACAGCCGAATTAGATTTGAAAGCAGCCTTGCAGCAATCACATGGAGATTATAGAGAGAGAGAAAAAAGTGAGTTCCGAGAAATACAGTGTTTTTCTGAAGTGCCGCAATTGAAATAAGCGTCATAATTTTGCCCCGTTACAGACCCATTAGACGCTTTTCTGCTCGTGCTCTGCTAACGTGGTTTGTGTTAATCGTTGTTGCCGCAGGCGCGAGTGTTAGCAGCGACACATCCATCGGGTACAGCACCGAGGTGGAGATGGCACTGCTGCCCTGGCCGGCCGCCCAGGACACCCAGGACGGCCAGGCAGCCGCAGAAGGTTGTGCGGATCCCGACGCACCGCGCTGGCTGCAGCTCAGCCCCTCCGACACCGCCAACCTCACAGGTGCTGTCGCCCACAGCCTGGAGTTACCATTTTACATTTTTATCTCGAAAAAAGAGACTATACGGTTCAATTTGCTTATGCAAAGTGCATTTCTTTTGGCATAAATCACCACATTTGGTTCATATTGTTCCTTCAAAATTGAGTTTTGAATGCCCGGAGTTTAAGGGATTTGGGTAGTCAGATTGAAGGTGACATAGGTGCTGAGAAATTGTGATGCAGAAAATAATCACGCAGTTGAAAATAACTGGCTCGCTTACTGTGTTAAATCAGTGCTAACCAGCTGAGAGTGATAGCTGATCACTTGTGCTCTCTTAGCCTATTAATTTATATTTTAAATTAATAGGTTTTATTACATAGTAGAATGGTCTAAAGAAATGCCTTACTGTGTATTTTGACTGGTAGTAAAGAAATGGTTAATTGCCATTCAGATTTGCACTTCAATATGGAATTTTTCTGTGATCCTGACAGTCTTCCCGACCCGTGCTTTCCTTCTTGATTTGCCCGCTGCTGTCTCGGGAGCTGCTTCTGTCCGTGATAACGCCTGAGCATATTGTTTGTCGCTAGCAGTGCACACTTCTTGGTGCCTTTGTTCAGTTCCATTTCCAGGTCATTTTATACTGTGTGATCTTAAAAAAGAAAGGACTCTTCGCCACAGAAATGTTACCTGTAAAAGCCAGTGTTGATTGACTAAACCTCTCGGGGTACAGGAATGTTCTATTTAACTGCATTTGCCTCCGTGCTGAAAGAACCAGCCCTTGCGCAGGGGCGGTCTGTCTGATACATACCTAGAGCTGTGGGGTCTCTTTGTGGAAGGCCCCTTTGCCCACTTTTTCTGCCATTTTAAAAAACTGGAATCATGTGCCAGCTTCAGCCATGGAGAAGAGAGCTGATTTGGTGGGAGAGGGCACTTTGGAGATGGCAGACGGCAGGGAGTGGCGTTCTGTTGAGCCCAGTGGCACTGTGCCCTGCGTTTAACCCGTGGCACTGGCTCTCGTTTCCCTCTGCAGACAGCAGCGAGTTCCTGGCTGACGACTGCAGTATCATTGCCGGCGGGAGCCTGGTGGGCTGGCACCCCGATTCTGCCGCGGTGCTCTGGAGGAGGGTCCTGGGAATCCTCGGCGACGTCAACAGCATCGCCTCGCCTCAGATCCATGCAAAAGTTTTCGGCTATCTTTATGAGTTGTGGTACAAACTTGCAAAGGTACTGTAAACAATGCTTACGTCTGATAATGATTTTTTCTTTCATTGTAAAAAACATTATTACATTTGGTTTAGAATTAGCGTCTAGAACATAAGTGTGAGATCTGGAGGATTCTGTCATAAAGACATTCTTGTTTGATTTCTGGTGGGTATCCTCAGTACAGGATGTTCTGTTCAATGACTGGAGAATTTAGGTTAGTTAATTTAAATGGGGTGAGGAAACTCACAAAGAAAATACAAGTATAGAATAGAATGCTGCAAACATTGGTACATAAAAGCCCATGGTATGATCTAAAATGGAAATATTTGCTTAGGCTGTGGGGAAGCACTATAGAACAAGCTTTCCTGGTAGTTTTGTTTGAGTATAGCACAGGGTGAAGTGCCTTTAAAGTAAATAAAATAAAATGAACAAGTAATTATATGAAACAGAGCATTAATGAAGTAAGCTACCACTTCTATAACCTCTCTTCTCTTAAAAACATCAGATCCGGGACAACCTTGCTATAAGTGTGGACAATCAGTCTACTCCCTCTCCTCCGGCCTTAATTCCTCCTCTCAGAATATTTGCGTCATGGTTGTTCAAGGTAAGTTATTTCTGAATTTTTCACGCATTGGTAATTCCTCAGTACCGAATTCGTATGTGTTGTGTTATTTTTGGTTTTTACAGTCGCTGCCAGCTAAGAAGACGAATACCCTCCAAAGGCTATTTGGACTTGAATCTGTTTTAATAAATAAACGGAGCAGATTTGGTTTATGGAAAATCTGCTGAAGACCCAGTTTTGTGTTAGCTGGCTACCAGACAAAAATGAATAAGACAAGTTTTTTGCTCTTTTCAGGCAACCACCCTGCCAAATGAATACAAGGAAGGCAAACTTCAGGCGTACAGGCTGATCTGCGCTATGATGACCAGGCGCCAAGATGTTCTGCCAAATTCCGATTTCCTCGTTCATTTTTACTTTGTGATGCACCTTGGCTTAACAAGTGAAGACCAGGTACAAGCTTTATTTGATTAAAAAAAAATAATACTGTGTGCTGTTGGAAATGTCTGTATTTTCATATTTGAAGATCTGAAGCAGAAGGCAAGCAATGCTTTGCAACCGTTGTTGTGTGAAATTATCCCTTGTAGCCTAGTCTGTGTCTGCATTTAGACTACTTAGTCCTGACTTTCTCATTGCTGTCCCGGGGATAAGTTTTTTAAACAACTACTTGTGCCTTATTGTCACAACTGCCCTGTGCCATTGCTTGCAAGGACATCTGTAAAAATTAAAATGAACGGTGTCCTCTCCACACTTTCCCCTTCAGGATTGTCCTCCGGGGGATGTTTAAAACTGTCATAGCAGCTCTTTTAACTGGTGCAGGGAGGACTGAAGGGAGGATTCAGACAGGGTGTCTTATTGCTGTAACCAAGAGGTGCTGTCAGAACATTCAGTTTCTATGGATCAATGTTCTTTCCAGACATTGTGTCCTGGGTTGGCCTAATTAATAAATATTTGGTGGGAGATGAGGAAAAGACTTAATCCGTTGAGAAGTAAGGAGATTATTGGGCTAGGGAAACAGCTAAATACTCATGAAACAGCTCAGGAGTACTTCTTAGACAAGACAGAGGACATGTATAGACAGCTCCGTGTTTTTATAGCTGCGGGAGCGAGTTTTCTCCCTCAGCTGCAGTGTAAGGAAAGCCCTGACGGGTGCCGGCAGAGGGCACACACAGCCCTGTTATCGCAAAGCCTGGGCTGGAGCTCAGTTCCCCTCCTGAAAGGCTGGAGCATTTGGCAAACCTTCCTTTAGAGTAGCTAAGGGGAGAAACAACAGAACAGAAAGTGAAGAGGTTTGTTCTGGGAAAGCCCAAGAGCTCTGGCTGCTGCTGGAACTTAGAGAAAAACAGAAGCATCTGCCATTTACAAAGCACAAATGGGGAAAAATAAAAGTATAGTGGGAACTCCCCTTTTTGCCGATCTCAGTGTGTTGCCTGAGAGTAACGAAGAGCTCGTTACTCTTCCATTTCACTGATGTCATTCAGATTTCAGTTCAGCGCTGCTTGGTATACAGAGGAACTTCATTCCCCTACAAAGCAGACCATGTGAGTTACTGACTGTGATCAGACCCCCTGAATTTAAAAAAACACGCACATGACATCTTCTCACGTAAAACAGCTCAAGGAGCTTCAAAGCCTGATGTAGACCAGATCTAAAAAAAAAAAATCACTTATGTTTGAAAAAACAAAGACCTTTAAATTGATATCGCAGGGCCACAGGGGTCCAAAATATCAGTAATTTTAAGACGTAAGTTGTTTTCATGTACACGTTTCCATGAAATGGCCGGGTTTTCAGGGGTGTTCAGCTGCCAGCAGTTTGTTTTCTCTGTGCTAAGGGCTGCTTTATTTTCTGAAATCTGGTCTCTTCCTGGAGAACCAGTTCCTGCACAGAAACCAGGAGATTTTTAAACTGTGGTGTTTGTTGTGGCTGAGCTGGTTTTTACCCCATTTATGCGTTTTAGTGTTACTAGGGCACGTCCTTTCCCGGACGCTCTGCACACAGATCCTGTGCTTTTGTTCTGCCTCGCTCTGCGCTTTTTTTGCCTCTTGGTGGCACCGCTGACCGTGAGTTTTCTCTGATGTGACCGTCCTTTCAGTACTGAGCTGGTGGTTTTTGTACTTCTCAGGGGTTTGGGGCTGTGCTGTGACCTGGTGAACGTCTTGCAAGACAGAGCGTGATGTCCTGGGCCGCCAGGATGGCTGAACCTGGCTCCGGGTTTTGGTAGCACCGCTTCTAGGACTCAAGGGACTGCCTACCAAAATCAACTTCCTGGATTTTTTTAGCACAGATGGGTTTTGTTTGCTAAGCAGAGGCGTACATTTCTCACTGTTAAGGAACATTAAGAGAAGAAAGCACTGGGGTCTTCTCATGGAGCAGTTTTCCTGCTGTGTGTACAACTAGGGCAACTTTTAACGTTTATGGGGGGAAAGCAACAGAAAGGTTATCAGGAAATTAACATTGGCTACTGTAGAAGAGCTTTTTAGGTGGCTACGTAATTTAAAAAAATTACAGTCCAAAGCCTCTTTGACCTGACTGTGATTACCAATATTTTAGTTGACATCAGAAATGTTTATTTTCGAAATATTTCTCTTTCCACTCCTCCCTTAAGGATATGAGCATACAAAATTTCTGCTGTATTGTGCAGATTTTGGTGACGACAGAAAACCGGAAGAATGCATTTTTGAACGCAGTTCTAAAGTGATCCAATACCATTCCCAGCAAGTGCAGGCTAACTTTGCAGGCTTGTCTCCCGGGGTATAGAAAAGAGCAACGTAAGGGTGTATTTTATAGAAAGCTCCCGTGGCACTCCGAGTTCAAGATGCAGCAATTAGCTCAGCAGCTGAGGAAGCAGCTCGCGAGGTAATGAGCTGCGGCTAATTTACCCGTGTGGAAGCGTCTGACAACAAACATCTCGGTGCGGGAGCGGACAATCCTGGGCCAGGATTGCATCACCTGCACCCCTGCGTGTTGAGGGCAGGGCAGGCGCTTCGCCCGCGGTTGCTGCAGTTCTTCACCTAGGTCATGGACACCCGGGAAGTGTCCTTGGGGTGGGCTTGGGCCGTGCCCCGGGCCAGCCTGTTGCGCTCGGGGCAGGCAGAGCTGCCTCTGTAGCTGAAAAAGGCTGAGAAATCCCCGTGCAACTGTACGTTCAGACAATAAATATAGCTTTAAAAACTAAGCAGTAGCAATAATAAAGCTTCCCAGTTCAGGTATTTGTAAAATTTGTGCCTTACGGTACAAAAAAACGTTGGTTTTTTTGCTTTGTGAACTTGAGAAAGTCCGTAAGCATCTCCTTGCTTCATGGCTTCCTTTTGCTGAAGAGCAAAAGCACCAACACACAATTCAGCCCCTTCTCAGGAAAACAACTATTGAGATAATTCTGACTCCTCCATTCTGGCACTTTTGGTACTTAAATAATCTTTCTAGATTACTGGTGTTTTTCTCCTAAACCTTCTGTGCATTTTCGTGATGCTGTCTTATTTCCATCTCAATTTGCACTCTGAGTTTGAGAAGGGAAGGCAGCGCAAGCTGGGGGCTCACTTTGGAGTAAAGCTGTAGAAGAAGAGCCAGGTTTTCAGTAGTTTTCAAGTTTCAAATCCCAGGCTGTTGAGTGTCATTTTTTAGGGGGTCTCACTGTGCTGCCAGGGCTCTGGCATCAGTCACCGTGCTTGGTGTCACCGTGCTTGGTGTCACCGTGCTTGGTGTCACCGTGCTTGGTGTCACCCGTTGGCAACAGCTGCCCCCGCGGTCCTGCCCGGGGGACAGAGCTTTCCTGAAAAGTGAGCTGACAGCTTAGGAGTGTTCCTGGTGTAAATGTACAGTCATACTGGCTGGCCAGACTGTCTCCGGAATAGGGTGCTTATAGAGATAAAAACATACGAAGGAACGTAATGAAAGGTATAGACTTCAGAAACTCTCTGTGGAAAGGACAACTAACAGACAAGGAAGGAGATTGTGCTGATGCTTTTTTTTTTTAGTTCAGTGATGTTAAAGGCAGAACAAACTTTAAATACGGAAGGAAAAGAAAAAGGAGCCCAGAGGGCAGCGAGCTGGCAGCTGTGGCTGGTGATGAAATGTCGGGAGAACGCGGCCCCGCTGCAGCTCCGCTCACTCAGCCGAGGATGGCCTGGGGACATCATCTGTCCGTCAATAACCTCAGCCCTGCTCTACAAATGCAGCGTTATTCTGCTTTTTAACATCCCCCCTTCTTGCGTTCTGGTCACAAGGTACTTTATTTAGCAAATAGAACTTTTTTGGAGGTCCAATTTAAATGGCAGATTGAAATAGATTTGTCTGACTTAGCTAAGCGTCTGCTTTCTGAGGGTGTCAAAGTACTTCCTACATTTTTATTGGAACTTTAATTTTTGACGAGTTAACTCGTACCTGAAGTGTAATGATAGCTAGGAGAACTTGGAAAAGTAAATGGAAGCGTTTGTTCCTTTAAAATAAAACGTGAAGGATTTACCAGTTAAGTCCTGTGTAAATTAATAATCTTTCCTGGGCTGTAAATTTCAGCCCCTAATGAGGTTTCTCTCTGTGAAGAACAGAGTGAACTTTAAGTGAAAAATCCATGCTGTTCCAGTTGAGGCCGATTGGAAGCGTGCTGAAGGCAGATGGCAGGCTATTTGGTTACACCTGTACTCTGCAAAAGCTCCAGCAAAAATTAGGTGAAGAATATTTTTGCAGTTGACCTTTCGGTGAACTTGCATAATTTTTTTTCACTTACTCAGTGGGTGTTTATGACCTTATTATTTGGATTACTAGATTGCTCTATGCTGAAATACTATGCCGTTTATAGGGTTAATGCATTTGAGAAGGACATGCGTGTGATTGCCCCTTCTCTCCCCTCCTCCCCATTTTTAACACTACAGAGCATCATTTTGAATTGAAATAGTCCATAATGGTCCTTTTTTTCACTTTTCTTTAACAACATGAACACTAAATTATAGCTGTGCAATTATGTAAACAATGGAAATGCTTCCAGAATGAATACTTCCTTTTGAATTTTCATTTTGTGTAATTGCCGAAAGGTTTGGAGCCATAATAAGCCAAAATTATTTTACACATTTATCGTTCTAAAGGTCAATTATGAAAGAAGTAAAGAAACAACACTGTACAGAATGAGTAAACCAATTTCTATTGCCATCACCATATGTTTTTCTTATTGCTTGTGTTTTGCAGTTACTGTGTACATAGCATTCAATTAAAGTGATTCATTTACTAGGCTGGAAGCTGCAGAGCAGAGTTTGCATTTGGAGAGCGGCGCTTTGGGGGAAGGAAACAACTCGCCTCTGTTTGAATTACCTGATTTTTGCAGTATCGCTGATAGGACATATGTTCTCGCTTGGGCTCTTTCTCATAAGCCTGACTCTCCTGATAAGCTCGCGGTGCTACTGAATTACCGCTGAGGTGAGGCTGTACCGAACCCCGGGTGTACCGAACCCCGGGTGTGCTGGGGGAACAGGCAGAACGGGCACATTCCCCGGCAGCGCTGGCCTGCGCTGAGGCTCCTCCTGGCCCGCGTGGCCGCAGGAACCTCCAGCACAACAACAGCGCTATGGTCAGGGCTGATTCTGCCTCGTTAATTTAAATGAAGTCCTCGAACTATCGCAACTGAGATGGAAAACGGCAGTGATCACTAATGGGAAGCCAGGCTGAACACGGGGGTTTTTGGGGCTCTGTTGCACTTGTGCAGCACTAACGTGTAAGACTCGTGTGTGTGTTTTATCACGGCAGCGTACGATCTGCGCCGTGAACTCAGCAGTTTGAAGCTGCACAACAAAAAAACATAAATTGAGGATTGTTTCTTAGCTTTGCAAAATAAATTTTTCCAAGGTTTCTCGCTATGAAAATGAATTTATTTTTTTCGTAGTAGTACATCTCACAAGCAGCGAGTAGGCCCATGCAGCCACGTCCCCGCAGCCGCCACAGCACGCGCTGCGGTGGTGTCAGTGGCGCTGCCTGCAGGTACGGGTGTGTTCGTGTGAAGGGTTTGCGGTGGCTCTCCCGTCCCCGTGCCCCGAGGCTGTGCCCCCCGGCGATGCCGGGAGCGGGCAGTGGGGCAGGGCTCGGCAGATGGGTCTCTGGGCTGGTTTGGGCAGGTCTGCGCTGCCGGCACCGTCGCCTCCCGGGCAGGTCAGCGCGGTGACAGCGGCCGTGTGCTCCATCTGCTGTCCCTGCCCAATCAGCCGCAGCCCGAATGCACCATGCTACCTGGCTCTGGCAGTAATTCCAGGTGTGCGGGGCTGCGAGGAGCCGGGTGCGTTAATCAGAGCTTTAATTACAAAAAGGTGGGTCTTTTGTTCCGCTCGGAACGCGAGTTTACCGCCCGCTTTATGAGCTGCCGCATCCATCTGCTCTCTTTCTGAATGTTTGCATTGACTGATATTGACTTTAGAATGTATCAAAGGAAGTGATTAAAACTAGTTTAAACATTAACTCGAGTGGCATTTTAGCTTATTCAGGAAAGCGAAGCATTATCCACCACCACGTTAAAAAGTGATATTATTTATTTAAAATGTATAACACGGTTATTTCATAGGATCTTACTGCCCCAAACGCTTAGCGGAACACTACGTGGGTTCTGTCCAGGTGTTCAGCAGTGCTTTGAGAAAATACTAGTAGTGTTCAAATCGTCTGCGTATAGAGAAATAGGAGCTTGGCTTCTTGAATTTTTGATCTGGAAACTGAGTGTACTGAGTGTACATTCTGGGGTGAAATTTAACTTCAAGCCTTCTTTAACACATCATAAACTCAGTAAACATGGACGTGAAAATGGTTTTACTTTGCAACTTTTCTTTGAAATTTTGTTGAGATGAAAAATAGTTTTCTACCCAAAATAGAAATAGGTATATCTAATTCTTCAGCAAACGTGATGTTGCAGGTAAGGATTACACAGATTTCGTGCCTAATTTTAAACCTGCTAAAACCCTGTAGGAGGGAAGTCTTGACTGAAGCAGAGGAGCTTTGCTCTGCTTTGGGGAGGCTGAGGAGTTGCAAGGGGGCCGGTTTACAGGTGAAATGCTCGGCTGGAATGGGTTCTGTGGGGAGGGCAAGGCTGGCTGGGTGGGCTGTGCTTACACAGACTGCAGCCTCTGACGGACAAAAAAGCCCCTGTGCCTTCAACAGTTCAGCCAAAACTTTAAAAAATCTTTTTCCACCAAGGCTTATCTATATTTGCTGTCTTAATTATGTAGAAGAAGAGTGACTTAGAATAATCTAATTAGCGCAGGTTTGTCTGTGTTCCTGTGCTGTGCGTGACCACGTCTTGTGTTTGACATGGCTCCATTTCCCAGCTAGTCCAGAGCAGTGGACAGATGCCATCTGTGCTGGAGCCCGAGGGCGGACAGCTGGGCTGTCGGTCACTGCCCGCGGCCCTCGGTCTGTCTCTCTGTCCGCTCCTCGGTCTGTCTGTCTGCTCCTTGGTCTGCTCGTCGGTCTGTCTGCTCGCTCCTGGGGCTGCAGGTCTGGGAGTGGTGGGATTTGAGGAAATACCTCATTTGGGGTAGTGTAATGCGTTATCTTCAATTGAGTAATAGTTTGAATGGTTTGAATCCCAAGTCTTATTTAACAGAACGAATCTGTTATGCTCTGATACAAAGAGACACGAGTGTGGGTTTTTGTTTGTTTTTACCAAGAATTTGATTACAAACATTACCAAAATACAAAATGCACTTTTTCTACTAAATGCACCTGCAGCAGAAAGTAGCAGTTGTTATGTGATGGTCAGTTATACATCGACCCGTGTGGCTCTGTGAATTATCACCTTGATGAGGGTGGAACTGCTGAATTGCAGAGTTAAAGCTTCTCAGTCCCCCCCTTCTGGTTTCAGGCTTTGGTTTTGGTGTGTGTTTTGTTGTTGTTTGTTTGTTTTCTGTTCTCAACCAGGTCCCTTCTCTTCCAGGATATCCTGAACACCGTCATAAAGCACTGCCCGCCGTGGTTTTTCTTCCTGGGCTTGCCCGGCTTCACGCTGCTGATCGGAGACTTCATCACGGCGGCAGCCAGGGTGCTGAGCAGCGATGCGCCTGAGGTGAGCGCGGCCGCGCCGCCCCCGGGAGCGCCCGCTAACGAGCTCGGCATGTCTGCACTCCAACAGGTGTCGGCTCGTTAGGCCAAACGAGGCTCCTGGGGCAGGTACCATGGCAGCTGGTGTGCGGAACCGCGGGGTGAGGCGGCACGGTGGTATTGCAGAGGTGTTTCATCAAAAAGCCGAGGTGGGGGAAGTCAGGTCCTCGCTAACGGCACGGCGCCTGCACGCTCAATGCACGGCTTGGGTTTCAGAGTCTCATTAGCTCTTTGCAGTGAGCCAGTGTTGAAAACATGGAGCCCTTTTGGTAATAGAGAATTTCTTGCTAAATATCAACACTAATAGAAATGTGGTTCTAGTTGGTTAGATTAGTGACGGACAAATAAAATAGCGCATTGGTGGTGGGATGCCAAAATAAGGGTAGGTCTGGCAGTCTTGGGCAAAGCAGGAAAGGTTTGTCGTACATGAAACACCGGTTCAGGGAGCCCTTTCTGTGCACTTTGGCCAAGTGCTTTTCCTGCCATCTGTGCGGGGACAGGGCTCCCGTGTTTGTGCCGGGCTGGCGTGGGCAGCCCCGCCGCGCTCCTGCCAGCGGCCTCGCAGAGCTTACAGCTGTTCTGACATCGCTGGAGAAACCGATCAGCCTGCTCATTGATCCGAGGCTTGGAGTGCTAATAAGAAACGAAAACTTCACTTTCCATGGGAAAAGAAACAAACAAACCAACCCAACCAAACAAAAAAAACCTGAAAACCAACCCAACACCGCCTTCCGTTTCTCCTGCGAGCATAAAACGTAGCATGCGTTGCATTTTCAATGTTACACAAGGTTATATAGCAGTACTTAGTGCGTTTATAGCTCATGCCTTGTTGCTTTTGATGGTTTTATTGAAGTAGGAATCTCTCTACACACTTTTATCATGTGTGCGGTCGGTTAGAGTGCGTCGTGCTGCCCTTTGTGTCCCACGACCAGCTAATGGTGGTGCTGGGTTAGTGCTTAAAACTCTTGCTCAGCTTTTCTTTAGGTTGTCCTGTATTTTGTGTTGACGCCAATTCGCTGATGGTTGGATTGTGTAATGACAGAGGAGGTGTTACAAATGTAGAGTAGGTGTAGGAGCAGGGCCAGGTCCCTGCTGGAGGAGAAGCTCAGCCTCAGACACGGGCAGAGCTCACAGCAGCAGGACGTGGTCAGGATTTGTTAGGCGCAGCTTTGTGCTGCTGCCGCTGGAGTTGGAAAGGAGAAGGTACCAGGACGTGTCCCTAAGGCCACTGGAAACGTTGCGTTGTGAGTACAGCGCACTGGGTGTTGATGGTGACAGACACCAGCCTCGGCGCTCGGGTCATTTCCATAACTCGATGCAGTTTTCGTTGTTATGAATATTTTTGTCTGCTTCTCCTTCATTAGGCTCCCCGCTCAGAAGCTCACACCATCCTTGGTTCTCTTGTTTGCTTTCCAAATATCTACCAAGAAATCCCACTCTTACGGCCCGTTTCAGAATCCGGTGATATCATCGCAGGAACTGCAGATGTGAAGGTAAAGTCACGTTTTATTAGTAGATCCTTGTGTAACCTAACGTATTTTCGGTATATAGTCACTTCATATTTACCGCAAGCTTTTTGTTTAAAATATAAACCCCTCCTTCTCCTCAAAACCCCCCAGCTGCACACATTACTTGTACTTATTTGATAAGCATTGCTTCGCTTACCGTGCACCATAAAATTAACAAAGCTTAGATACTGCAAATTACATTTTACTTTCAAGGAGAGTGAACTGGCTGTGATCAAATGTGATGTTTTCCAGCCAGATGCCTGTCAGGTCAATTCATTAAATGATGTTGGTGGTGTTATTTAAAGTGTCCGCTCATTATATCTGTGTACATTAGCTTGTCCTATCAGAGATGTGGGGTGTGCAGATGGGGAGACGTTTTTTGTCTTATTGGTATTATCGTGAAATGTTAAGAAGATTCCACTGTTAGACAGAACCATCAACTTACATTAATAGTTTTTTTGCTGAGAATTAGTTTCAGTGGAACACCTGAGACATGAAACAACTTTAAATAAAGTGGATGTACAAAAAAGTCGCTTATTCTAATTTATCTTATTATTTTAGTGCTACCTCATAAATATTTTATTGAAGAATGCTACAGAGGAGCCAAGTGAAGCTGCAAGGTAAAATAGTGAGTAAAGGAAAAAATGGGAAAGTCTTTTTTTTGTGCTTGTACAGCTGAGTTGTTACTGTTGCCTTGTGGTTTGATGCTGTTTGGATGAGTTTTTCACTTCAAGCCTATTGAGTGAAGTTCACACCGTACCATGTAGGTGTTGACCTGTTCTGTGACCTGAGAGAGGGAAAAGAGAGAAAGAGAGATCGCATCTTTGTGCATTTCTTTCTTTTTTTTTTTCTCAATATTCTTCAGAATGTTCTGACCAAACCGCTTTTTGTTTTTGCAAAGATGCGTAGCCATTTGTGGCCTTGGCGTCTGGATCTGTGAAGAGCTAACGCAGGGCACAAATCATCCCCAAGTGAAGGAGGCGATCAATGTCATAGGCGTGACACTGAAGGTATTACTGTGACAGTCTCTAATCAAAAAACATTGTGTAAAAAAGGTATTTTCATTTTTTAAAAGTAATTGCTGATTATACGGACCACAGTCGGCTGGGTTGTCTGGATATTTTATTTGGCTTTTAATTATCTTTTCTTGTCTTCCAGTTCTCTAATAAACTGGTAGCTCAGGTAGCCTGTGATGTTCTTCAGCTGCTGGTTTCTTATTGGCAAAAGCTTCAGAAGTACGAATCCTCTCTGTCCAGAAAAATCACTGAAGTACGTCAGTTGCTTTAAGATGTTTGTATGGAAATTGTATGCAAAATAGTTTTCTTAATTCTTTACTCGATCCACCTTAACCGTGACTGTGTTAGCTTTTTCTTTCCTCTGCAGCTCTAGTTAGGCGATGTACTTGCTGGAGTCCTAGGACCGGTGTACTTCTCTCGTTTGTAGTGATTTATTTCCAAAGTCCTCAGTAAAACTGGGTTTCACTTGGACGTTGTTTTCCAAGGGTAGTCAGATGCACTCAAGACAATTCACCCTTTGTCATACCCTTTTCAAATGAAGTTGATGCTCTGTCTTTATAGTGAAAGAAGTTAAATGTCTTTCTGGAATTTTTTCTGTTTCAATGCAGATCCTGGTGGCCACTATCGCGTTTCTTTTGCCGAGCGCTGAATACTCCTCCGTGGAAGCAGATAAAAAGGTGCGTCACTGCCAGGAGCAGTCTGTGCTCTTCCTTTGTGCTCTTTGGGGTGGGCGTTGGATGAATTTGCCTTGAACCAGAGTTGTGTGTTAAACTTTCAAACTCGTACCTTTAAGTTGGGGTGAACTTAATAGAACGGACCTAAAAACTGCGTCACACGTTTCTGTTTAGTTTATAGTTTCGCTGCTGCTTTGCTTGCTGGATTGGTGCATGGCGTTACCCATGAAGGTGCTGCTGGAGCCGGTGTCTGCTGGTGCCCTGGAAGATCAACACGCGTGCAAAGCGCCTTTGCTGGACTACATTTACAGAGTGAGTATGAGGAATGAACGGGATTTATTGTGTCCGGGTGTTTGGAGGTGCCTTTCACAGACCCTGTTGGGCACAGGAGCGTTTTTAGCAAGCTGTGGAAAATCAGAACTCATACAGATGAGAAGTTAACAACGTAAAATATTGAGAAGATCGGAGGTGTAGAATAGACAGGATGGTGAAGAGAGAAAGGTAAAATGCTTAAAATTGTCAGCCAGTGAAAATATTTTTTGGAGAAATATTTGAATTATTTGAAATGGGCTGGAGTCCTGAAGTGAGCTGTTAAAGTACGAAATAAGTGCTGATGAAGAGTGTTATTTTAAAAACACTGTATTTAGACACAGATGGTTTTTGTAGCATGTCCTGGCTTTCACAATGTAAAAACAGCGGTGGGTCACTCGCTGAACACGTTTATTGGGGACTGTAGTGTACGTGGCCACTTCTCAGTGTCCTGCTGTCGCCGCAGGTCCTGCACTGCTGCGTGAACGGCTCCAGCACCTACACGCAGCAAAGCCACTACGTGCTGAGCCTGGCGGATCTCTCCTCCAGCGACTACGACCCGTTCTTGCCGCTGGGGAACGTCCGGAGCTCGGAGCCGGCCCAGTGCCCCTGCGCCACGGACCTGGGCAACCTGCTCACCGTGGCCGAGGGTAAGAGCTGGCGGAGCCCGGGGCGAGCAGCTGCCCAGCTTCCGTCTCTGCCTCCAAAACGTGCGTCTCCTCGCTCTCTGTGCAAGCTGTGCCTGGAAAACTGGGCAGCGCCCTTTTTTAGTGCCTTTCAGTTGCCTCTGTCGTAGGATGTTTGAGTTTGCTGCTGACATCGCCCATTAGGAGGATCACAGGACAGGGAAAATGACACTGCGCTGCTGTATGGCGAGAAATTTGCACAGAGGATGGACCAAGAAGCTGGTTTTGCCTTTGTTGCTACTTATAACTTAGTATAGAGAATGATATTCAACAAATAAGCCCTAAATCAAACTTCTTTCAGAAGCATGCAGCTGCCCTTGAATTTTTTCAGTAGAAAAGACTCCATTGTCACAGCTAATTTGCCTGTTTAATGTGAGAAGAACATGTATGATTTGGACCAAATTCTGCAGCTGCATAAATATGCCGTTCCTGCTGATTGACAATCCTCCTGTGTCTAAAGTGGAAAGAGGTTATTTGTATCTAGGAACGTTACGTTACTAACTTTATTTAAAGTCAGCTTAAAAGTGTGCATCAAAGCTTGTGGAATGATTTATCATGGAGATCATCTTTATTTCAAACACTTGTTAAAAATAGCCTTTAAAAGAATGGCTGGTCAACTATCGATTAGGTCCATTTTAAGTAATTTCATATATTAATATGCTTTTACGTGTTTCTGCAGAAGAATCAAAAGTACAGATGCAATATGAAGTTGTGCAAGATAATTTTGGATTGGCAGCGATGCTTTGAAATAGGATTTTCTGATTTTGATACTGTACTATTTTTCCATCCTACCACTTATTTTCTTTGATGCTGTGCAGGTACTTTTAGTTTTAAGAAAAGGTTAAAAGCATTAAAACCTATTCTACACAGATTTCTTGCTGAGTAAGGTGTGTTGTGAATCGCAGAAAGATAAAGTTATGTGTCAGGTACATTTGGCATTTTAGGTAGAATGAGGGGTTTCTCATCTTGAATATGCTAATGCCCTACAAGTTCTTTGGTTTGCTTGTTTTTGAAGGAGATTAATTCAGAGATTTACTACTGGGGGATTCAAGAATAGAATAAAGAGCCTTTTTTGTGAGAGGAGGCTGAAGAATTTTGTCTTTTTGGGTCCAGCAAAAGGCTGAAAGGCGAGCTTCTGAAATGTGACAGAAATTTGCAGGCGCTTTTTTAAATTACCTCTTACTGCTCTTGTTGAACTATGATCTTTTCCTCAATCATTTTAGAGAAGAGGAGGAGGAACTTGGAACTGATACCGCTGACGGCACGGATGGTGATGACCCACCTGGTGAACCACCTGAGCCACTACCCGCTGAGCGGGGGCCCGGCCGTCCTGCACAGCCTGCTGAGCGAGAACCACGACAACTCCTTCGTGGAGTCCTCCGAGCTGTGCTCCGAAGTCTTCCGCAGCCCCAACCTGCAGCTCTTCGTCTTCAACGACAGCACGCTCATCTCCTACCTCCAGATCCCCGCCGGGAGCAAGCCGGGCCTCGAGCCAGCCGCGGCCCCCTCGGACGTGAGGGTGATCGTCCGGGACATCTCGGGGAAGTACTCGTGGGACGGCAGGGTGCTGTACGGCCCGCTGGAGGGCTGCCTGCCGCGGCACCGCGCGCCCGGCGCCTTCGCCATCTCGGCAAACCCCGAGCGCCACTTCGTGTCCCAGAAGGACGTTTCTCAGGCGGAAGAAGGAGAAGATGCTCTGGACCAGCTGCTGGAGCAGATAGGGAACAGCAGCCCGGAGTGCCTGCTGCATCCCCAGCGCAAGCTGAACGAGCCGTCGCCACCGCCTGTCGGCATGAGCTACGACCAGGAGAACGCCATCACTGAGGCGCTGATGAGGCAGAGCGCCCAGGAAACAGAGTACATATTGAAACGCAGCTCGGACCTCAGCGTGAAAGTGGCCCGGCAAGAGCCGCCGCGTCCTGCCGAGCCGCAGGCGTCCTTCTATTTCTGTCGGCTCCTGCTGAACGACTTGGGGATGAACTCCTGGGACAGAAGGTAGGCAGAGCGGGTCCACAACGTGTCTGCAGGACTCCCGCTCTTCTCACTTGTACTCCTAAGCGCGTACACACTTAAGAAAGGGAGAACTATGTATCTAGGTGGTAGACAGAGCATGCTGCTGAACTTCTACATACACCTGCTTCACGGATTATTTTAAATAGACATCTGCAGATTGTTTACAATAATAATTTTTAAAAGTAATTCGAGTCATGTTAATCTGATTCCCTTCTCTTAGCTGTTTGAGTGAGGAAAACATTGTGTCTGTATTGTTGCATTTTCCTTCAAATCTTATTTTTTTTATGTATCTATTTATAGAAAAAGCTTTCATCTTCTTAAGAAAAATTCGAAATTACTGCGAGAACTGAAAAATCTGGATTCCCGCCAATGGTAGGTAACGTTTACTAAACACACTGTTGATAAGGTTAGTGTTTCCCAAGAAAGAATAAGTATGTTACCAAACCCAAAAGTTTGTTACAATTGCATGTGCTAGCAATACAAATATTTGTATGAAAAACTGATTGTCTGTTTCTAAAGAGTTGTGTAGCCTGGATGGAGAAGCTGTTTTCACCAATACCATACACATAGAACTCAAAATCAGTAGCAAATAACAAGACACAGCAACCTATTTCCTGTTTTCTTTAGCTGGAAGGGGAGGGAAGAAGTTCCAACACTTTTTGTGGCCTCAGCTCCCGCCGTGGTCTGCAGGGGGACGCCTGTGTCGGAGCAGTATCTTAGGGGCAATCTCCATACAAAGGCTCTGCAGCCAGGCAGCGGCAAAGCAGAGTTCAGAATATTCTGGTTTGCTTCTCATTATTTGACATACAGCTATTTGAAAAACATCTGCAGCATCACAGAGTTCCTGTTTGCTTGTATCCCAAAAATTCTCATACCAAATCCACTTGGCTCCTTTTGAAAGAAGCCGACAGCCACTGTCAGCCTCATAAAACTCAACCCAGGATCTGAAAGTCCGTAATATTTTTTTCTTTCTATTGTATCATCACCCTGTGGTTAAAATTGTGTAGGTGAGACGATGGTCCCGTTAGCACCTGTGTGCTCTGTGGCTGGCAAGGCTGCGCAGGTGTGAGTGACTGACCTGTGGCTGCTCACCGGTTGTTTTGCTGGTGCCCGGCAGGAACAGGCTGTTCTGCTCTCTGCACCCTGGTCCTGGGGAAACAACTCATGAAAATCCAGTTCTGCAGCTGAAACGGGGTCATGTGTTTGTGTGTGTGAAAGGAATGGACAGGTAGAGTTAAACCTGTTCATAGCTTCTGGGTGCAGGTGATCTCAAAAGTAATTTTGAGCTCAGACTTGTCTAACTTCCATCGTCAATGTGGTTGCAGCCGTGAAACCCACAAGATTGCGGTGTTCTACATTGCAGAAGGCCAGGAGGACAAGTGCTCCATCCTCTCCAACGCCAGGGGCAGCCAGGCCTATGAAGACTTTGTGGCTGGGCTGGGCTGGGAGGTAAGAGGCAGAAATTTAGGCAAGCTAACATACGTGATCTGAAGACCTATGAACATCAGTGTAAACCCGTTAAAATAGGTACATGGAAAACAAACTGCTTGTGTTGGGGTGTGTTCGTTAATTCTCAAAAGAAAAAAAAGATAAATTTTAATACGTGCTCGCACTTAGCAGTACTTAGATCACCTTTTAGCGGAACTGTGGCGATCCACGTGCTGCTTGTGGATGAGCACATTCTGCCTGTTTCTGAGGGACAGGCCATGCTGCAGGGGACATTTCTGCTTCCTGCACGTGCATCCTTGAGAGCTGTAGCATAATTTTTCTTTAATTTTAGCTCCTTTTAGTGCTTTATTTGGTCAGACCGCTTACCCAACCACAGGACTGCTTTACGAAGGATGAAAATGTTTGGGTTTAGTTTGTATTGTTGAAATGGTGTGTCAGTAACCTGAATGACATGAACGCGTATATTTTTTTTGAAATGTCTAGCAGCTGTGTTTCATGTTTAAGGATTTAATTCTAGAGTGGTAAATTCACCAAATCTTGACATAGAAATAAATACTGATTATTCATCAGGCTTTTCAAATTTCATCTAATGATGACTTTCGCTCGGTCAGGTTGATCTTTCCACACACGGCGGGTTCATGGGCGGCCTGCAGCGCAACGGCAGCACGGGACAGACGGCACCCTATTATGCTACCTCCACCGTGGAAATCATATTTCATGTGTCTACAAGAATGCCATCAGACTCTGACGATTCACTGACCAAAAAGGTAAATAATTTGCTCTAGTTGTCTGTAGTCCTAAGTGTTTAAATTAAAGTTTAAACTGAAAGCAGCCTGTGCTAGCAGGTCCGAGCTGGCAGTCGTTGCTGTGCCACGTGCTGCTCTGCAGCCAGATTATCAGAATTAAATGGCATCTAAATTCTGGATTCTGAAACATAATTAACATTTCCATGGTAGCCTCGAATACTACCATTAGTAATAATATTAGCAATAATTTCATTTGTGTGTTGTCTGCCTGCCAAAACTTGTCGTTTGGTAGAACAAAACAACCAAATGCAGCATAATAGAACCTTACAGCTGGATTGTCCAGCGTGTAACAGGAAAGTGAAAGAGAAGCGACAAGCACGGTCCCCAAAGCAGCCAGCTGATATTTCAAGCCGTTATCTGGTTATTCACAGCTCTGACAATCAGGCTCGGCCGCAAAGATGGCAGAACCAGGCCCGGAGTGGTGTTGGTATCAGTACGTAGTCATTTGTCTTTACTAACAAGGAGTGATTTGAGATTACGGTGCTTGCCAACTGCTGCTTACAGTCAAAGGAGATTTTAGGTGCCTACCAGATCTTTGCCTTTTTAATTAGGATTGGCAATTTGTCCCACGTAGGTTGTTAATGTGCGTTAATAATGCTACTGCAGCCACCCAGCCTACCATGTGAGGCTATTGTGCCTGAAAATTATCTGTAAGTATGTCACGGGGTGATTGCATTTGCTGTCCACTTTCAAGATAACATGTGCTTTTCCTCAAAATACAAAGGTGGAATTTCTGATTACCAGTCCTGAAAACTTGCCCAGCATTTAATAGTAAAGCTAGATCTTTTTTCCTTTTTATTGTAATGTCTGTCATTAAAAAAAAGAAGTCAACAATATTACATGTTTCTCTTTATGTATGCAACTCATTATCTTCGTGTTAGTGGATTTACATGGCTATGGAAAAAAATAAAATGAGTACTTTAGGGTAGAGAAGCAGGACTGTGGTATGTTTTAAGAGGCTGTATAGTCTCTATCACTTCACCAAGGTGGGACTACTTGTATTTTTATTGTTCCTGGCCGGTATTTATCTAGCTGCTAGTTAAAAGCTCCAGTGATTAATGCTTTACAGTTTCCCTAGGCAATGTGTTCCTATGCTCCACTTTTTGTACCATGAGAAAATTTCTTGTAGCATCTATTTTGCTTCAATTTAAGCCCATTTATTCTTACCCTATTCTGCATGGATATGGAGAACAGATTATTTTGCAGCAGACTTATTTATGTTTGAGAGCTGCTACCCTGTCTTTCCCAGTTTTATTTTTCCTACACAAATTGTGGTTGTTTAGCCTAATCTTGCGTTGTAAGCCATGGCTCCTGGATGTTATGTTAGCGTAGCAGAGGCAGTGCAATATCATCTGGCTGTTGAGTAATACGGACCTGGGAGAGCAGAGCTCAGGCTGACAGGGCTACCACAAGGGGAAAAACGGGGTTTAATTGCCAACGGTCTATTTTACTAATTCCCCTAATTCCCACCCACGTTAGGGATTAACGCAGACATTGAGAGAGTCTGGTTATTCTATTTAATTGTCTTCCCGATTTTTGCTTCAAGAGAATTTATTCTTTGTGAGAAAGAAAAAGCAAAATCATTTATTAGTCGCCAGCCTCCAAGTCTTGAAGTGCTAGGAAACAAGGCCAGCTCCAGTACAAATTATCCACAGAAAATACCGCAAAATAATTGCTTTAAGACTTTAAAAAAACCCCTTAAATCTCCTATAGGAGCAGAACCCCGCAGGGATCAAACCGTGTGTTGTGTGGAGGAAACAAAGCTCTGAGCAGGCGGATGGAGCTGGGGAGCTGGCCCGGCCGGGAGCGCTGGGGACTCCAGGTGACTTCCGGAGGTCTCTGGACGGTCCAGCCTTCCAGGGCTCCTGCCCGCAGCGGGTCTGCTCCGTTTGGCCCAGCTCTTCGTGAGCAAGCGTGTCTTTCCCTGCTAATTAGCATAGGCTTCTTAACGAATTTTACAAAACCGCGCCAGAGGGCAGAGGCAAGATGCCGTTAGAAGCACTGTCAGGTTTCTAGAGGATTGGTAGTTCTCTGATTCTTTGAAAAGCCTGCGTTTGAAGCCGGTGTTTTGAGCATGAGTGGGTATCCAAACCGTTTCATCCTGCTGGGACTCTTACAACCCTGCCCGTGTCAGTATTTGACACGTCTCTTGTGCTGCCCAGCGCCGGGGCCCTGTACCGAAACCCGTGAAGCAAGGACACTGGTGCTTTACAACCCCGTCCCCAGGCCGCAGGAAAATGTTTTTATTTCCCCTGCTTGTCGATGCTGCCCTTGCAAATTCTGCAATACCTGGTGAAGAGTTGTGATTAAACGCAACGTTGCTTCTGAGATTGTGGCAGCTCTCGACATGATCACGAGTATTTTAACGCTTCCACTTGCTCACTGAGCAGCTGCTGCACGCTGGGCTTAAATCCTCACCTCAGATTATTGGGGCGGTATGTCCAGGTCACAAAAGTTATTTTATATTTATTACTTGGCTCTGTTAATGCTGCGTTTTCACAGCAGCATGTGAGGGGAGGGCAGATTACGACGTTCGGTTCAGTACCCGCTCCACTGGACGCTTGCTGCAGTAGGGCTCGCTGTGGTGCGAGGGGACAGCGTGGCTGGCAGGAGAAAATCTCACCGGGCTGCCAATCAGGGTGCAGCGGGGGCCACAATTTTTTCTTTTCCTTGCCTTCCCCCTGCTTGCATCAGATAGAGTTGCATGGATACTATCTGGGATCTAAGGTCCCCCTTATCTCTGAATATGTCATTTCTGTGGTTCCTTCGCTGCTTGTTTTGCCTGCAGCAGCAGAAAGAATTCGGTGCGGCCCCGTGAGCCTGGCTTGTGCGTGGAGCTGAACAGAAGGTCTGACCACCTGCTGGCCGGGGAAGCGCTGCAGCAGGCCATAAATTCTGGGGCTGGGGAATTAAGCAGATGCAGTAATTTCACTTAAATATGTTATTATGGTTCTTTATTTTTACTGAACACGAGGATAAATTCATTTCTGGTATGAACTCACAAGAATAAGTGCACTTCCACTGAGGATGAACTCGGCCCCTTATTTTTGTGTAGTATGGTTGTAATTGGCAGTTTGTATTCCTTTATTTGACATATATGCTGACATATTATATTGCTCATTTTGGGGGGGGGAGGCGAAAAAGGAAGGAAAAAAACCCTCCAAATAAGTGTTAGCCCTGGAAGAAATCTTTTCTAGTGGAACAATCAAAATTCAGGTGATATCTTTTGCTGCTGTAGGGTTCAGCATTGTGGGGTCTAAATTTTTTTTTATCTGGCTTGTGGCAAGAATGAAAATCAATCATAGTAACAGCATCCTACCTTCCTCTGTCTTGTTCCACCTAAATTGTACCTAACGGTTTGAAAATGAGCTACAAAATTTTTAAGTGATTTATTCCATCTCCTCCATTGTCATAGCAGAACTTTTTCAATTCAGAAATCTGGTTGCAACCCCACACTGAACTCTTGCTCCTTCGCTGCGGAAATTTGTTAGCTGGGGCTAGATTAGATTTTTAGCAGCTAATCTAGCTGCTGTAGGGGTTCGCAAAGTGGGGACAGAGCTGTGCTATTGGATTTGTCCAATTCATTTGACTCCAGGACTATAATTGCACTTATGTCTTACAAGGCTTTTATAGCCTAGGGCTGGCGAGCAGCAGAAAAACAAATTGGCAGTGATACAGTACGAGTGAAAGGGAATGAAAGGCGCACATTATCAGTCTCCAGGCAGCGCTGCTCTGGCAGGAAGTTTCCTGCTTAATTTACAAATAAAACTTAGATTTTCGGATGGGTCCGCTGTCAGGCAGACAATGGGGACGTCAGGCCCGGCCGCTCCTCCCGCAGCAGCAGCAGCCGCGCTCCCCGCGAGCAGGAATTCTTGCGCCAAGCAGACGACCGCGCTGGGGCCAGCTGGCCGCTAACGCAATTAGCGGGAGGGCAGGGAAGGAAGGACGGACGGACGGGGTCAGGCGGGCGGGGGGTGCGCGGAGCTGGGACACACGGGGCACATCCCGGTGTGTGCCGGGCCGGGGGCCGTGCGGCCCGGAACGGGCTGTTCTGTGATGTGCAGGCGCACGCCGTCGGGGAGGAGAAGCAATCGCGGTTTCAAGAGCTGCCCTCCCCGAACAGGCGTCCTTCAAGTCCGCAATAAACTTAAACATCTGACTGCTCGTGGTTGAGCTGGCCTGGTTTTGGGGTTTGCTTTTTAATATAGATCTTATTTCCTGGCTGCTTTGGGATTTATTTCTGCCTCCCACTTATTTATTTCTGCACTGCCTGGGGAGCGTAGCAAGGGACCGGCTCCCAACGTATCGTCGGCCTTGCTTTGTACCTGTAAGCAGCGCTTCCTCATGTCCTTCAGGGTACTAGGTCTGCCCCATGGCTTGTGATACAGGAAAATAGCAGCTGGTTTTTTGGCACTGGTAATATTATTACAATGTCTTTTTTCAATGAAATTATCTTTCAAGAACAAATACTTTTGATTAATACCAATTTTATATATGTAACATGATACCTTGTAAATGCCATGGTTAAGGACGTATGACTTGAGAACAGCGCCAGGCAGTAAGTCAAGGTTTAAGGTGGGTTCCTAGCACGTGCTGGGCGTTGTAGCCAAGGTGGGAACTTGTCACCACACCACGTTTGCGGGACTTGGAGCACGTGGCCATCTCGTCCTGTCCCAAACGCGCTCAGCAAGCCTCTTGGATGTAAGTACAAAGTGTATTGGGATGCTTTAGTATGAAAAGTATTTTATTATTATCAGAATAGTTCCTCGTGATTTAAATGGGGTCTCTTAAGCAGTATTTGGACGTATTTTTGTGAGTGCTTTTCTAGCTATCGATCGCTCCAAAAGCAACAGGAGGCCAGGCAGTGCACAGCCCCTGTTCTTCAGGGTGCGTTTTTGTAGAAGAGCAGCTGCGGTCACCCTGTGAAACGCCCCGTGCCGCTGGCCAGTTGCACCACCTCACAGAAATCTGGTTCCGTATTTCTTTGCTTTATTTTCCGTATTTAGTTTGAAAGCAGAGGCTGCCAAGTGCTGCTGTCAGGGCTTTCTCCGCCTTGTGACACTGGTGCCGGGGCTCTGGCTGGGTCCTTCCCTGCTCCCAGAACACGGCAGTGCCCTGTGCTGCGCCGCCGTCCTCCCGGTACCGCCCGCTGGGCTCCGAGCCTTGTGCCGGCCCACTTCGGGGCTTTTCGGGCTGAACCCTACATCTGGCTTTCGGTCACCTCGGAGGTGACCCGGCTGCAGCTGTTCACAGACAGGGAAAGCAGGGCTTGTTGTACATGCAAACTGCCGCTTACTGTTGCGCTGCGAGATCATCAACACGAGCATCCTCTTGGATGTTGCTTCGTTTTTACTGAACAATTAAGAAAATACAAGAGAATGCGCAGGAATCAGGATGACCATGAGAACAGTGATTTATACTGATTTTTGCACATGTACGAAGCTCTAGTAGTAGTATTTTTCACGTTTCCTTGTTTTTATAAGACACAATGGTTTGTATTTTCTTCAAACAGACCTAAAAACGTCTTTTATTCGCAGGTGTAAATGAAATACAACTCTTTATCTTCTGTTTCATTTAAACGAAAGTGAGCACGTAAGTCGCTCTGTGAACAGCATTATTTTACCCTGCTAGGGTATGAGCTGTGAGCGGAGCTGGTAGTTTGGACGTTTTGATTCTCACAAATATTGTGGGTTTGCCGGGCACCGTTTCCCTCCCAGTCCGGAGCAGTGGAAGTCGTTACTTCTCAAGGCGCTCCCTGGCTCTGAAGAGGGAAGATTCAGTGCTCTGCTGTAGGCTGATAGGAGGCACCTTGGGATTATTAGTCCTTATTTACCAAGGAAAATCGCTGCCTTTTTTCCCCTCCTTCCCCCGCGCACAGGGCCAGTGCTGGAGCAGAGCAATGTTTGGGCTCCTTTGTTCGCTCTCTTGTGCACATTGTTCCAGGGGCTCGCACCAAATTGGGGGGGTGGGCTTTTAAGCTTTAAGTAGGACTTAAATTCTCTTTATGCTTCGGGCTGGCGTTCTGCGTGTGGATTAAATTTTAACTTTAAAGCTTACAGTTGAAACTATTGTGCATAGCTTGTACATAATTGCCAAATACTTTTTGCCATCTGTTAGATCACCTCCAGTTCCTCCAGTAACAAAGCAAACACACGGGCTTTCAGATGCATTTTGTATACGTCACGTTTAAATTTTATCCATTTTTGATGCAACTCTGCTCCAAATAAAAAGGTAACTCCCACGGTATTTCCCATTCTTTCCAGGTATTTTGCTTATGTTTTCAAACAAAACTCCTCTCCAGACAGCGTCAGCAAGGAGATATTTGTAATATAATAAATTCAGCAATAGCGATTCATGATTGAAAATTTCCTGACATTCTGAGGCAAGGCGTTTCATATTTCTGTGACAGCTACCTTATTTTAGCTGGAATATGATGTTCTGGTGGTTAACGTTTTGCTCTAGTAATTCAGATTTCCATCTCGAACTATTGTAGGTAATGTACATTTACATATCGTGCTAATGGCTAGTTTGATAATTACTTAATTAAGCCATCAGACAACAATGCGTTCTGAAGGCAGCAAATTATTTAGCGGATCTTTTCATGAGCAACTGGAGAAAAACAATATTTTAACTTTTTCCATAATGAAATATTTCTACTATTGAGCATTGTAATTCAATTTGTAAGCCATGACCCCTCATAAACTGTTGTTATCACTCTGATTAATAAAGAGCCAATTTGCTGTTGCAGCTTCGTCACTTGGGAAATGATGAGGTTCACATCGTCTGGTCTGAACACACCAGGAACTACCGCAGAGGCATTATTCCCACCGATTTTGGAGACGTTTTAATTGTTATTTATCCCATGAAGAACCACATGTTTTTCATAGAGATAATGAAGAAACCGGAGGTATGTTTTGGCTGCTCTATTGGATCTGTCCTATGGGTTATGTGAGTGACCGAGGTTTTGTTGCTTACACAGAGCTCGGTGGTTTAGACTTTGGGGTTTTTATTCCAGAAAATATGAACTGTAGTCTGTCAATCTCAGTCTAAAGGTATGCTGAGCAGTGAGCTTTTATTTTAAAAGTAGAACTATTAGTAGCGTGGAAGTGGCTACTGGTTCAGTTTATATTCACGCTTAGCGCTTAAGGACATATTTCAAAATTCTCAGGAGTATTGTACAAATAACAATGTTTAAAATCATCGTGAATTTCCAATGTGAGGCAATAAAAGCAAAATAATAAAGGTTTAAGTTCCTTATTTGCTATTAATTTGCCCCACATGGCTTTGCTAGTGTTGCACGTAGGGTACTGTGCATAACCTCACGTGTTTTTGAGACCGTCATCACAACTGGGCTCAGTGGGGTGATGTAGGTGGTGGATGTCCTTACATCAAACTAAGTATTTGACGTTTAGTGTTTTCTGTGTTAATTGTTGTTATGCAACCACATTTTAGACGTGTTTTGGAAATAATGATTTTTTTTTTTCCTTTGCCAAATATCAGGGGTGTACGCATGTACATCTGTGCATGTGTATAAAAAAAAGCTACTTAAATGCTTGTCTGTTACATTATGGGTGCAAAAACGTATATAAAATATACTTCCTGAAAGTAATCGGTGTGACAGATACCGTTTCCCTTAACCGAGGGACGGTGTTTGTCCAAGAGAGTAACCAGCAGTGGGAAAACGCACGCAGCAGAGGACGAATTTACCAGCTGCATACAATACTTTTTGAGTTGTGAGTGACGGAGCTTTTATCCATTAACAACCAGCGGTTTGCCGGTAGACATTTCCAACTTGCAAATTTGTTATATATTGAAGTGTAGAGGGTTTTTACCCTATGCTTGATTTTTTGAGCACTGCAATTCACCTCTTGGAAATTTTAGCATTTACTGTTCCATCGGGAAAATCAGGATTTAGCGTTATGAACCTGCTTGAAAATTCTGTGGACCAGTGGAGAAAAGCTATGTCATCTTACATATTAGTCAAAAATACCCAGCGGGCAGAAAGAATAATAGCTAACTGGAAATTTAGTGTTATCCCTACATTTAAAGTACAAACCATTACAATGTAATAAAATTAATCCAGACATTTCCAGGGCAAGTGTGGCTGACCTTTTGTTCACCAGCTACTGACCCCAGGGTGAATGAAAGAGCCTCGCAGAGAGAAATGTCTGTTGTTTGGCTTCGGTCCCTGGTATTTAAATTGCATTCCCTAATCAAATGAAAAGGCTGTCCTCTCTATCAGGTTACAGAATCCATGGCAACATTTGGCCTTTTATATACATAATGTTAGCCTTTTTGTTTGCGTCTAAGTAGAGACACCTGGAGCAATGTTAACATTAACCGATTTAGCATTAATAGCTTCATTATATAAGAATTTCTGATCAGATAGCTGTTACTTTTGTTATATTGCTTCAGCTTGTATTGTTTTCATTTTTTATCTCCCTGCTTGGCAACCGGGCAATGATTTGCAAATTTTTTTTGTCTTGATTAATTAAGCAATATAATTATCAGGAACCGTGATGCAGTCTTTGCTCGACAAAGCTTCTGGGGGAAGACAATAGTAAGTCTGTTAGTGTGAATGCATTCCACGCGTCACAGATGCATGAGGATATTCTGAACAATGAGGGGAAAAGCTGCCTGCAAAAGAGGACAAAGAATGCCAGGCAGACTCGACACACTGCACATACCGCCAGGGACATACTGCGGGTTCCCTGGGACACAGATGCCTCGTTAGATTGCGGCTAGTCAGCAGAGATTAATTCTCAGCCATTTGGTACAATAATTTACCCATTCCCCACTCTTTTAACTAGCCCCGCTTGCTGGAGAGGGGAAGGCTTTGTGCTCAAAAGGTTTATTTGACCTCGCCTACTTTTACTGCGTGCAACAGAAATAATTATTTTTTTTCTTAGAAATTGTAATGAAGCAGGTGTTTGCAACGGGCTGAATATTAATTTTTGTTTCATGGATAACTTGCGCTGACATTTGGAGAACACAAGGAAGGGGATATTTCCCTTTGCTCTTTTGTTTAGTTAGTTTTTAATTGATTCCCGTCAAAGCACCCTGTATTTTTGGGAGCCGTTCATACCCCCGTTTTCCTGCAGCGCGGGTTTAATCCCAGCGCGAGGAGGGAGCGCGCCCCCCGCTCAGCTGCTCCCCCCGTGCAGATGGAAGCTGACGGTGGGCGAGCCCCATTGACTCCAATGACCCTCGGCGTGGCCGGTGGCTCTGCCGGGGAATTAATAACCCCGGCTGCGCGCTCCGCGGGAACGCGGGGGCTGTCCCCGTCCTGCGCGGACGCTTCCGCCCTTTGCCCGAGTCCCTTTTCCCACCCGCCAGCGAGTGCTAAAAAAGCCTGTGCTTTTGCAGGAAAGATGTGCCCGGGACACAGCCCGGGACGTCATCTGCTGGATTATTTGAAAGCTTGGTGAAAGCAAACGAACCAAGCCGTTCCCCGGTTTGGTGGCAGCCCCTGGCAGGGCAGTCGGTGCTGAGGGACGCGCTCGCTCCAAGGGGCTCGCTCCAAGGGGCCGACCTTGCTGCTGACCAGGAGCTAAGGAGCACAGAACGGTCACTTCTCGCAGTTTGGCTGTTGAACTTTCAGATAAAACAGCTACTAAATGTTTTCTTTTAAAATGTCAGATTGGAGATATTTTTGTAAATCTGCTGGAAAGCGCCCACAGTTCTTTGTTTGTTTGTTTTTTAATGTGAGCATGTATATATGTGTATGTATTCATATGCACACATACATAAGGTGTATCAGATATACACACCTTGTCTACGTTTTAAGTATATAAATTCTGTAATAACAGCGTTAAGAAAATCTGCCACAGTCTCGAGACTCCAGGTGGTTTTGACTTTAAATATCTGGTGTTTGTGTGTTGGTATAATTTTAATACCAGTAGGCACTTAACCTCCTTATTTGCAATTATATAAAAATATAGGTTTACGGTTTTTTTTTCCTCCTTTTGACAATACTTGATAAAAGAGTATGTGTTACACATTTCACCTAGAAATGTAGTTGCTTAAAGAGGAACAACTCGGTGCTCTAGAACATTGTCACTTTGTGGCATAGATCTTCTTCCTGTCACCCTTATTTCCAACTGCCTTGATAGTAATGCTAGCAGAAAAAAAAAGAAAGGAGGCAAAACCACTGTGGAAACATCTTACGCTAATCTATTTTTTGAGGAGCAGGAAATCATTTTAAGTAAAGGAATGACAAAATAACTGTGTGAAAAGACAGCTGTCATTTGCAGATGTTATATTAAAACCAAATTTCTTCTGTAATTCATTGCCACTTCTAATTAGTGGAATTCCCTAGATGCAGGGGATTTATATTGTTCCCTTTGTCCGTTTATTGAATGACTGTCACAGTCACCCACAAGCAGTTGCAGAAGAATAATAGAGGGTATTTATTTCTGTGATAGGCCTCTGTACAGATGGAAAAAAAATCTATAGCTTTAATATTAATAATTGCTGCTAGCTTCTGTTCAGGGTTTTGTTGGGGGTTTGGGGTTTCTTTGCACTGTCTGTGAAAGGGAAAGGAGTTGCACTGCTGTAAGTACTACAGTTTGTTCTCTGTTCAGGCGTGGAGGTTCTGTGGGTTTGGGGTGGCCGAGCCTGCTGGGTGTGTGTGGTTCCGGACAATCTTCTCTGTGCCGCCGTGTCCCTTTAGCCAGCGTGGCCATGGTGGGCAGCTGCGGGTGGTGATACCGAGGGGACGCGGAGCCGCGTGCTGGCCCTGGCCCAGCGGGGTCCGGGAGCTGTCCCCACCGTCTCCTGCTTCCCACTGGCCTCCCCGGCTTGGAGCACCTCGATTATTGATTTTTGTTTCCTTTGTCAAAGCCCACGGAAGGAGTTTATAGAGGATTATCTGAAACGAATACTCCTTTGCAATAATTCCTGCCAGTGTCGGATTCAGCCAGGGAGTCAGGGCCTCCTGTTGGGACGCAGGACAGAAAACAGCTCTTAATATCCACTCAAATTGGAATATCAATGTCAAATTCGCAGAAGTTGCTCCCATGCTCTACACCATCCTTTCATCTTCTCCCGGCTCACGTTTACACGCCTCGCTTTTGCTTTGGGGCCCACAGGTGCCGTTTTTTGGTCCTCTGTTCAACGGAGCCATCGTGACGGCGGCACTTCTGCCCAGCCTCGTCTGCGCCACGTGCATCAACGCCAGCAGAGCCGTCAAGTCGCTCATCCCGCTCTACCAGAGCTTGTATCCTTTCCCCCGCTGCGCCGGGCTCCCCGCCGCGGGGCCCCGACTTCGCGTGTCCTTCTGGGAGAGGTAAGCTCTACTCAAAATGCGGCCCCTTCACTTTCGCTGCAAAGGGTCAAAGCTTTCTTCGCGCCAAACTCAACGTTTTCAGTTGTTCACGCTCAGTTGCCATCCGGTGTGTTAAAAATAAGATCATAACATCACAAGTGCTCTCAGCAGCAGCTTCAGACAGGCTCGCTGGTGGTGGGCTTGGACTTAACACTGATGCTTTGAACTGTGAGTAATGATAGCACTCAGTTTTCTTTCACGCTAATAGAAGTTATCTGCAGCGTACGTTAGGCTAGCACGCAGAGCTTGGTTGTGTTCTGATCTTATTCAGAGAAGCAGGCCCATGAACTTGGCTTGGACTCATTACGTTAGTAACACAGATGGGATTTGGCCTCAGATACGCATGTTTCACCTCCTCGAGTCCAGTTTCGTTCCAGCCATGTCTGAATTTGGGCATTTTCAGAACACGTTTTCTAACAGTTGCTGGAAGGTAACTGGGTGTTGTGCTTCTCTGTCACAGGAATTGTAGCACAGACGTTTTTATTCTTGTGCGATAGACAGACTAACAGCATCACTACATATTTGCACTTATTCCAGAGTTTTCTCATAGTGCCATAATTATGTCAGAAACACTTTATAGCTTGTTTTGTTGATCATATCACTTATCTCAGGACCAACACTCGCTGCACTTCATTCTCTTTGGGGAGCTTTTGATTTGAGTATTTTTCTAACCGTATGACTTTGGGTAAGAGTTTGTGAATGAAGTGTTTTGATCTTTCAAAGAACATTGATTAATTAGTTTGAGATGCACATTTTTAAAAATCAAAATATCCCCAAAATACTGTGGTGTTTTTTTTTTTTAATAGGCTAAGTTTTATTCAGTGTGCTTTGCAAAAGTCATCAGAAGCTAAAAGTAGCATTATGGTTGAGTAAATTTGTATTTCATTAATTTCATTGCGTACTCGTTTTAAAACAAAGGCAGTTGGTGGTGGATGTGTAAGCAGTCGAAGGCAAACCTGTGGCAGTACCTAACAGATGATTCAAAACTTGCCAGCTTTTCCACTTTTGTTTCACGAGAGCAATCTAGCTAATTAATAAAATTCCTCTATGCAGAATTTAGCTTAATCCATCTGCTGCTCTAGGCGACGTATAACAATAAAATAGCAGTGCAGTAAAACTGGCGTAAGTGGCGGCGGTTACAAGAGCGGGGAGCTGCTGTCGGCTCTCGCCGCCGCTCCCCTCGCTCCGGCCCAGCGCTCCCGGCCCATCCCGCTCTCCGCGTTCCCCCGCCCGCTGAGCTCCTGCTGTCCCCCCCTCGCGCTCGGTCCCCCGTCCCCAGGGAGACGCCACAGCACAGATATGGCAGCACGTGCCGCTGCTCAGCATATGTCGGAGGTCTCGCTGAAACGGCATCTGGCCCCGGATTCTTTTCTTCCTTTTTTTGTGTGCCTGCTTTTGCACCAGCGATATCTGTAGTGAATCGACTGCTGCTTGTCTGTTTGATAAATGAAAGCGGGTTGAGACACTCCTGAAACCAGGAGAAGATGGTGTGGTGGGAAGGTCCCATCAGCATGACAGTGGGGCTGTCCATATGCTTACTGTACAGAATAAAACACTTGTAGTCATACTAAAATTCTTAATGAGCCAGAAAGCGGCAGGTAGCTGTACAGATGTGCACTGGTGGCGTGTGACCCGCCTGGTGCAGTGACCCTGCCATGCAGTGACCCTGCCATGCAGTGACCCGCCTGGTGCAGTGACCCCCCCCGCCATAATCCTGGAAAAGTAATGGGTGATGTTTGGCAGCACATTAGGCATCACCTTGCTGTTCAGGTGGGTGCAGGAAGGTGTGTAAGGCGGAGCTGAGGAGCGGTCTGCACTTCTGCGTGTCACACAGGCATGTCCAAAGTCAGTGTCTGCAGGAAGGGTGAGGAGCCGAAAACGTTCCTGACTCAGGTGTGGTTAGAACTTGACCTGGTGTCACAGTTCTGTGGCGATGGGACACTGCATCCGTGGCGCTGGAGCAGCGGCAGAGCCCTGGATGGGGTGACATCCCCGCTCCAAGGGACATAGAGCCCTGGATGGGGTGACATCCCCACCCCAAGGGACGCAGAGCCCTGGCAGGGGTGACATCCCCACTCCGAGGGATTCAGAGCCCTGGATGGGGTGACATCCCCGCCCCGAGGGACGTGGAGCACGGCAGGGGCGATGTCCCCTGGAGCCCTGGCAGGGTGCGAGGGCCGGCCGCGTTGTGTGCCGAGAGCGGGGACAGCATCTTGCCAGCAGTGACAGCTGAAGTCACTTGTTGGGAAGTCTGTAAACTCCGGTTACAGCTGCACTTGTCAGGGGCTTTAAGGGAAGTGTAATCAGGCACAGAGATTAATTTGCATCTCAATTAGGCCGGAGTCAGGAGGAAGCAGAGGGTCTGTTGCTGGAAGGTTGTGGCAGAAATCTCCTGGGCACAAAGGGCTCCCAGCCCGGTGCTCCAGCCAGCGAGGACAATGTCCCAGCGCGGTTTCCATGGGGACCAGGGCCGCAGAGCACGGGAGCATCGCTGCGCTGCAGCCGCCTGGGCCTGAGGACACAAATTCCACTGCCGTACCCAAATACAGGTTTTCTGTTGGAAATCGCTTTGGAAATGAGGAAGGTAACTATGGCAGACCACATTAGGTTTTTTTTTAAAAATCTTTTCGTGTGTGTTTATGTAACTGTTTCTGTTTTAAGGAAGGCGTTAGGGTAAGAGAAATAGTCACCAAAAAATAATTACCTGCATTTAAACTTTAGTTTCAAGCCATTCTTTGTACAGGTCCAACAGCGCGTGCAGGCATTGCGCAGGGGCGAAGCCGGGGCAGTTAATGCAGAGCTCAGTTGTCTTCTGAGCAGTTAAAGCTCGGTGTCTCTGTAGCTGCTGCAATGCGTTCATGGCCGTGGATTATTATCCACTGGTATATGTTCAAAATAACCATTTGTCAGGCGTGCACTCATTGGCGGGGCAGTGGAGCGCTGAGCAGAGCGGCTGCAGGCCACGCTAATTGGTGCTCTCAGCATCCCTGAGTAACTGTTGAGTGTGGGGTAATGTGCTTCAGCAGCCTCAGCACACTGCTTGTGCAGGGAAGAGCGTTTGTCTTAAATATGCCTCTGTATTTCACAGAAATCATGAGCAATGAGGTGGCTTAAATGATATGAGAACAAGGAAGAAAGTTGCTAAAAGTGTTGTATAAAAATGCATGTATTTATGCAAGGTTTTGAGAGCATTAAAGTCACCTTTTATGTGCTTGAGAAAGGAACAACTAATCTCACAGATGTATCAAAACTAAAGTTCCTCCTAATGAAGCCCCGTTAAAGCCGAGGCTGCTAATCGTTGGTGTGAAGGCTGTAAGAGGATGCCTTGGGAGGTGAGAGCAGGATGAAAAGCCGCGTGTATCATTTGGTGCTCGGCATTGTCGCGGGTTGAGCAGGACCCCCGGGCGAGGGCCTGTGCGGTACCGGTGAATGCTGCGGGCGTGGGGGGTGAGGAGACAAACCCACGGCTTTGTGCGCTCTTCCAGCTCCTGTTCAATCAGTGGCGTGCTGGAAGGGGTTTCTGAGCGCTCGTACGTTCCGCAGTCCCAGTCGCCCCAAGCTGCGGTAGTGCACGGCTTTGAGAAACACTGGGGGAAACAGGGTTTGGTTTGAAGGCTTTATAATGGGCCTGGTCTGCAGCTGCTGTTAAGGTGACAGTTGTTAAGCTCGGGTGCTACTAAACCCCCAAATACGAAGCTGTAACTAAGTCTGCAGGTCCCGGGCGCTTTGGTTGGTCCCTAATTTAGTGTTGGTCTCCACGAAGTCTTGGGGATTTGGGGATGGTGATGTCAGAGCAAAAGGCTCCCCTTAGAATGCATTGGGAAACGCAGCTTTGACTACCTAGAATCCAGGTTGTCTTTCAAAACAAGAATGACATGGAATGACATCGTTCTTGTTTAGAGATCTCTAAGTTGGTCTCAGGTTTTACTTACGAAATTTCATAACTAGGATGCTGCTTCTTTCCCTTCTGACGTGTGTCATAATAACAACAGAGGTAAACATCCTGGATTCTTATATCTTTTACCATCTCCTTTTTTAAAAAAGAGTGTAGTGCAAAATTATCTTTGCAATGAAGACAGCTGCTCTTTAAATGGCCTCGGCTCAAAGGCTGTGCCGGGCCTGGTTTGGTCTAGAAACGTGCAAGATGGAACGAGGCTTTCTGAGCCCTTTTGCCCGCTTCCTAACTGGAAAGAAAAGCTTCCCTGAGTTTAGGAAATGGCCTCAGCGGTGAAGAGGAGGCTCTGGTGAATTGTTGTCACGATCTGAGAAGCAGTCCCGGGTGTCTGATATAAATGCCCATATCTCTGTGTTCCCACTCCTCCACTGAAAAAAGCTGCTTTTTAATTGAAACATCATTTTGATGTTATTTGCAGGATCTGACTGGTTTTTCTTTTTCCTCTGCCGTTGCAAATACCTCTGGTGCTTGCAGTCGCACCCGGTGTCCCCAGCTGCGTTTGAGGAGAAGCGGGAGAGCGGGGACACGTCTGGTGTCACCGTTTGGGAGCAGCCTGCTGCAGGGTGTCAGGTGTCCGGCTGGCGTCTTCCGTGCGTTCTTCATTGATTTCTCGTCGCCTTGGAATTATTTTTGTAGCAGTTTAAGCTATGTGTATCTTTCTGTGAGTGAATAAATAGGGAGTTAGTTCCTGTTGGGGCTTTTTGAGAATTAACATGTTTATTATAAAATTACCTTTTTAAGCAGTCTCACTTTTAGGGTAAATTGGTTTGGTCTTACGGAAAGAAAAGGGGTTTGTTCTTGTTCTGCCTGTTGATTCCTTGTGTTTTTCGTACTCTTCTGTAGCGTCTTGATGAGACTGAAGTGCTGTGTTATTCTGTAGGGCAAGAACGAGTAAGTGAGGGGGTGTGCGTGCAGGTAGCTGTGCAACGGTTCCTGGAGATGTAATCCCAACAAATCTCTGGTATAAGCTGTGCTGCTTCTGCCTCTTTCATTAATATCAACAGAATTATACAAGGGCTGACCTAAATATTCTTGCCCTGGTAAGAAGAAAAAGAAAAGCTACCGCAGCACAGGTTGAGCACTGGATGTCACCGTTGTCCTGCCTGCAGTTCGCAGTCCTGTTTGGGGGCCGGAGGAAAGCACAGCCCTTACCTTGGGGGAGTCATCTGGGACACCAATAACGGCACGTTTTACCACGGCAGTGAATATGGGGTGCCTGCTTAACTATACCAAACTAGTAGCTCGTTAGAATAAAATCAGAGGACCGTCTAAATACGTATCAAAATTGATATCCATATCTTTAGTTCGTTATAGTCCATCCAGACATTAACCCATCTACTGCATATTAGTATATATTGTCTGGAATCAAGGAGATTAAGCAAAGAATGTCAACTTTGAATTCTGACTGAATTCCTCTTGTTGGTTTAAGCCAATTACTGATTAACTCAGTGCAGAGCAACTGAGCTGCTCACCTGCTTTATCAGAGACGGCAAAGGCGAGATGTTTGTGTGATGGGCTTAATGGTGTGCGTGGCCATCGGAGTTGGTAGGTGCTTGTAACGGCAGATGCCTGAAAGCACATTTTGCCCACATTTCAAAATGTGCTTTGTTGATCTTGCACTTAGAACTCTGCTGTGGTTGTAAAGGGGTGTTTGATTGTACCGTGAAAATAAAACAGAAAGCCTTTTTAGAGAAGGGTGCACAATTTGTTCCCTTTATTTCATCCAAAGAAGTTATGCCCTCAAGCTATATGGATGCTGTTAGGAATGACTATGAAATTCTAAAGCATGTGTCAGCGGAGCTGTGACAATTTATGTGACATGGCATCTGACGGTTTTCTGCCGCAGCGATGGGCTCTGGCTCTCGGGAGAGCTGCCTGCAGCCAGCCCCGCGCTTCGGCCGCTTGCCCCGCGCTGCTTCTCGGGGCTGGGCCCGGCGGCTGTGGGGCTGGGCCCCATGGCTGTGGGGCTGGGCACGCCGATGGCTGCATGAAGCAGCCCTGCGCTCGGTTCCAGCGCTGCGCCGCAGCCGATCGATGGCCGGGCTGCCGTCTCCGCGGTGCCTCCTCCCCTCCTCGCAGCCAGAACCTTCCCCGGGCAGCGATCGATGCCTCTAATCTGCTCCAGCCTGTAATAAGTCATGCGAGGCAAAGCTTTTAGGTGGCATTACACGGGATTGTGGAGGCGGCTCTTCAGCTTTTATTCATCCTGCTCTTCATAGACTTGCCGAGAAATCTACTGCATCCCGCTTGTGAATATATAAGGAGTATATAATGCTGCTGCGGATTCGGACTTCGCATGCTGCTGGATGATGTGCGGACGCAGCGGGTTTAAATTTCCCTGGTTTTGTGCGTGCACCTGTACCCACGTGTCCCTGCCGACAGGCCCTTGTGCGTGGTCCAGTGTGCGGTGCTGTGAGCGAGGGCGGGGCCAGCAGCACGGACCTGTGCGTCCCCACAGCACGGTGCGTGTCTGCCGTGACACACTGCACATGTCTGCTGTGACACCCTGCTCGTGTCCGCTGTGACACCCTGCGTGTCCGCCGTGACACGGGCAGCGTGCTTGTTCCCCGCGGCTGGAAGCTGTGAAGCCAGCCCCCAGTACATCCTGCAGCCGAGTTTTAAGCGGCTCTCACTGCCGCACCGCCGGCGCTGATCGCTGTGCAGCAACTGCACTCGCAGCCAGGGTAAATAAACCCAGCCGTTCTCAAGGCTTTTATTTGCTAAGTGATTTAATTGGTAGCTCCAAACCTGAACCTGTGGTTAAGTGACGTCATGAAGCAACGGTTCGTCAAGTGAGAAGTGAATTCACTCGGTGATGTGTGTCAGAAGTGTGTGCGTGGGGGGAGCTCAGCTCCGGATTTGTTAAACCATGTAGATGTGCACTCATTGAAAACAACCTTCCTAAAACACATAGCCGTACCTCTTCAGCCTCTACCAAAGACTGGAAAGTCATGATCTTGCTGGGAATAGTGTAGTACATATATACATATGCACATATACATAGTACAATAGTACATAGAGTATAAGCAGCAGATCAGGACTGGGAATTGGGATTTTGGATCTTAACTCTCCTCTGCCGTGGAGCAGCTGCCGCTTTGAATGGAACATTTGGTTTCTCTATTCCATTTCTTCGCCGGTAATATCTATTCATTAATAATTTTGCAGGAAACCGGGCTTTTTATTCAAGCGCTGCTTTAAACTCGTGTCCTAGCACTGAATCAAACTTGAGTTGGACAGAAGGGTTTGGGTACTGGGGCCGCTCTTAGGATTGCTTTTAGTGATTTCTTAAATAATGCTAAGTAACTTTTATCCAGTTTAAGCCTGTGGAAGCCCAGTGCAGTTCTTTGTGTGCTCAGGAGCAGAACGCAGTGATTCCCTGCCAGTCCGTGCCCCTCCAGCCTGTGGTTAACCAGGGGCTCTCCTCCAGGTTTGGCAGAGCAAAACTGACACACTCAGGTTACTACTCAGTACTCGATTCCATCTTACGGTGGTTTGGGGAGTGTTTGTTGTTTGGTTGGTTTTGGTTATTCATTTGATATCTTTTTTTTTTTTCTTTTCCTATTTATTCACCAGACAAAGGGGGTTGTGTTCTTTGTATTTTCAAAGCAAGTTTTGATGATTTTTGCCGTTCCGCGCCTAATACCTTGGAAGGGATTCGTGTAGCTAAAACCTCGGGTGCATCTTTTGGAAGCTCGCTTCTGAGCTTGCACTTTGGATTTCTGAGGGTTGTTTTCGTTTGGCTTTTGTCGCAAATGGGTGAAAAGGAAAAAGAAGCCAGCCCCCAAACCGCAGCCCGAAGCAGGACAAAGTGTGTGTGCGCGCGGCGGTGCCGGCGCTGGGCCGCGCGGTGGCTCACCAGCTGTTCCCGCTGCTCCCAGCACGTCCGTGTGTCCGGCGGCCCCGCCGCAGCGCCAGCCGCTCCGCTGGGGATGCCCACGTGGCCCCGCGCGGGCCCTCGCATGGCATATGGTGTCTGCAGTCATACAAGATGCAAAACTATTCTGCCGCTAATGCACAATGACTCATAGCATTGCTAATTTTTCCAACAAAAGCCCACTTCCACACCCACACTTTTAACCCCTCGGGCTAAAAAGCCTCTTCTTTAGTTTCAAAGCCTTGGAAATGTAAGGAGGTGGCTATATGAAACCCTGTATTTATTTAAAGCGTATTCAAGTTCTAACGATTATTTTAAATTTCAGCAAACCACAGTTTTCAAACTGCTGTTCTAACATATGGTATTTTTTTTTAATTATTCCAAGGTAAATTAATTGTCAAATGTTGGGAGTTTTTTATTTTGGGGGAGTTTTTTATTTTGGGGGAGTTTTTTATTTTTTGGGATTTTAAAATTTTTTTGGAGTTATGTATTACAAGAATAGTCAGAAGTCAGCGTAGATAACAAAAATTTATTTGCATTTAAAAAAGAATCAAAGCAATGTAGTTAGTACATCTACAACAATCGTATATTACAGCACAAGTTACCAAGCCGCTTATTGTAAGAAGCTTGTAGTATCTTTCCTATACACCGGCTCTTTGGGGAGAAAAATCATACCCTTTCCAACTAGAGGGAGCTGATGTTGATTCTTAACCTCCCCGTCTAATCCCTTTGTGCAGAAAGTACAGCGATCGTTTCTACGTTTTAATAAAATCAAGTCGAATTACCCTGAGTAATTTAGATTAAAAGGATGGATCTTAATTTCTGTAATCATCAAATTAAACTGTGGAATTGGGAGAGCAGTGCAGCGCGTCCCGTCCGCGTGGGATCCTGCGGTCAGCAGCAGTTGGGCACAAAGGGACAAAGCACCCACACGGACAGCGAGCCACCGGGTCGGTGCGGAGCTGGGTTTGGGACCGAGCAGATTCCACTGGCTGATCCTGCGCCGCGGTGCTCGGAGCACGGCCCAGGATCGCTGTGCGTGGTGCTCAGGATTGCTGTGCATGGTGCTCGGGATTGCTGTGCATGGTGCTGGGAGCACGGCCCGGGATCGCTGTGCCTGGTGCTCGGGATCGCTGTGCCTGGTGCTCGGAGCACAGCCCAGGATCGCTGTGCCTGGTCTCCAAGAGCTGCTTCAGTGGCCATCATCATAATCGTACATCGGTTTTTGAAGAGGAAAGGCTCTCCCTCTGCATGTGCTGGGAAACTTTCAAAGCCGTCCTGTTACTGGGGACTTTTTAACTAGGTTGGGGACATAAGTGTGAAAACAGCAAGAGAGAGGAATATAGGGGAGAGCTGGTGGGTTTTAGTGGGTTTATTGGCTGGCAGATTTGTGGTTTTTCTTTCCTCGGTATCGTACTTTTGTGTGTGTTTCACAGTAAGATTAACTGTCAGGGTTCTAGTGTATAAACAGGAGCAGATGGCTTTTAACGATTTCTTAAATCTAATGCTAAGTAACAATCTAGTACATGTCCAGCGCGTTCTGGTTCAGGTGTAGGGGTTTTGGTTTGTGGGTTTTTGTGTGTGGTGGTTTGTTGTTGTTTTGTTGTGGGGGTTTTTGTGTTTGTTTGGTTGGTTTTTGTTTTTAACTCAGCTCATTTGCTGTATTAAAACCCTGTCTGTGGATCGGCCAGGGTTTGATGAGAACCTGTAACTTGTGCTGAACAGCTGGGGTTGTTGTAGCTCTTTGGGGTTCCGTCTCATCCCTGTCAGCGGTGTCACGGTGCGATGGTCCCACCTCCTCGGGGCAGAGCGGTGCGGCGTGGGCAGCCGGGGCTCATCTCCCCTGGAAACCACAGCGTTACCTCTCTGACAAACAACCGGGGCCCCAGCTCGGGTTTTCAGAGCCGCAAAGTCTTGGTACCAAGAATGCATCGTTGGGAAAGTGAAGTCGCTGAAGTTTAGAGAGTAACCTGGAGCTCGTGCGCGTTCCCCCTTGCTCTTGCTCCGAAGGGCTCCCCTGGCCGGTGCCGCAGCGGTGACTCTGGGCCTCCTGGGTTGCGGGTTGGCTTCTGGAGCGGTTGGAGCCGCGGCTGCCCCACTAACGCCGTCACGGCACCACGAGCGTGGCAGGACGGATGGTGAGGGTGTGGAGCCCTCACTGGGGAACAAGCACTGGAGCTGGTGTTCGGAGCTGGTGTTCGGACACTGCGCGTCCCCAGTGAGCTCCTCCCTGCCGCTGCGGTCTGTCCCCCCACACCTTCCTCTCTCCAGCACCTGCTGCAGCCGGAGATCCGGGCTCTGCCAACCCCGCGTCCCGGCGGCTCCAGCGCTAAGACGAGCAAGTGGCAGGGGTTATCTTGGTCCTTAATTTTTAACCAAAACTCCCTGTTATTTAAAGGTTTGGCGTTGTAGGAGTAGCAGCTGCACCCACAGTTACCGCTTTTGAATGACCTCGGCCCCGCAGTTTTCTGGGGAGCTGCATTTTCTAGTTGTGCCAGTCTTGAGCAGCCTCAGTACCTGACGCTTGACATCTCCATTTCGCTGGCAAGATGAAAAGAAACATCGGTGTCTTTATTTTCAACAACGTGCGACAAAAGGTTCCCCTCTCCTCGGTTTCCGCGGGGTTATTTGTGGAGCGTGGCCGTGTCTCTTTGCTGCAGTAACCCCTTGGGTACCGCGGTGCTGTGCGGCTGCTCGGTCCCCAGCGTGGGGCCGGGCCGGGATGGACGGGACAGCCCTCCCGCTAAATCCCCGAGCTGCTGGACGGGGCTGCAGCGGAGAGGAGCCCGCAAGGGCTTTCGTTCACACCCCATTTCTTCACACGCTTCCGCAGAGCCTGTTGGCTTTTGTGCTCCCGTGTTTTATGACTTGTTGCCATGATAATTCAGCTCATCTTACAGGTTTCTCTAATTGTGATTGATGTGTAATCATTCATTTTATTGAACCTCATTAAGGTCTGCGAACCTCTGTACCAACTTACAGTAATTAGAGCCCAGATAGCCATTCCATCTGTTCACAAGCACTGTTTAATTAATGAACTTTTAACGTGTTCTTTGCCTTGTAAAAGCCCTCAGTATTCTCAAGTTGTTGAATAGGATTTGCATGCCAGCATTTCCGTTTTTTTTAAATACCACAGCAACGTGCGTTTTGGAATCCCTAAAGTCAACAGCAGAGTACTGGGACCTCGGAAAGCAAAGCGCGCAGATTTTACTTGGAGTTTCAATTTTTCACGGCAATTACAACATCTGTAAAACTGATGCTTGCAGATAAAAGGCTCATGTGGACTTTAGTGTTCTTTTTAATGCCCAAACCAACAGTTTTTGATGTGCCCTTGTATCATCGAAGAAGATATAGAGAGACTAGTAAACAAAACGTTTCATTTTAGCACTTACTGGAAGAAATGAGAAATACCATGCCTGCAGACACACATTTTCCTCCCCTTGTATTTCATCTTTTTGTTGCATTTAGGGCATCAGGACCGAGCTTTATTTATTTTTTTTTTTCTGCAGTGTTTCAGTATAATGAGATTTCAGGGCAGAGAGGAAGCCAGCGCTGCTGGGGTTACCATAGGGACTGTCGTAATAACGGTCCAGAATTGCGGGACGGCAGCGGGGCAGGAGTTCTGAATACCTGGAGCGTTCTGCTGCTCCGCCTCTGCCTGTTCTGGCCTGCGGTACCGTGCTGCCTCGGTGCTGCGCCTCGGTGCTGCGCGCAGCCTGAATGAACGGTTGCGTTTGCCAAAAGGGAAAGTAAATTCCTGTTCCCTGGTTGGGCAGAAGAGGCAGCATTTGAAGAGTATCAGGATTTTCGAGAAAAGCGGCCTCAGAAGACTGTCTGTTAAGAACGTGTGGTCAAGTAGCTGTGCTGAATGCAACCGTGCGGCTCCTGCCGAGCGGCTCTGGAGCTGGGGAGATCAGTAAGGGAGAAAAAGGACTCTTTCCTGGGACACTGGCATTCGTGATGTGTTGCTGGTTTTTATCCACAGCACAGTATTGCAGGTGCTTTACCTAATTAGGACTGGTGTGTGTTTACCTTAAATATTCAGGACAGGAGTTAAGCCGCGCTCCCCGGGTCCCTCCGAATCCCATTCAGTGTCGGGGCAGGCCAGCTGCTGCGGTCCCACCGCCGTCCACGTCCTGGGGACGCACGGCACGCGTGGCCCAGCCTGGGCGCGCTCCTGGTGCCGCGGGCTCTGCACCGCTGTGCGCCGTCCTGCAGTGTGCTCCGTCCTGCAGTGTGCTCCGCACTGCAGTTTGCTCCGCACCGCAGTGTGCCGTCCCGCAGTGTGCTCTGCACTGCAGTGTGCTCCACACCACTGTGTGCCGTCCCGCTGTGTGCTCCGCACCGCTGTGTGCCGTCCTGCAGTGTGCTGGGCACCGCTGTGTGCCATCCTGCAGTGTGCTCCGCACCGCTGTGTGCCGTCCCGCTGTGTGCTCCGCACCGCCCTGCCCAGCACCAGCCACACCAAACTTCTCTGTTCTCGGGCACGTCCGCCTTTTGGCGTGGGTTTTCCTCACACCGCCATCCTCTTCTGGACCAATTCGAACCTAAATGTCGAGTGTTTTCATGGCCCCGAAGGAGAAGTTTTGAAGAGGGTTGGTTTTGTTTCCTCTTGCAGTATTTCCGTGTGTGCACTCACCCTCGCAGCACTGACCCCGCACCTCCTCAGCCCGTTGGGCAGTTCTAGGTGTGCTCCGCTGCTCCCCTTTGGAGCTGAAGCAGTTTAACTTCCAGGTTGCTGACACACTGCAAGAAAAACGTGGTTTTTCTCAGGCTTTTTGGGAATTCCCCGTTTCGGGGGGGGCTCAGCTGCGCGAGGCTCGGCTCTGGCGCCCCGGCTTTGTTCTGCACCTCACAGACTGGGATCCTGATGGAGTTCTGGGACGCCCCACCGACGGGGATTGAGTCCGAACCAAGTGCATTGGGCTCTTTTTAGGAAAGGATTCGCTCAGCATGTGTGCTTAATACGGCCTGTTTATAAAATGATACCGTTCCTGTGCAAGCTGATGGTCCTGAGGGTGCAGTCCCTGTCCTGCTCTCCACAAGCATTTGGGCTCAGCAGTTTAACCCGTTGTCACCAGAAAAAAAACATGTTAAATAACAGGCATTTACATGAAGATTTTAATATTGCCTGTATTTTGTTTACTAATAGTTACCTTTTTTTTTTAAGATTAAAATATTTATAACAGGTTTTTTTGTTTGTTGCCTGTAAAATGTGTTTTGCATTATTTGGGTTTATTAAGAGAGATAAGAAGGATGTCGTTCTGTCGGCGGTTAAATATTATTGCATGTGAATCCATATTTTAAAGGTTCAAAGGCTGCACTAGCGCATCTTTCTCTGTTCTCTTTGCTGTTGGTAAAGATGTCCTCAAATCAAGCATTCACATTTGTGTGAAAAATAGAATTCAGTTCAATCCATGCATAGATTGTCAGAAAGATTAAAGTGTGCATCATGCAATTTCTCTTCTTTCAGAAAGGGGCCTTTGATGTGCTAATGTTCACTTTCTCCCTTTTCATTCAGAAGTGCCGGTCATTGTTTTGAGCTGCAGAACAGTATCTGCTTCGGGAAGGCGGATTCTAATACCCCGGTAGCCCAACCTTGCTCAAGGTAGCAGAATATAAATATGCGGTAATATTAATGGCATTATGCGCCGGGATCAGATAACAGTGTGCCTGCACAGACGAACACCACGGCAATTCCAAGGCATTCGTCGAAAATGGATGTTGCAAAAATATTTAATTTTGACTAATCCGCTTAGGTGTGTCAGTGTCAGTGCCGTTGGAGCACGTCGTGCGATTCGGTTCTGACACCGAACGGAAGCGTGGCGGTGCAGCGAGCGCCGCGGCCTGTTAAAGTCGCTCCCAAAGACAAGGCTGTGATGTATTTCCAAAGTTAATTAGCAAGTGAGATGATTTGGATGGGCTCCTCTGTGTGGCGGCGGACGTTTTCCGCTGGGCACCACCCGCGCTCCTCGGCCAGGGCCGGAGGGCGCTCGCTGCGTTCCGCGGGAACAGCGCTGCCGAAGGCGTCGGTGCGTAGCTGTGCGCGAGGTACCGCGGTGTTTGGTGGGGTCTGTACGACACTCAGCTGTTGGCTGTGGAGCGATAAAAACCTTATTTTTTTAAACGGGGTGAAATTTGGTGGTCAGGTTTTGAGAGAGTAAGTTAAATAACCGTAAACTGGTGATGGATGTTGTAGGAAAGGCCTGTCTAGAATGCTGAGCAGCTTTCTGCTCAGAACGCGGAGGAATTGCCCAGTGTGTTTCTCGAGCAGTAGGAAACCATGACTTTCCAAAAGCTGCAGCGAAGCAGAGCGCGTTCCAAGCTTGCTCGTGCTGTTTATTGTTCTAATTAAAAATGAAATCGTAGTGGAGAGCGGTGAGTTCAGAAGGCCGCTAAGTGCGCAGGTGTTTGGTGGCTGGGGCGCAGGCTCGGCGTACCGGGGGCCGCGGGGGGCGGCGCAGGCGGCTCTGCTGCCCGTGTCCGCTGGCGCTGGTGCCAACTGTGCCGCTCGGGTTGCGCCACCAGCGCCCGCGCTTTGTCCCGAGCTGCTCTGCTGCTCCTCCCCTGCGCAACCCCCCTCCTCTCCTGTATCTGAAACTGCAGCGAAGGGCCTCCGAGCCCTGCAGAGAGGGCACCCGAGCGGCACGGTTGTCACCCGTGCCCCCACCTCTCAGCCCTGGGCATCCCCGCCGCTCCCTCTGCTCCGTCACCCTCCCTTCTGCTCCAACTTACAACGTGCTGCTTCCAATAGTCTGCTGTACCGTCCTTAGCTCACCTCTTGCCCCATAACTGGTGTGATGATGAGCCTCTGTGGCCAACTTGAGTTATTAAAACCTATTGGGAGGTTTTTTAGAAATGGTGGAACATTTAGAGGAAATGGGCAGCAATGAGGCGAATGCATTAACTTGCCTCTTTGTGGAGGAGTTGCTTACATTTTCAATTCTGCTTGCCCTCCACCCCCACTTTATAAGTAAAAAAAGCAGATTTCATAAACAGGCACCGGAATTTTAATGTACTTCTCTGGGGAAACGGAGAGAGATCACAGCATGGACGCTGCCTGAGCCGCGCAGTGAAAGGGGAATCCGTTCCCCCTACTGAGAGGTCACTTCCAGGGAAAAAAAATGTTATTTTAAACGCTGACTTAATCATTTGCTTTTGGGGATCAAATTTTCGGCAAGGAGCGCGAGCCCTGGGCTGCTCCGCGCGAGCCGGCCGCGCCGGCCAGGCCGCCGTACCTGTTGCAGGCTGCCGTGTGGAAGGAGACTTTAATTTAATGGATTTTAAGCAACATTATTCAAAGATCAACAAAAGGCATACTGCGTTATATGAATAAAAGATTTCCTCGGGATCCTTGTTAACCCTCCAGCGCCTCGCTAATGTAATTGAAGTGCAGCCACCTGGCAGGGAGCCGCGGCAGTCAGCTGCGCGGGAGCGCCCGCGCCAGGTGCCGGCTCCGCCGCCCGCGGCACCCACAGCACCCACAGCACCCACCGGTGTCACCCACAGCACCCACCGGTGTCACCCAGGAGCAAACACCACGAGCACCGCACCGAGAGCCCTTGCTCAGTCCCAGGCTCTGCTCGGCTCTGCTCTGGAGTAGCTGTGAGAGTTAGAAATGTCAGATTATAATTTTCAACTCTTCTTCTTTTTTGAATTTGAGGCTGGGGCATCCCCGCTGCTTTCTTGGTCTTTTTCTACTTTGCCCTTCCTTGCTGTCCCTCTCCTGTAGAGCAATTTCCCAGCCTACCTCATCGCAGCAACAAGTACATTTAGTGTGAGCATCTTGCAAATGGTGCCACTCGTAATGGATGTGATAATAAGCCCCACGGTTACCTATCCCTGATTGTAATGAATGTAAATTATCAACTATAATAGACCTGAAACTGAGCCATTTAGTGTTAGTCCCAGAAATAATGAAAATATCTGTAATAAACCAGAAGGGGCAAAATTATTTTGTGTAATTATATTTTGCTCTGGTTGTAGCTGCCTGATCCTTGTGCTCTTATCAAACTGGCAGTGATGGTTTATTAACCTTTAGCAGGTGAGAAAATAGGATCATAAATTAATCTGGGGAGGTTTTCCCGTAAGCAGAGAGCGGCAGGCGGGGTTGCTGGCCCGGCGGTGACAGCCGCGGCGCAGCGGTGACAGCGTGTGCCGGGCCGTGACCCCGTGTCCCCGCGCCGGGACGGCCGCTCCTGCACACCGGGGCCCTGCTCGTCCCGCGGGACCCTGGCCTCACCAAAGGTACTTGCGTTGGGCTTTTTTCTAGGCCGTGTGTCAAGATCCTTTATGGTTTATCCTCCTTCGAAAACGAATAATAGATAGTTGTAAACCCTTGTATTTTCAGGGAGATCAAGCTTTGCAAGGATTTACATTTGGAAAACAATTTTGAAGAGCTTGGAATATCACTATTGAATATCAAGAAATTCTATTTGTGTGAGCGATACATTGAGTATTAAGCAGCAGAGTAGTTAATTCATTACCTCTTGTCAGGCTTACTGCACTTTTCACTCTTTATTTAAGGCTTGGATTCTCCCATCAGCATTTGCCCATTGTGAGCAAAAAGACTGATTCAAAACCAACTGAATTACAGTTTTTTGCCAATTTATTTAAAATCAAGAAAGGCGTTTCCTTTTGTGCATGTAGATAACAGCGATCTCCTGCCCAGCCCTTGGTGTGTATGTGCCGTTCAAATAACACTTGTAGCGTCTTGCTCAGAAACTTGAAACGGGCTTTTACCAACAGATGTGTGGGTGAATACAACCTGGTTGTGGATGAATCTGTCTCAGCTGCTGTGTAAGTCTGCACTTTTCCTGCCTTTGCGCCGCTTGTGGGCTCTAAGCTGTCAGTAATTGTCCCTTTTTCAACTTGCAAAGTGTCCGGGTTTCTGAAGCAAACGTGCAGGGAAGTATTTTGATAATCCCTGCTTGCTTCCCCTTATCGTTTAAATGTAACGTGGAGACAAAAGCTGACTTCTGATTTACTGCAGCAGTGTGATCTTGCAGGTTACTTGTCTTGTAAGTCTGAGCAGTTCTCAAGGATTTTGAATTACGAGCCTGCCGTTCTGCCCCACTCCCCGTCTCTGGTGGTTCGGTCCTCGAAGCTGCAGTGCCGCAGGTTGCGGTGCATCTGGTTTTGGTGGTTCGGAGCGAGCCGTTATCCCGGGGCCTCAGCTCTGCGTTGGCTGGTGCTGCTGCCTGGAGCAAGGAGAGACGGGGTGCCCCGGGGGCTGGCTGGGGCCGGGGGGCCGCGCGGCCCTCTGGCGCAGACCTCGCTCGCCCGAGCGCCGCTGCCGCCTCTCTGTCGGGTTGCGGCTCCCAGCAAACGTTCCGCGCTCTGCCGTGTGTTTCAGGACCAAATCGCGTGAGCCGGCTCGTCCGGGGGGCCGGGGCCGTGCGCAGACCCTGCGCGGAGCAGCACTGCCGCTGCCGCTCCGTCTCCATCACGCTATTAATATTTCCAGGGTGTAAGCGGTTTCCAACAGCTGTCAAATGCAAACAATAAGCTGTTCCTGCTTTTCCCCCGAACTCCGTTCCCCAGTTAATACATGTCTGTGGCCCACAGCTAAAGATGCTGAAGTCCAAGACTACCCAAGCTTTGGATATTTTGCAATCTGCTGCTGGCACCAGAAACGGATGCTTCATCTGACGAGAGAGGGAGAATTTCTGGCTTTTCAAAAATGAAACAAGTTCTACTTAAGATTTTAAAACTTCAGAATTCATTTAAAAAATCCTAATTAAAATACATTTATGTCTCTAAAACAGATCAGTTAGCGGAAGTGTTTTAAAAATACATCATTTACATTTTTTAAAAATTGTTAAAGCTGGAGAGACAAGAAATGTGTTAAGGAAAAAAACCTGAGACCAAAGTTATTCTCTGGTTTCTTGAACACAAAATCATCCTGCGTAACTTCTACATGTATCTTTCAGTCTCTCTGTACCTATGTGCTGTGTAAAACTCAGGTAATGATACTGCCCCTCTCTATGGTTTTCTCTCTTCTTCAGTGTAAATCGTTTGGACACAGCTATCCTGCTTTGGAAACTAAAGAAAAATAACAGCACGGGTGCAAGGTGCTCCCTACAGAATAGGTGGAGTGCCGGAGCATTCCTCAGCCTATTTAATTTATTTGTGTGGATGCAGAGTATTTGTTTCTCACTTAGCGCGGCCTGGTCCTTTAGTTTCCATTAGGTCACGCAGCCGCCCGGCGAGGGTCTCGCGCTCGGCCGCGCTGAATGACACCACGTGGCTCGGCCATCTGTAAGCGGTGAATTAATCACCGGCGCGGGCGGACAATGTCTTTATGTTGCACATTCAGATAAGCCGCATTGTGTGACAGCACACGCCAGCCCTGACTTTAATTAAATATTTGCTGCGCACATGCTGCAAAGCGGAGCGAGCTGGCGATGTTCCGCGGCCCCTCCGAGGAGCAGCCCCGGGACGGGGGCACAGGCTGGGGCTCCCCGAGATTGCCCCGAAAAAGCTGCCGGGGCTTTCCCCGGCCCCCCAAAGGCAGCGGGGGGGATCCTGCTGCTGCCCTTCACAGCAAAAAGACATTAGAGTGCTGCTTTAGTGGAAAAACACTTGGACAAGAAGCCTCCCTTGCCCGTGACAGGCGTATGCTGTGACAAAGATGATAATAAAAATAAAAGGGGTAGTGTCACTGGTATGTGGCTAAGAATAGGAGAGCAAGGGCAGTATATTGTCCCTGTGTGTTCAAACAGCCAGTTTGAAGGAACCGGAAGGCATAAGTAAGTGGCAAATACAAGATGTCCAAAAGTAACAGCTCATTAGTGGAATTACTGAAATAGGTGTATTTTGTGAGGGGCTGAATAAAATTCAGACTGCAGCGAGGCGCGGGGGAAGCATCGGGAACACGGGACCCTCCCTCCCGTTCTTTCTCCCTTGGCGATCACCCCGTTTGTGGAACGAGGCAGATAATTGTGGAACACGAGCGTCGGCAGCTGTACATACACTGATAACGCGGGCAGCCGCGGTGTTATCGCGGTGGCTCTGAAATAGGGCGCGGGGATTTGTGTCCGGCAGCCGCGGGCAGCGCTCCCCGCAGCATGGCCGGGCTGGGCCGCTGCTGAGCTCGTCCTCAGGGTCCGGCACCTCCAGCCCCGCTGCTTGGCGTTCGGCGCCACGGCCGCCTCCGACGCCTCTGGTGCTCTGCTTTAAAAAGCAAGCGTGTAAACGTGCAGTCGCTGGCAGGTCTAGTTTAATTGCACCTGTTCGGTGAAGGATACGCGTTACTAAAATTCCCCCAAAAGTTTTCTGTGAAATGAACGCGGGGCTGGTGGTCACCAGACCATAAATGCCGGCAAGCCCCGTCAAGCAGTTTGAGTTTCACACTGCAATTGCCTATCACAACACATTAAAAGCACGGTAACTCTGCCCTGCTCCGAGCTTAAGGAACACAATTAGCTGCGTAAAGGTCATCTACTGATACACTTATGTTAACCTCAATTTTATGGTCCCTGCTTTATTCTACTTTGGTAAGTCCCCAAAATTTATGTTGTTGTTTGTTTGCCGATCTGCCGTTGTGGTGTCAGGAGCAAACCCTTCTCATGGGACCATCCTTGGTCTTGTAAGACAGATTAGGATGCTGAAGTACGTGTAGTGGTGAGAAATGACTGACGGGTAGTTCTTTGTATGGGAACCCCGAAAAGGCCATCAGCCCTGCGCTTCCTCTGCCTCCCAGCCCCTCGGGCCTGCCCCAGGAGTCGGAGCTAAATTCTTGGTTGAATTCTTGAGCTGTGTTCGTGATCAATAGTTCACAGGTAGTCATGGCTCTCTCATCTAATATAGGAAAGAAGGAAAAGTGTTTGTGCCCATTGAAAACATTTTGCTCTGGAGCTTTGCCTTGGCAGGAGCAGAATGTAAAATAATGCAGCTGTTGAGGGGTGTGCCATACGTATTAAAAGAGGCTCCTCTCGGCGTGGGGTACAACTCCGTTTATCTGCAGATCTCTGGGGACGCCCAGGCCCGCAGATACCGTTCTTTACAGCTTATGATGTTTGTAATGCCTCTGTTAAAACTCCTAAACTTTGGTAGAGCTTTACTTGGCTTTCTAATGGATCCAAACTGTTTTCCATGATGTGTTTGTGCTCTTTAGGTTAGGCTGTAAGTGACAATTGGTGCGAGGAGCTGGGGGGTGCGCCGGGCTCTTCCTCCCCAGTCCCCGGTGTCTGCACCTCCCGCTTTTGCTGGGATCTGCAGGAGTGATCCACACCGAACCGGGCCCTTCCAGAACACCCATGGATCCACACCGAACCGGGCCCTTCCAGAACACCCATGGATCCACACTGAACCGGGCCCTTCCAGAACCACCCGTGGATCCGCACCGAACTGGGCCCGTCTTCAGCTCAGCCTGTGCTGGTTCAGATGCTTTTCCTGCAGATGTCCGGCTGTGTGCCTGAGTGGTTTATTTACAGTCATTTGCGTGGCCGGGGGCATCTCCCATCTCATAAATAAGGATTTGACGAGATGTAAAGCTACCCCAGTCACAACCCCTTTGCTATTTTTCCATGCAATATTTAGCAAAACCGGTGCACTCTCTGGGTGCGTTAGCAGCCGTTGTGCGCCTCGTTGGCGGCTGTGCCGGCGGCGCAGGGGTCCGTTAACCAGCAGGATGCGATGGGGCGCAGCACGAGCGGCCTTTGGGGCTCCCCGGCTGGCGGGGCCGGCGCGGGCTCAGGTGCGGGGCGGCCGCCGGCCGAGCCCTTTGAGCCATTCGTCACGGCCGGCGCGGTCCCCCTGCGCCAGCCCTGTTGGACAGGCGGCCGCCAACCAGCGTCTGGGTGAGGGAGGCGAAGGGGCCGCGGCCCCGCCAGTGCGGGCGCTGCCAGGCGCTCGGCCCCGGTTCCCCGGCCGGGGCAGCGGAGCTCAGCCCGGCCCCGAGCGGCCCCGCGTCCTCCTGGGCCCAGCCCACAGCGCACAGCCCGCAGCGACGCTGTCAGCCGGTGCGCACCCCGCAATGCCGCCTATCCGTTTTCCTTCCGCAGCCTTCCGTGGCAGGTTTGTAAGATTTATCGCGGACCAGTCGTCCTCTGCTACACTAAAAGCAATTTTTTTTCTTTTTTACCACCGTGTCTATAGGAACTTGCATACAATTAGGATGTGCTTTGCTCATTCCCCTTGAGGTAGAACACCAGACCCTCGTGTCCTGTTTTTAAGTGTTACTTTGCTCTGTGTTTTGTTGTTGTTTTGGTTTTTTTGAGTTTTGGTGATTTGTTGTTGTTTGGGTTTTTTTTCTTTCTAAACACTGTTTCAAAGTGGTTTTGTTGCTGTAATGAAAGTCATAAATGGCACTTCAATATTAATTAGTAATGCTTCTGCATTTAAACGCTCTCACCTGCACTGCGTTGCTAGTGGCGCTGTTCTTGCTGCTCCCGGTTGCCGAGTTAGAACTGCCCTTTGCTCCCGTGTAGCAGCCTGGCAGGCAGGATGCGTCCCCTGCAGCAGAACCACAGTGAGGAGCCGCGAACGTTTGTTTTAAACGAGGAAGCGCAGAATGAGATGTCATACAGGCTCCTGCGAGCGCTAATTCATAAAGTCATACGCGGGGTTCTCCAGCCCATTGTAAACGTGTTTCAGACGTGATCCTGTTATTGGAAGTGTATGATTCACCTTCTGAGAAAATAGAAGCTGCAGACAAAGGGCCAAGATTTGCTTTCTCCGCTCTGAAAAGCTGCCGCAAGCAGGGGTCCTATTAAGACAGCTGGAAAGTTGCTTCAGCTTGTTACGCTTGTAAGTTTTATTGGCGACTGGTTTTTGATTACACATTTGAATGCTGTGTGTTCCAGGTTGCCGAGTTTTAATTAAAAGGCTATAGTCTCGATTTGAGATTGCTTTGTTGTCTGCATTCTGCAGACTATAATGCCTGCAAGTTGCGGGGAGGGGGGGGAATTTTTCCACGGGGCATCATTTATTTAGGACACATAAGATTGCACCTTCTAGCACCTGCCATAAATATAAACCTCATGCTTTCAGGAATTGTGTTCATTACAGTTAATTTAGCAAGTACAGTGATCAAATGAATATGTGCGGGGGCTGTTCTTCTCTGCCCTGTAGCTTGTTTCTCAATTCTAATAATTTTTCTAGGTGGACGGGATCGTCGTAACAGGCGTGTTGTGTACCAGGAACCTTCTGTGACGCCATGGCTCGGCTGTCCAAGTCGGGTTTGGTTTAAACAAGCCTGTGGTCTGGGGTTTGTATCTGCCCTGGGTAACTCCAGCAGTCTGTGGGACCTACCCAGTCCCTGCTTCTCCTCCTGAAGCTGGAGCTTTTCCCCGACTCCCAGCCGCTGCGCGTGTTCACCCCCTGCCCTGCGCTCGGGTGTTGTGTCACAGCCCGTCACTCTGCACACACGTTTCCTTAGCCTGGTCGCTGCAGCTATGAGGAGAGAGCTCTGTACCTCGAAGCAATAATCCAGAACCACAAGGAAGTGATGACGTTTGAGGATTTCGCCGCTCAGGTCTTTTCTCCCTCTCCCGGCTACTCCCTGGGTGGAACTGGTGAGTCTCTGCATGTTATTCTTCTCTTTAGCACTAAGAAGCACTTGAGCAGCAGATGTACACCTGTTTTTTGTAGATAAATGCTTGCAAATTTAAGACGACCATTCTTCCCCTGAATCAACTAATGAATATCAAAAGGAATGATGACATTCATTTTAATTTGTTTTGCATCAGAGCTATTCACTGCGCTCCTTTCTTCAGCTATCCTGTTAACCCCCGGATCCAACGAGGTTAATGAACTTTCTCTCAGTAATGTGCCTGGGCTCATTCAGGACGGTGGGTTTCTTGCTGAGCTGGGAATACGTTGTTCAAAAGCGATGCCTGAGTCGGTGCTTACTTATCGAGAAATAGTTCCTCGCAGTAGAGGCCGTTGCTGCTAATGCTAAATGGGGATTATGCTGCTGAGATACCAGGGTCAGGGCTTAATGCAGAAGCAACGTGAGGACGGTGTTGTTAGGAAATGCAGCGGCGTGCGGCGCTGCCGCTGCCCTGGGTGCAGACGGGCCATTTCGGGCGCCTGCCAGCACCTGGCCTGGACCTGCGGGGGGTTCGTGTATACGTGGAGATAGAGATGTATAGACACATACGTTAACGCTGATCGCCATTCAGCAGCCCAACTGAAGGATGAACGTGTAGTGCTGAACTCCCTGAATTTATTCTTTACGTGTGAGATTTCCAGCTCCTATGTGGTCAGCACGATAGGAACCGCTGCTCTGCTCTTTCAATTGAGTTTAAATAAACCCCTCCCCAAAGGAAACCTGGAATCTGAACTGCAGATTTCTGGTGCCCTCAAGATTTGTTTTTGCAGCCTCCAAAGAGCGTGGTCACTGTGTGCTGGACTCTTTCACAAAGATTCCATAATCCCTTTTTTACACTCACAGGCTGAAACCGGCACTTTCTAATTATTCCCTGCTACCCTTTTGGATTGTTTAATAGGTTATTTTAAACGCGTACAAACGTAGCAGGACATCTGCTCTATTTCTCTTTAGCCTGGCTTGTTAGCAAATATCTTCCATCTAAACTGAGAAATCGAGGGAAGAAATTAAATTTGCCAGAATAACCATCAGATAAAGCAGGCGGCACATTGTGGGGGCCGCTGGCCGCCGGCCCGGCTGCAGCCGCGTCGGATCAGCCGTGTGCGGCCCGCAGCGCAGATAGGGAGCTGGCAGGGACGGCACGGGGCATCTCCATAACCACGGGGGCACGGGGCATCTCCATAATCACAGGGGCACGGGACATCTCCATAACCACGGGGGCACGGGGCATCTCCGTAACCACAGGGGCACGGGGACGTCTCCATAATCACAGGGGCACAGGGCATCTCCATAATCGCGAGGGGACAGGGACGTCTCCATAACCGCACCCCGGCTCCCCGGAGCGGCCTGGAGAAGCAGCCACCGCTGATCTCTGCTGCGCTGAACCCCAAGCAGCGGCAGAAAACCGGTAACTTACAGCTCTGATTAATGTTTGCTACATTAAAAACTAGAACAGCTGTGAATTAGATTCTTTTATACACGCTGCCAAAAGTCTGAGACAAAAAAAATGATCGGCTTCAACAGAAATGTAGATTTCATGCCCAGTGTCGTTAGCACTTTGAATCATTTATCTGTTGACAAATCTGCAATTAGAAATGTGGATACCTTGATATATTTTAAATGTTTTGCTCTGTGCATAATTTAGTTTTCGTATTCTTCTTACAGCAGACAGTGATCTTATTATAAACAAGTTCAGTTTGACAGGGAAGGGCAGATTTGTTCTATAATCTCAGGGTCACACTTTCTAAAGTCTGTGATTTTGTATGCCAAAACTATTTAAAATGTTTCCTAATATCCACTTAAGTTTTTCAAAACCCTGTTAAATCATTAGTACCTGAGCATGTTTTTATGATTTCGTAATCCCGTTATTTTTAAGACTAAGACCTGCCGCAGCCCGGTCTGATGTTCAGACTTGGGAACATGGGAATTTATTTCCCGCTCCCAAGGAGCTGGAGGCCGGCCCGGACCCTGTGCTCAGAATCCCCGCTGCGCTCTCCTCCTGTTCCTGCTCAGCACTTGCACCTTTAACCGAGGGCTTCCGAGCGCGGGGTCGGCGCTGCCGCTCGGACGCGCCCCCCGCCTTCGACTGCCGGGTGAATTTAGCATCAGTTCCCCTGGGATCTTGTTCTTGATGCCACCCGGCTGCAGCCACCCTGTCATCGCGGTGTAGACACCTGCACCACAGCAAGGGTCAGTGAGTAAGTGCGTTATGAACTCTGCTGTGTTTATCTGAACCACACGTTTTGACGTGTTGTGATCCGGTGGGACGCTCGGCCCCGGGGCTGCGGGTTTCTGAGGTACCTGTGCCACACACAGGCGGCAGCTGCTGTGTTTATACCGGAGACTCAGCCACTTGGGCTCCGGGGCTGTTCTCAGCGGAGCCCTGAGCTCCCGCCCGTGTCCCCAGCCGTGTCCCCACCCCGTGTCCCCAGCCGTGTCCCCACCCCATGTCCCCAGCCGTGTCCCCAGCCGTGTCCCCGCACTGCACACGCAGCCCCCGTGCACTGAGGGGATGCGCACACTGGGAACAAAGGGTGAGAATACGCTGCTTTGTCGTTAAACTGGTACATTACATGCTGTATTTTAATTAGGCTGGGGATGAGAGTCAGCCCAGGAAATCCGCCGTAATCCAGCACTATTGAATTATTCTGATCCTTTCCCTCTGCAGATTTCTCTCCTTTTGGAGGACAGGGTTGTAAGCTGCTATCTTTTTCTCTTGCTCCCTCAGCCAAAATGGAGAACAGCTATTCAAAAAAATACTGGTGCATTCTTTAAAAAAAACCAACGACAAAGGTGAAAATGAAACAGGCACAAATAGATACCAAAGGGCTCCAACTTGAATCACCTCTGCTGACTAAAAAGCGTTTGTTGTTTTGTTTTCATTTAAGATCAGAAGCCAGAATCGTGTTAACCCTTAGACACTGGAAGCGGTCGGATGTTGTAGAGAGGAAAAGAGAATTTCGCAGCAGAGGATTTGTGTTTGAGGGTTTGGCTTTGCAAGGGCAGATTTCTGCGCGCAGGAGCCGCGGCGGAGGCGCCGGGAGCAGCTGGGCCGGTGCTGCGAAGGGTTAAGGAGCGCACCCTTGACTCAGCCTGATCTCATCACGGCCACATCCAAGTGCATCTGTTGCCATGAGGTCATCCCGGTGCATGCTAATGAGCTGCGGCACAGCCACAATGCTGGGCTCCGCAAGGCTCTCCTCTCAATCTGGGCTCTGGTTGCTAACAGCTGCCGTGGGATGCGACGCGGGCAGCAGCACCTCGGTTATCGCCTCCCGCTTTCGTTCCTTTAAAGCATCGTTTTCAGCGGAGTGTCGGGAAAACTCTGACATGTGGTATCTGTTGATAAATGGATTCTCTGATGATTAGAGCACTGCCCACAGCAACACTTGAGCTGAGGAACCAGAGCCCTTTTCAGCATTCCCCGGTTTTACAGCCTCAGAAGCCGTGCTGCTTATTTACATAAAACTGAGGTTTTGCAGCCTTTTTGTTGAAAAGGTGACACACGCTTTGCTTTGTCTGCGGACATTGACATGCACGGATTTCTTGTAGGGAATACCTGAATGTACAGCAAACAGGATTTTGTACATTTTAATACACCTTTTGCTAAGTGTTGAGCTTTATCTTTCCCCCTTTAAAGCAAAAGGAATATTTCAAATGGCCATGTAACTTTAAAATATATTTTTGACTGAAACAAAACAAAACCTGGAGAAACTGTTGTCTTAAACAGACTTACATTCTTTTTAATGCTGAGCAATGATTCTTTTTAGTTTGGTTGTTGTTTTTTTTTTTTGGGAGTGGTTTGGTTTGTTGTTGTTTTTTTTTTTTTTTTTACTTCTTTATGCTTTTTCCTTGAAAATGTGTAGGGTGCTTTGCCAGTTCTGTGTCCTAGGTGGAACAGAAGTCTCTCCAGGTTTTGTACAATATTTTTGCGTATTTTTAGGGGAGCTGGATATTAGCGAAAACACACACCTGCGAATGCGAGCTGTGCAGCTGAGAGAGGAGTTGCAGCGATGCGGGGGGCAGGGCCCCTCCCGCGGCAGCGCTGCCGGGCACGCACCCCCGAAATCAGACACCCAGCTTCCCCCTGCCCACCTGGGCAGCGAGTGGAAACCTTTCCCAGGCTCGGTGTCTGCCTTCATTAATCCACTCATGCACCGGGCAGTCTGCCGAGTTCCAGCACCGCTGCGGTAGTTACAGGCGAAGGGATAAAACGGAAGGTTCTGCACGGTGACTGTGAGATAGCTGGTGTTTTTTGTGGAAGAGCGGTACCTTGTTGAGCTGGTAGGAAGCCGGTGCTGGAGCAGCGGGCGGGTTGGGCAGGAGCAGCTGTTGGGTCGGGGTGCGCAGGGCTGTCCCGTGGAGCCGAGCGGCTCGCCCGGCCCTGTCCCCGCAGCCGCTCCGGGGCGCTCGGCGGCCCCCGCGCACCCACGGGCGTTTGCTTCCTTCATCTGCTTCACGAGAAGAGCAAGATCCTTTTTCGCTGGAGCAGGAGAAACCCAGTTCGTTCTGTTCAGTAGATTTGAAATAAAATAACCTTTCTCTAGTTTAAAAAAAAAAATGTTTCAAGTGTATTTTTATCTGTATTACTAACGGAACTTCTGATCCCCTCCTGAAGGAGCATACATTCCAACAGCTCACCCTTCATCCCGTACAGCGTCTGTACCCGGAGGAGGCGGCCGAGCATCCCCCAGACGTGGCTTTGGGAAGTTTCTGTGTCCCAGTGGTCTCCACGTTGGTCACTTTCTGGTTTTTTTAACCTGCCTACAGCCTAATAGCGGTTTAGGCCTCTAACGCCTCCAATTTTACCCAGTTTACAGTTGTATCGTCACTAACAGTGTTGGAACCGCTGCTGTAGTAAGAAGCTGCTGAGGTCCTGCTGCACCGTTTGGCACAAGTTGAAAAGAGATGATGATTTGTTCCAGTTTTTACCAACGCTACCTCCCTGGTTTTCCGGTGACGGACCTGCAGGGGCAGGAAAAGTCCATGGGTGCCATGTCCCCCAGGAAAAGGCCCATGGGTGCCATGTCCCCCCAGGTCCCCGAGGGGAGAGAGATGAACTTTCTCTGGTGCTTGCCCCATGTGCCGAGTTTGCCGGTTTCTGCTGTGCCAGCAACAGCCCGACCTTCACGCGAGCGCAACGCGTGTGCTGTTCCTGTATTTACATGATTTTGTGTTCTCTCCCTTTAGATTAGAATATGTAATGGTCTCGTTACGGTAATTGCGGCAGGTAAGAGCGATGCTTCCCGCAGGCCCCGCTGCTGCTGGCCTTGTGCTCCATCACTAACAGCTCTTCTCCTCCTCCTCCTCTTCCTCCTCCTGTGCTGGGTGCCTCTGGGTCTGTCTGCCTGTCCCTGTCACCACCGCTGTAAATTCAAAGCACTCGGCTCTTCCACCTGCGAGTCAGGACCCAGTGCTTTCAATTTACTGCCCCACTGCGGAGCTGCTGCTTGGTTTTCACAGCTTACGGTTCCGCGTTGCCTGTGCACCCTCCGAAGGGAGAGAATAACCCCCGGTGTCCCCCTCAGCGTCCCCGGCTGTCCCGGCGCGCAGCCCGGCCCCTCCGGTCCCTGCGCGGAGCTGCGGGCGGGAAGGCCGAGTCATTAGAGCTCTGCCGGACAGCTTGCAAGTGCAATTGTAATGCTGGTGTGAAAGCCCTTCTCTCCGTGCCCACTGCCGCCCACTCCGCAGCTGCCGCGTCCCTATGGCTCAGGGCTGCGGCGCCGAGCGCTCTGCGCAGCGCCCGGGACTGCCGGAATGCGCCCGGTGCCACGGGCCGAGGGGCTGCCCCGGCCCCCGCCGGCTTCCATACGCGCAGCCCGCGCATTGGTCAGCGCTTGCATGGATATTGCTTGAGCTTGTCCATTTGGTGAAAACTGTATTATTTTGACCATCTGCCATTCCGCTTAACTGCAGGAATGTAAAGTACGACACCTCCCTCACAGCCCTGCCCTCCCCCACGCTCTTCTCCCCGGGACCAGCACCGCAGGTTTTGTTTTTAATCCAAAACTGACAGCTCTACATTTTTAACAGAAAATGCCTTTGCACTCTAAGTCACATTTTTCACCTTTCTTTTGAATGCGATATTTCCCCTTCAGACAATTGTCTCGAAGTATAAATCTGGTAAGTAGAGGTTGTCTTTGAAATGCAAATGCTGGTTTGCAAACTGGCTGAGAGGTTTCAAAGGAGCGAGATGTACTTTGGGTTCAGCTGCAGCCGGACCTCAGCATTGTTCCCCTCGCTGCTGTGCATCGTTAAACTATCTCGAGTCAGTCAATGCACAAGGACAAAGTTACAAGCCTCACAGTGAGTTTTGGTGCATTTTCTGCACATTTGAGAGTCACTGGGGCTGGTAAAGTTGAAGGGAGTATTAAAGATATCCCTGTAATCATCACTCACATAAACTAACAGCAAATAAAGGCGCAGCCTGAAAATACAGCTTATTGTTCAATTGGAAATAGGCTTGTGCTGTAAAACGGCCCCACCAGTCTGAGTTGAGAGCGGGTGGCATGCTCTGAGCCCCCTCCTCCTCTTCCTCCTCCTCCTCCTCCCCACAGGCTCGCAGGGTGCGAGGCTGCTCCTCCCTCCCACCTCCAATAAAACCTGTGTGTTAAGACTTAGAATCATAACATGGTTTAAAAACAGAGTTTAAAAACACCGTACCGTGAGGGAGCCGGGAAACGCCGCTCAGCCGGGCTGGGCCGCAGCAGGTGTTTGTGCGCAGGAACAGGCGGGAGCTGCAGAGTCATTTACGTGGTGCTTTAATCGCTGCATCCTCGTCTGCTCTCATTCACACAACCTGGTTAGTGCTGGCCTCTGCTCGTCACCGCCTGTGGGGAATAATTGCGATGTGACTTAATGGTGCTGAGCAGCAAAGCGTAAACACGTGGCCCCCGCTGCCGCCACCCAGGTTCCCCAGCCCACAGCTAAAGTTCCTGCATGGCGGCCGTGGGTGCACCAACAATGACAGGTACCCAGTACCCTGCTTAAGTAGTGGAACTAATTAGAAAAAATTGGGATTCTTTTGTGTTACGTATTTTTAAATCAGAGACTAAGATGCCTTCCAGGTAGAGTTTCATGAAAGCATTCACGCTATGGAAACTCACTTCCAGCTCCCCAGGGCAGACTAAATACAGAAGAACCCTTTAGTGACACACAGCCAGAACGGTAATTTTATAAAACAACTGCAATAAAGGTTTTCACGTTCCGTTACGTGGGTTTTGTTGGAGCGGTGGGCGGGCAGGATGGGCTCTCGCCTCGCGCTGCTGCTGCGAGCAGTCCAGTGTTTTTGCAGACAGCTGCCTGGGGCCGATTTCTCCCGTACATGTCAGGTTCACCCGAGCGATACCCAGGGTTAATTTGGAAGAGGAGGAGGAGAGGGGCTGCATTTTGTGGCAGTTGCGCTGATGCACAGGCAGGCAGGGTGGGTGTTCGTCCTCACGTGATTTTTCCTCTGCCCGTTGTGTTTTCCAGGCTGCCTCACCACAAGTGCAAGCGCCGACCTCACGCTGGCCATCGGGATGGAGCTTTCGGAGCAGCCCTCGCCCGCGCTGCCCCGCGGCTCGAGGAGCCGGGGCTCGGGGAGGCTCCGCCGCTCGGCCAGCGCGCTCAGCAAGGCGTCCAGCTGAGGGGAGCGGGACTGCGGCCGAGGAACCCGGAGACCCCGGCGTAAACCGCGACTGCCTCACTGACCGCGTCGCTGTGCCGCTGGCGCTCGCGATGGCCGCGCACTGTGACCTGCTCACCGGAAAGCTAACCAAACCTGCTCTGAAGAGCAAATGCCACACGTCTGCCACAACTACTTCTCACTGTGGTTTGAGTAATGAGACTGCACCTCTTGGTAACTGCCTCACCTTGTACCACATCAGGGCAATCGTCTGCAACCTGAAGCATCTCTGGTTGGACTAACGGGAATCTGAAGGCTTCTGAGGACACGTCGTGTCCTCCCGGCACTTTGTGTAGTAAGAAAAACTTGTATTTTCACTAGGAAATGTATCTCAGTCTACATGTATCGTAGATTTCTAGGGGCAATAACTTGTTATAGCTAAAAGAAACAAAACCGTATAATAAAAACGAAACCTGTGAATGAGGACGGCCAGGGCGAAGGCAGAACCCACCGATGCTGCACGTGAGGGGACGTGTGAGGGGGAACCAACGCCGACCGACCTGCAGGGAGACGCTGCAAAGCAAATAACATGGGGTTAACTTCATTGTTTGGGTGTTCTGAGCACCAGCACCCGCTGATGTTCTCGGGTGCTGGGCCAGGCCTTCCAGCCCTCCCCTCCCTCCGCAGGTCTGGGCTGTGCTGTTGCTTTTGTTCTGTTTGCTCCTTGGCATTCAAATGCACATCTCTGAACCTGGTGTGATGTGGTTTAAGTGAAGGGGATTTGGCTTTCAGTGAAGCAAAATGGGCCACCTTTTTTTCTTGTTGAGCAGCTGTCTGCATGTCAGCGTCTGGCCCTGTGGCTTCCTGCAAACAGGGGTACCGCAGCCGTCCTGGGGGAAGAGCCGCCTTTGCCATTCTGATCCTCTGCCTCACCTTTGGGTTTTGCATTCTACTGATTATTTGTTGGTAAAGGAAACTAGAAAATAAAATGTGTATTTTAATTTATTTTCTCTTCAGGACTGGATAGGCGAGTGTGTCTTGTTCTTAGTTATCCAATAAATGGTCTGAGATAATTTCAAAGGCATTCTTCTGAAAAACAGGAGACTTTTCTCATTAGAGCAATATGCATCTAATTCAGGGAAGAACTAAAACACTGAGGAAAATACTTTTTTCCTGATGTCAAAAACCTAAAAATGTAAATTTGTAAAAACTCAGCTGTGGTTTTGTACTATGAACTGGATAACAAAGCTGTTCTGTTCACCCTCACAAAGCTAATAAATGTTGGCTCACAACACAACCCGAAAAGAGCAATAAAGAGTCCGTACCTGGGTGTGTGGTGTCTGCGAGGCCGGTGCTGCGGTGCTGGGTGCTGCAACAGTGGGTGCTGTGGTGCTGGGTGCTGCGGTGGCGGGCGCTACGGCCGCTGTGGCACTCGGGCTGTTGCCGGGACGCGGTTTTGCGTGGAGGGGCTGAAGCTGGGTGTGCGACGCGGTCACCGTGACACGGCGGATGTCACGCGCTGCGCTGAGCCGCGGAGCCTGCGTGGCAGCGCGGTTCGCCGGGCCGCGGAGGGGCCCGTCCCAACCCCAGCAGGTGTGATGTCGGTAGCCGTCGCTGCAGGAGACGCTGCTGCCCGCTCCCAGCCACGTGCTGCCGAGCAGCGTGCGCACAGCGCCCGGCGTGTTTCTCCTGGTGATCTCCTGCTCTGCAGAGACAGCACGTACAGAACCCCAGGGCTGTGCCCTGTCACAGTTATGCTGGTGCTTACACGTCACCGCCTGCTCGTGCCAGCGGGAACGAGAGGGGATTCTTCAGGGTGGGAAAAGGTGTGGAAATGCCCGTGCCTTTGCTGAGAAGAGACAGCAAAGTTCTCCGATGGCTTTCAGGTGCTTTGGTCAGAAATGGAGCATCAACCCAAGCAGCTCCCATCAAGTCCCCAGTGTCTCTGTTTGGGAAGGAACTTCACATGCCCGCTGGGCACGAGGAACCCGACCTAAACCCGGCTTTGCTAAGGCCAGCCCAGTCCCAGGCCCAGCGCTGCCCGTGCCGTCCCGGTTCACTCGCACCGGTATTTGTGCCCCACGGCCCCCAGCCCCGTGGGGTGGGCGCTGCCATGGGCACCACCGGTGCCAGCGACAGGAGGAAAAATGGCCACAGACATTAAAAAATTAAAATAAAATATAAAATAACTTATACATAAGAATACCTACTATGTTTATATGTATTATTATATTGCTATGTCTACTAATATATATTCTATCATTATAGAAACATAATATAGTGTATATTATATTTCTTACATGTTATAGTATATATAATTATGTAATTAATATTTTACATTATGTATATCTATATATGTATATTAGATATGGTATATATTATAGGCATTAAATATACACAAATATAATGTATATATGCTATTATAATAAGCATAATATACATGATCTATGATCTATAATCTATTTTATAATGCATATACGGTGATATACATTATGTAATAGACAGTATATTATACTATACATGCACTACGTCATGTACATTACTCATACAGTAAAATTGTTTAATAATATTATTATTCACTAATACTAATTTATCAAAATACGGATTATAGTTATATATATACTATATACTACTACGCATTGTATGTGTATATATACATACGCACACAAATGTAGTACATACTTTAGATATATGTACACATTACTATATAAACTATAACATTACTACATAAACTATAATATTGTATGCATATATATGCAGTATACTTTTATAAAAAATATATAAGAAAAATTATAGTTATACAAATCATCTCAGCAGTGTATTAATAATAAATATAACAGATTGTAAAATGACTACATAATACTACATATTGCATAATGCATATATAATTTACATCACGGAATAATCAATGCACTATGTACAACACAATATATAATACTATGGATTATAGATGATGCATAACATGTATGTATAATGCATGTTATGTATGCATACACGTGCACCTATACACAGTGTTCGCATGCACACACACAACAGTGCATTATCTAATGCGTACTCTATACTCCATAATACGGTCCTACAAAACTAATGAAAAATTCTATAAGACAATATTATTTCATTATATGAATACTGATAATTTATCAATTACTATATCTAATGCATTTATAACATCAAGAATTATCTATCATGTATTATAGTATGCACTGCGTAATGGGCAATATATAATTTATAATATACATAATTTGATAGATTATGTATAATGCATTATACACTGTACTACATATTATGAATTATACTTACCTACGTAATCTATATAAAATATACTGATGGAAAAGAAGTATCATTATTTTATGTAGAACTATAATTTATTAAACATAATAAATGCTGTATTTCTTGTATCTGTGCAATTCAAATACAATTTTCCAGGTAAAAAATCTAAGTCACCATCCCATGCAGATGTTGGGCATTCTCCTCAGGTTTCAGGTCTTTTTTCCCTTCGAACCGTAATTGCAGCCCATGGAATTTACATATGAAAAACTGAAATTCGGCAATGGAACGATGGCTGGGCTCCGCACGCCGACAAACCAAACCCCACACTGTGCCGCCGCTTGGCTTTCAAACTTTCTGCACATCACCCTCCCCGACACGAGAAAAGGCTGAAAACGGGAATTTGTGTGCAGCTCCCGTGGCCCCAGGTAAGGAGACACAGGGGACGCGGGTGGGCTTCACACGCCCTCAGCTTCCGAGCTGCAGGGGCCTTTTATTATTATTTAAAAGTAGCGATGCCTTCCCGACAGCAGAGGTGATTTAAGTGCAGCTGGGGATGGCTGTTACAGCAGTGTCCACGTTACCGTGACAGGAGGACGAACTCCCCACGTCCCCGCGCCGTCTCTCCTCCGTGTGGGCACCTCTCCCCTGCCGCCCGTCCTCAGCCCCTGCCTCCTGCGCTGCGGAGAACGGCAACATCAGAAAAGATTTAGGAAAAACCCCAAGCCTGCCGGTGTCCTGCTCGGGAGCCCCGATCTGCAGGACAGCCCCGCGAAACCAAAGGCCAGCTCCACACGGCCGTCTTGCTGATTAACACATCAAATGTTTCCACGACGCAGACCTTTGTTACACGGATTGTAAATGAAATTGAATTAAAACCACGTAAAGCTGTAATGAAGCTTTTTATCTGCATGGAAGGACTTGAGACGTGCAAAATGCAGGCAGACGCCCGGGTACCCCGGCACCTCACCGCACCACGTACTGCAGCAGCCTTGCTGACCCAAAACGCACCCAGCACCCTCGCAGGCGGCAACGGGACAGGAGGGACATTGACCCCACTGCCCTGTGGTGCCCCACATCACCCCATGGCACCCTGCATCACCCCACAGCATTCTGCATCACCCCCACATCACCCTGCAGCACCCTGCATCATCCCACAATATCCTGCATCACCCCACATCACCCCGCAGCATCCCGCATCACTCCACATCACCCCACGTGCCACTGGGAACAGACCGGCAGAAGCCCCGTGAGTGCCTTTTTCCCTGCCAGCTCATTCCCAAGCGATGCAGGTTTTTACAGAGGTGTGCATGGGGAAGAGGTCTGACCCACAGGGCAAGAGCCCGGCTCTGACCCACTCCCGGGCTCCCCCCGGACGCCTCCTCCCCGCCGCCCGGGTGGCAGAGCGGTGCTGCGGGGCACGGTGCAGCCCCCAAGCCTCCGCAGCAGCCCCCAGGCCGGCAGCCGATGGAGGCGTCTCGTGCACCGACAGCCGCGAGTCACCGTGCTGCTGATACCAAATTGGCTGAGGAGTCCTTCCCCCCGGAGAAGCGGCACCACAAACACCACGCTCTGCTGGCGGTGACCCCTACCAGAAAAGCTCTTCCCAGCTCTCGCTAGCTCTGTGCCCACGCTTCAGTGATGGTGCTCAGGCTGCGATTTTCAGGACCCTGAAGGTTCCTATAATTAATCTCCCTGGTTCCTCTCAGTTTGCAAACAATCTGTTTCAGACCATGTGTGCAGCTCTTTGTGTGTGCAGAGGAGGAAAGCTCCAGCGGCCTGCAAACCGGGCAGACATCCCTGCCCATGTGCAGAGAGGGAGCAGCCTCCGTACCCACGTGCCAACGGCCTCCAAGAACTGGCCATCGCGTCACATTTGGGGTAGAATCGGCGTTTTCCATGCCGCCCAAAGCTGTTCCTGCTAGATGCATTGAGAGTCATCAGCAAATTGATTCGTTAGCTGACAGCAGGAGGCTTTGTTTGCACAGCGCTGCCGGCCTGCGCTGCCGGATGGCAACACCACGGCACCGAGAAGGCAGCACCTGCACTGCCAGGAGCTGCTGCGAGCCGCCCTGCTCGAGCCGCGGCTGCAGCCGCACCGCTCGGGCTCCAGGGACCACCACGCTGGAAGGGGCTGCAGGGTCCCTCTCGCTGCAGCTCAGAGACACTAACAGCAAGTCCTGTTTCACAGGGTGTTTGTGAACGGAGCCCAAAGCACTCCAGTCCCACCTCTCCTTACTCCTCCCCAAAATACGAGCCTCCACTACTCACACTTTCCACTGCAAAGTATGTTCCCGTCAGCAGAAGATGTAAAAGCGTGGGTGCTGATGGCTACGCTGACGGCTCCCTGCAAACCCGGGGAATTCTTCTGACCCCAAGAGATTTTATCTGACTCCTACCGGAACAGGCACGAATTTACTCGACTATTGGGAAATCGATACCAATGCAAAGCGGTTGTTTTGTGGCCTGTCGGCGCCCCAGGCTCAGAGCGAAGATTTCAGCAGGGGCACCGCTGTGAGGACGAGGATGGAGCCGCTGGGCCCTGGTCTGGGCGCGCTGGCGAACGTGGCCACAGCCAGCTGTGACACACAGGCTGGGACAGCCCCAGGCGGGGCTTTCCAAGGCCAGGGGAGACGGGAAAAGCAAAACCAGGCTTCACGCCAAGCGCGTTTTGCCGCCTTTACCTCTCACAGGCTGTTGAGGCCAGGTCCTCTTTTTCATTCTATCAGTTCACAGCTAAAACCGCAGCCTCGCCTAGACCTGAAGCCAGTCCTGGTGCAACGTCGGAGGGTTCCTAGGAACCAAGGCAGCAGGAGTGTACTGGTTCTGGTACTTTTCAACCTAGACGATAAAGAAGAAAAGAAATCTTTCCCAGGAAAGACTTTCTTTCTCTACATGCCTTTTTTACACCAAAAAGCAGTCAGACATGTCCTGGGAAGCTTCCCTGCAGGAAGCTCCAGGTCACCCGCCCTGGCACAGCCAGCACACCCCTTCCACACTCACACTGGCACCGCAACCGTTCCTGCTGAAAATTATTAATAAACTACTTTTTGACCAAACCCACGCAATCCCGTGCACAGACACACGTTCCGGAGCACCTGTGCACACCAGGACCCACGACCCCAAACCGCTGCTGCTTAAAACGCTCCCAGGAGCAGGCGGGTCCCAGCAGAGCCCACACAGGCCAGGGGACGCAGCCACCCCCCCAGCAGGGGCAGACGGGCGCTTGGCACCTTGTTTTCTCCTGCCCAGTCTTCCCCGATCCAGAGGGGAGTCCTAGCACGCCTGGTTCACTAAAAATCTGCCATTCTTGAAGGACGCTGCAGAAATCCCACCATACGGCAGAGCAGGACCAGGCAGGATCAGGCTCTACCCTTGAAACCAGGCACACGGAAGCCCAGCCCTCCTCGCACCAGCCTCCCCAGCTCACAGCGAAAGGACGTGGCTGCTTTAGAGCCCTGCAACCCCGTCTCCGAGCGCACGGGAAAGCCACCCCAGCGAACGGCACGGCCCCTCGCACCAAGGCTTTCTCCAAGTTTTCCACTCCTCTTCAAAGGCGCGCTCCCTGTGTTTTCCCTGCAGCTCCTTCCAGGGAAGCCCTGGGCAGCTCCTCCCAAGAGCCAGATGCAGAGCGCGGGGACAGCGGCCCCCGCACCGCACCCTGCTCCTGCTCTCCCCCTTCAACTCCTCTGTCATCAACCCAGCAAAGGTGCAGAGCAGGCTGGAGCCAGCCCCAGGTCCCCACCGCAGCAGCACGGGCACGACTGAATTTGAAAATATTTTATTTGAATAGTAAATAATTATACAGTTGAAACAGTTCTATCGAAGCACTCTATAAATAGCTAACAGTTAAGAAAATAATGTGTGTAGAAAAAGAGATTGCATCTAAAAGTAAGAGCTGTCAGTTGCACGGGATAAATGGGTAAGATCGTGTGTTATTCTAGGTATAAAAGTTAAAACCTTTTTAGCAGATCCCTTTAGAAAAAAAAGATCTTCTAAAATGCACAGTGAAATGGCAGGCGGGGGAGACAAAAAAGCGCATTAGAGTATCTGCGATCAAATAATATCAATCTTCATAATTAAAATAAATAAATAACGAATAAATAACATAATTACTCAAACCAACATATACAGATAGTCAACTCATGAGCTACCTTAGGAAGGGCAAAACAAACATGAACAGAAAGTTGGCATGTCACAGTTAAGGCAGTTTCTACAGCATTTTCTGGAGACCATCAACAGCAGAGTCAAGGCATTTGTGGCTATACTAAAGGAAATTCTCATTTCTCTTCAAGCGGTTTTGATCTGTTCACATTTATAAAAACCAAACAAACGAACAAAAAAAAAAAAAGAAAAAAAAAAAGAGAGAGAAAGACCCCCGAAAGGTANTGTGGCCCGGGACGCCCGGGAAGGCACGGGCGGCTCAGCAGGCGGGGCGCAGCGGCACCTGCAGCAGGATCACCTGCCGGTTCTCGGACGGGTGGCACTTGTTGATGTGCCGGGTGAGGCCGGGCGAGCTGTAGAAGGTGGCCGGGCAGTACTTGCAGGGGAAGACCTGTGCGGCGTGCAGCAGGCGGAGGTGCCGCTCCTGGCTGCTCTTGCTGGGGAAGGTCTCCCCGCAGACGGGGCAGAGGCGGCACTCGGCGGGCGGCGCGGGCGGCTCCTCGGCGGTGGGCTCGGGGGCCGGGTGGCTCAGCAGGTGCTTGCGCAGGTAGGCCTGCCGGCGGAACCGCTTGGCGCAGCGGGGGCACTCGAAGAGCCCCTCCTCGGAGCCCGCCTCCGAGGCGCCGCCGGGGCTCGGCGTGTCCCGCTCGCTGCCGCTGCCGCCCGCCTCCTTCGGCGGCTCCTCGGCCGGCGCCCTGCCCGCCTCGGGGCCGCCCTTGGCGGCGGGCGGGCGCGGCTTGTGCCAGCGGCGGTGCNCCAGAAAGGTAAATGTAAAGCCAGATTCCAGCAGTTCACAAGCCGTATTAAAGCTAAGGTTGTGGCCCGGGACGCCCGGGAAGGCACGGGCGGCTCAGCAGGCGGGGCGCAGCGGCACCTGCAGCAGGATCACCTGCCGGTTCTCGGACGGGTGGCACTTGTTGATGTGCCGGGTGAGGCCGGGCGAGCTGTAGAAGGTGGCCGGGCAGTACTTGCAGGGGAAGACCTGTGCGGCGTGCAGCAGGCGGAGGTGCCGCTCCTGGCTGCTCTTGCTGGGGAAGGTCTCCCCGCAGACGGGGCAGAGGCGGCACTCGGCGGGCGGCGCGGGCGGCTCCTCGGCGGTGGGCTCGGGGGCCGGGTGGCTCAGCAGGTGCTTGCGCAGGTAGGCCTGCCGGCGGAACCGCTTGGCGCAGCGGGGGCACTCGAAGAGCCCCTCCTCGGAGCCCGCCTCCGAGGCGCCGCCGGGGCTCGGCGTGTCCCGCTCGCTGCCGCTGCCGCCCGCCTCCTTCGGCGGCTCCTCGGCCGGCGCCCTGCCCGCCTCGGGGCCGCCCTTGGCGGCGGGCGGGCGCGGCTTGTGCCAGCGGCGGTGCGAGGCGAGGTTGGCGGGGCAGGAGAAGACCTTGTCGCACTCGGGGCAGCGGTACTCCACCCGCACGATGCGGGAGCAGCGGTGCTGCGCCAGCGCGAAGGGGTCCCCGTACTCCTCCTTGCAGAGCTGGCAGATGAACTCGCCCAGCGGCCGGGCGCAGCCGCCCCGCGCCTTGGCCGGCGCCTCCACCGGCCCCTCCTTGATGCGCAGCCCCAGCACGGGCGACGTGGTCACCTCGTCCTCGAAGGTCAGCTTGCGGATCGCCTTCGCCTTCTTGCCCGACGGGGCCTTCTGCCTGCCGGGCTCCGCGTTGCCCGGGGGGCGCTNGAGCGGCGGGCGGCTCGGCGTGGCCGGCGGCGGCCCAGAGCTTGAGGTCGGCCGGGGCGAAGAGGAGCGGGTCCATGGTGCCGGGCACGGCGGGCGCGGGGAAGGACTCGGCCGAGACGGGCGAGCCCAGGCTGAAGCCGCGCTCCAGGTACTTGTCCCTGCTGACGGGCCGCGTGGGGCTGTACAGCGCCTGCACGGCGGCATCGGGCGTCCCGAAGGGCACGGGCGGCGAGTCCCGCGGCGGGGGCGGCGGCGGCGGCGGCGGGCAGGCGGGCG
>VWYH01000051.1:366891-452679 GCA_013399365.1 Pampusana beccarii
CCCCGGGGCTGCGCACCGAGAGCCGCTCCCCCCCAACACCGAGACCCCGCATCCCCAGGGCTGCGCACCGAGAGCCGCTCCCCCCCAACACCGAGACCCCGCATCCCCGGGGCTGCGCACCGAGAGCCGCTCCCCCACAACACCGAGACCCCGCATCCCCAGGGCTGCGCACCGAGCCCCCCCGTTCACCCCGGCGCGGTTCCACGGAAGCGGGGCCGCTGCGGGGCGGAACCGGCGCTGGGTCTTACCTGCCGCCGTTGGGGCCGCGGCGTTGGTCCTGGCCGGGGCGTACATGGGCAGGTGTGAGCGGTGGCGGCGCAGGTAGCGGACGATGGGGTCCTGCAGCGAAGGCGGGCAGGGTCTCTCCTCATCGGGCTCGTCCGGGGGCGGCTCGGCGGGGGGCAGCCCGGGCACCTGCAAGGCACAGCGGTCAGACGGCGGCACCGGGGGCGCTCGGCAGCACGGCCCGGGGCAGGCAGGGGGCCCGGGGGTGCGTACCCAGCTCTTCCACCCGCGGTGCTGGGGCCAGCACTGCTCAGGTGTTGGGCCCTCCAAAATTACCCACACTCATCAGCGTCTGCGTGGAACTGAACCAACGTCCACGGAAATGTCCGACCTTCTCAGACACGGCCTTGGCTCATAGGTTTCTAGCACTCACCAGAGGAAATTCCCCCCACAGATGCCTCATTTAGTAGCTGCTTTTAACCAACTTGTCAGAGCAACCCCAGCTGCAATTTGAGACCTAAACCATTATTTCTTATTGAGGACAAGTGCCTTTTCTAGAAAATCTCGGGCTGCACATGTGCACCCTCAGTTTGCTGTAATACTTCAACAGCTGATGTAGGTGCAAAAACCCAGCCCCGCCATCTGCATGTTTGCATAGCTGGAGCTCTGCACATCGAAATAAACACACGTTTGTGATCCTGCGGAAGGGTAAACATTCCCCACACCATCACGCGGCTTCCAGCGATGGGCACGAGCATCCTGTGCAGGAGTCACGCGTGACGATTTCAATACACAGGCTGAAAACATGGGCCCTGTCCAAGCTGCAACTGGCTTTTCTATGCATCTATTGCTTACTGCTAGTGAACATTTCTAGAAATATTACCCCTAAAGGCATGAGACTGATTTCCAGTTTCTGTGGAAACTGGAACCCAAACCATCTGACTTCTGTGTATTTACACTCACAGTTTTCAAACATCTCTTTCAAAGGTGTATTTTTCCCTCATTTTTACATTTCATTACTGGTTTATCTGCATGCTGAAGTGAGGTGGAATATGAGCAAAAGGAAGCAAAGACAGTGGGTGTCTCGCTCCATACAGGAATACAGCCAGTCCCCAGGTTCTTACAGATCTATTCAGTAAGTGCGTGGTACCTACTATGTATTGGCAACATGACTAGAAGTAACACCCAGGGAAAACATAAAGATGTGACACTTAGTAAATATGTAAATATACTAAATGTACTAAACACAGTGAAGAAAATCCAAACAAAATACAAACAGTAAAGACAAATTTGCATTCTGATGCAGATACTGTCATCTATGCTCATGTAAGGAGCTCTGATTCAGAGGTGCTTTCGGTCCGTTCAGTGAGACTATTTTTGTGCACCAGGACTACTGCAACAAGAAAAGGGTACGGCAAGCCAGGCTTTAATTTGTAGGACACCAATTCCCCTTTCTCTGAAGTTGTTCACACTTACAGCATGCGAAATGCGCTTGAATGATGGCAAGAAAAACACTTCTCATCAGGCCTCCCATTCTGCAGAGAATTTCATTTTGTGTTCTTTTATAGATGGCTTCCAAGAGAATCTAAAATAAAACTGCACCGAGGCACTTTCTGTATCATGACAATAGGAGGAAAATTGCATGTAGCCCTTCTGGGAGGAGGCAGGGGTCGGGCGTTTGTGTGGCTACAGCTGTGACACCCGCCGGCGCGGGCCGCGGAACTGGTGGGCTGCAGCCTGCGTTGCGTCCCTTTGTCACCCTGCCTCCCTTTACAGTTGGTGCTCTTCGCTTTCTGCACAGCTAAAAACTCTGTGAGCGAATACGTAAAAAGACACTGCCATCGTGGGGAATTTCATTGCGTAAAACAAAAGCAAAAGCAGCATGAGGAGAGAGAGGGTAAACTGGTCCCAAGCAGTGGGTTGGAAGTATCGAGATCCAGACTGCAAATTATATCTGAGATCAGCCAGAAATCCACCAGCGTGGGGGAGGCAGCTTGTTGGAAACCTGCTGCAGCTCAGGGCTCTTTTCATGGAGTGCAGCGGGCATTGGATTTTGAGCAGGCAAAGTTACAGGCTGCTGAGACTTTATGCCTCTGTCTATGGTACTAAGGCCAAAGCTGGAAACGGCATCAGCAAACATTTTAATTTCATCCTTATTCAAGAAATCCACTTATCACTGAAAAAGCCAGTTGCTTTCACTCTTTCTACTACAAAAGCCATTCCCTGTGGGTAGACGTTGAAAAATCTACTCCTCATAGGCTCAGCTGAGACAGGTTTAGGATGGCCTGCAGTACATTTGTATTAGGAAACATAAATTAAAAAAGGGGATAACTGAACAAATAAGCCTCCAGGTTCTGCTGGGCAGTTGTACTAAACTGCACGTATAATAATGCTGCGAAGGAAAACAAAGCAACCTAAAGTTGCACTGGCAAATCTGAAAATACGCTCAAATAAAGCTGAACAAAATGCTGTACGGGGTGAGCCCCCTGTGAGGTCAGGATCTGCTCAGGTCTCCCAGAGGAAATAGCTAAACAGAAACGGAAAGCTTTAGGAGAAAGATGGGAGAAGAAACCAAAGTGAACAACACTAACAAATTACCTAAATAATAAAATGTACTCGCCAGTCATTTTTCTTACCTGTTCCAACATCAGGATTTGGCGCAGTTCCTTCTTGAGATCAATAAACCGATCGTGATAGATGGCCATGGACCAAGGTTCCCTGAAGTAGCTGGTTAAAAAAGAAGAAATTCAGTTATCTTGTGAACCTCTCATTAACAACTAATAAAGTATTTACCTGCTTTTTTGCCTTTATAAATTACAGTTCTGGACCCATCATGATCGTTTGTTCATAAAATGCCTCCCGTAACAGCATGGTCAATCAATTCTTTTAATGGATGTTCCTGATGTACAGCCAGCTTCAGTAATTACATTTAAAGTGGCTTAATTCAGAGCTGTGGCAAGACCCAGTGAAGAATCCTGATTTTATCAGAATTTAAAAGCCTGAAGACCTGTAAAGAACGGTGTCTCCATTATCTGTCCTCATTTGAGAAAAGCAGATTGCAGGATTAACTGAACTGCTGCATAAACAAATTAAATTTGTGTAGACAATGACACAAATGTTGTTCATCATTAAGGTTTCTGGATTAATAAAGGCCAGAAAAACAGGCCACCACAGTGTTGCAATATGTTCTTTGCACTAGTACGCTGGCTAAACTGAACCCATTCTAGGAGGAAGCTCTGGTAAGTTTTTCTTCCAGTGACAGCATTCATGACAGCATTCTTCTGTGAAAAAGGAGTAAAAGGATGGCGAGGGCACGACTCCATGGAGACCCTCACGGCTGTAAATATAACTGGAGGCAGCTACGCTACAAAGCTGGGATTTATTTCTTTCCTCTATCACGAAAAATGAGTTGTACGGCTTCAGTGAGATGTAATTCCTGTTAACGCCAACCGGAGTCAGGAGGTGCAGCCTGCTCGTCCAGCAGTGACTGAACACATCAGCAGGGTCAGCCGCGCGGTTTTAGGGTGGCTGCACCGTCTTTGGAACGGCAGCGCTGTCAGGAGTTCGTGGGCGCTGGCACTTGAGTCAGTCGCGTGGTCATTAAATCAGTGTCCCCATAGAGCAATTTAAAAGATGCTACACGAGTTTAATAACCCTAACATACCTGTCTACAGAAAACCAACGTGCAGATTTCTTTCCATTAACGTCAAACGGCAGTATTTCCCCCGCTCTCCGAACAGACACCATCGCACCACCGCGCAGCCGGCACAGCTTGGTTCCCACCCCCTCGCCGGCTCCCTGCCCTTCAGCCGCGCAGTGCCCGCAGCGCGGGGGCCACGCAGTGCCAGCAGCACGGGGGCCTCTCCACACCCGTTCTCCCAGGACGAGCCCTTGCTGGCACCGTTACACAGGCCGTGCTCTGGCTGCGCCGAGGGCGGCCCAGCCCGGGCGGCCGGCAGCACGGTACCACCGACACCACCCATTCCTTCAGGTGCAAAACGTTACCAACTCAGATTGAAGTACTTTAAAGTAACTGCATCTCTATAACATGTAGAGAGCTAGAGAAGAACAGGATATTTCCCAGATATTTAAAAAACCCTTCAATTTCAGAAGGAAAACCCCACCCAACACAAACCTTTAACTCGATGTTGGTATTAGATAGCAAAGCAGGGAAAAGGGGGGTGTTACACGAGAATACATTAAGATAATTAGAGACTCTGATTTTACTGATGCGCCCTGCTAAAAGCCATGTTCCACTGGCCAAACGTTTTGTTTGCAAGCTGGCATCTTAATTCTAACCCTGATAAGGCAATTCTGTCTCTCGATTGAGGCACTACTTCTGACTGCCTTACCTTTATTAAGTTGTTCACTTACCTCACAGATGTTTGCCTTAAAAGACGTTTATAAAATGTTTCAGGGATGCTACATATAACTGCTACTGTTACCAGCTCAGTCCATAACTGCATTTTTCACTGTTCCTGTCAATATTCACAGATTTGCAGCTCAAAACCTGAAATGTGTCACCCAGTCTGCAGTATCTGATGCAAATAAAATGGCCCTTTTTGGGGAACGCAGAATGCCTTGTCTGTATTTTCTGGATAGGCTGCCAAGAGGAGCTACCAGTAACCACCACTTAACTCCCAGATGGCCTTTACTGCCCTTCACCTGAAGACAGGTAACCACCAAAGGCAAGTTAAAGACAGACTGCACAGAAACAATTCACCTTCCCTGCTGGCTCTGTGTTTTTATCTATTCGTCTTTCCAGTTAGAATCACCCTTCTGAAGGGTGTTTCTGAGAAAGCAGATCTACCTGTGGCGGCTAAGGGGAAATGTAATAAGGAAGAAGCCCATGTGAAGGCAAACGAAGCAGCTGCCGTTGCGAGGCTGGGGCTGGCACGCTCCCAGCGCGGCTCACCGGCCGTCGCGAGCACGGCATCTGCCACACGAGTGTGCAGCGCTCGGCTTTCAGAACCTGCCAGAGCCATCAGGCTGAACATGTACGAGATGACAATGTTTGCCAGGAGCATAACGGGTTTGCAAACCTGGTCGCTTCCTAACGGGGATCCCCTGCTGGCAAACTTTTATATCGACAGCAGCCATCACGGGAAGGCATTTGTAACGAGACAGGATGAAATGGGCGCCTTCGGAAGACAATAGGCAACATCCTTTTTGTTGCTAGGAAGCTGGTCTCGCCTTTCATTGACAAACAATATTTAAAGTCTGTTCTGCCTCATTTGTGATGTGTGGCCTACATTAGATGAAAGGGAAGAAGGAGGAAAATATTCAGTAGCATCCTGTACAGAAGACATGGAATCTTTTCCTTTTCCAGAGATCCTGCATTACATAAATGGACAGAGCTGGCCATGCTGGCGAGCAGAAACGGACCGGAGCAGGACACCTCACTTTACATAAACGGACAGAGCTGGCCATGCTGGCGAGCAGAAACAGACCGGAGCAGGACACCTCACTTTACATAAACGGACAGAGCTGGCCATGCTGGCGAGCAGAAACAGACCGGAGCAGGACCCAACACGGACCGGCAGCCGCTCTGCCCTCGCAGGACGTGGATCGCTGACAGCAAGATGTTAACAGCAGAAAATCTTGTAAAGCGAATGAAGAATGTTCAGAATAGCACAGTCTGTCTGTACGACAAAACAAAAGCAAGATCTAAAGTAAAAAAAATTTAAAAATTTAAAAAATAATTGAAGTTTTTCTAAGCAATTTAAAATCCCGTGACAGGAAAGTGATGGCAGAAAGGTGAAGTTATCTATTCTGGTAGATCTCATCTTTTGTCATTTACAAGCTTGGTGTAGCTGGACTACTCATCCAGACCAGCTTTATCACATCACTGCAATGGTTTCCAATCTTCTGCAAGCTGGGCTTCCTTTCATGGAAATCAAGCAAAGCAAGGCCCAAATAATTTCCAAGTATATTAAAGATGGGCTTCTGAGGACCATTAATGATTTTGTCTTTGTGTATTTCACATTGGGTGCTTTTCTTGGAAAATCTCAGCTGAAATCCTCTCAAAAAAACCACAAACAGCAAACTACTGGTGGGAAGAGAAACTGAAAGCAATGATATGAATGTATCCAACACAGCAAAAAAAAATAAATAAACCAATTTTTTAAAAAGGTTTGATTTTCTCATTGCTCTTAATGTGAAAGTAAATCTCATTACTACAGAGTGAAAAATAGTGGTTTTCTTTTCAATCACAAAGAATGTAAAGTGTTCCTTGGTTTGCAATTTCTCAAAATCCGCTCACGACAACCACGCAAGCGCTGCAGCGGGAGCAGGGGAGCAAGGAGGCGCGCAGGTGCCCACGCGCCTCAGCCACCCGGCAGACCCCTCCATCGAAAACCCACCGCTCTGACCCCATACGTACGAAACCAACAGTCCCATGGGCAGCCAACCTGTCAGGTATGTATTGGGCAAATTTAATACATAATGATAGTGTTCACTAATTTAGAGGCTGACATTTCTTTTGTACTTTTTGATAAGTAAATCACAGAAAGGAGGCCAGTGCCTTTTTACCACTTTTCACAGAATTATGACCAAACCCACAACATCTTTTGTTTGGAAGACAACCGGTGGTTTACAATCAATCACAAACATGGTGCGGTGCAGCTCGTCCTGCAGCTCTTGCTCAAGACAAGGGGAACTGAATGCAGAAGGCAATGCCTGCTGCACACACGGATCCCGCTCTCCTCAGCTATCCTCCTCTCCTCTCCTCTCCTCTCCTCTCCTCTCCTCTCCTCTCCTCTCCTCTCCTCTCCTCTCCTCTCCGTTATTACAGCTCTGGGCTGTGGTAACGTTTACGCACATTACTGGGCAGGAGCAGTTGGTGTCGCTGATTCTCACTGAAGTGCTCTTCAAACTTTCTAAACTCTCTGCCCTTTCAATTTCTTACACAGATACCGCCATCCGCTCTTTTTACGAGAAGTTATGGCTGACCCTGCAGTAAGGTTTCTCATGTTTTTTATTTTTCACACAGTGCTATTTCACACGTAATGTATTCTAAAAACAATTAAAAGGAAATTAAATCTGACTCACAAAATCAACAAGTAGGCTGTGTGCACTGGTATGATTGCTGTTCTGCAATTATTTGTTTATGAATTCAGAGTTCAATCATTCATAATGGTTTGCATAATTATTAATATGAATCAGCAAGGTTCAACTGCAAATTAATGTGGCAAGATTCCCCTGACTATCCTTTGCTGACCAATTTAGATGTGGGGTTTCTTAGTAACATAGCTCTTCATTAACAACTTAGCTGCTCCTTAAAAGCTGCATTAATGTATAGAAACCTAAAGCCACCTAAAGGGCTCTGCCATTGAGATTGATTTACTGTGTAAGTACAGCTTTATCAGTGCAGCTTGGGGGTAGCATTTAATTCTGGGAGGAAAAAAGCTGTTAGTGCTTTGATATCCCTTCATGTGTTCCTCTTGCCTTGTCCTGTCTCTCTTCATAAAAAGCACACAAATTTTCCTCTAATTAGGCTGTAAAGTGTACTGAGTAGCATTAGTCCCTCTCAGCCATGCTCACTACCTGCCACGTTTCCTTTCTGCTTTTTTTCATCCCTGCAGAAAATAAGTCTCACTGTCTGCACGACGAACAAAAGCCCAAGGTGGAATCCCTTCAATGCGGTCCCGGTGTGCTAATGGTACAGGATCCGGCAAATTCCAGCCAGCAGGGCATTCTACTATTTCTCTTAATGAACAACCCCTCCTCATTTTTCAAAGTCTGGTTTAAAAATAGCCTTTCTATGTAGCACGCACTTCATGTTTAAATAACAGCTGATTATCCAGACTATAAATAATAAACATATCTTTACCTAGTCCTTGTAAAAATAATACCGAAAAACAGCAAATGTTGTTCTTTTTCCTAATGTATTTGTTAGGTTGCGAGATTTATGAGAGTTGTGTCAATAAGAAATCCAGTGGGATGTTTCTGCTTAAACTCCCATTATACGACACTGATTAATAAATCACTTTTAGCCTAATGCAAACAGTACTATGATGCGTGAGTTGCACTGAAGTAGAGGAGATTAAATGGTTACTTTAAAATAAGTAAATATTGTTCATACAGCTCAAAATATTTTTGAGCATTTAGCTTGTACAGCTAATACAAAAATTGTAATGTGAGCATAAATGACAGGGTTTGAGGAGAACAGCTGCAGAAACATCCAGTGATATTCTCCACTTCTACAGTTCCTGGGTGGAATTTTCCAGAGCAGCTCCGTGCAGGGGTTTGACTCCACGCACTCGTGCTGCGGGTCGAGCAGCCGGTGTCCCGGGGACACGGGTAACCTGCTGCTGCGGAGCAGGGGAACGCCGCTGCGCTCCTCCGCGGTGCTGGGCCGCAGCCCGCCTGCAGCCGCTGCCGGAGCCGTGAGCCACCTCCCGCTCGCCCAGGAGTGCCTGGCTCGTGCCTCTGCGGGCCTGGCTGCTCCTGGCGCCAGTGCCCAGCTGGACCTTTGCAGCGTGGGGGACAGGTAAGCCCTGGAGCCTGCAGGAGATGCAGCACTCAGTGCACCTGCATCTTGCTGCAAATACCTTTGCTGCTCCGCGATGAACGGTGGCAAGCTCATCCTCCTCTCGACGAGCGTGCCGCTCAGGCTGTTCCGCTAACCGCCCTCCAAAGCACAGGCGGCCTCCTCGGGGTCCTGCGCAGGACCGAGCCCGGGATGCTGCTCCGAGACCCGGAGCAGATCTGCACGGCCAGCCTGTCTGCACCCGCTGGCTCCGTGATGCTAACTGAGGCGTACTAATGCAGATGACTAAAAGCACATTTCTGGTAAGAACGAGATAAAAACACAATATAAATAGAGCACTTAGTATTCTGTGCGATGTGTTATTCAAGCAACTTTGATTGCCACACCATGCATTAGTCTTCCAGCATGCTTTACAAATTGTTAAATACCAGAAGTGCTTAATATACAGCATCTTACTAACTCCAGCAGTACACCGAGAGTAAACTTGGTGAACAGCGACGAGAAGAAATGCGACAAGGGGATGGTTGCACAGCACATTTCACAGGGTGCCTTTCAGACACTAACGGGCCCGGTGTTGCTCTGACAGGACACTCGGTCACCATCAGCCCCAAGCCGTGCCTGTGCCCTCAGTGCTGCTGCGCTGTCACCTGGCAGCCGTGCCCCTCTGCCGCACTCTGTCACTGTCACCCAGCAGCGGTGTCCCTCTGCCGCACTGTCACTGTCATTGCCACACTGTCACTGTCACCCAACCAGCATCTTCTGTGGGTCATGACTCAAAACAAGTTCATTAAACGGTATTACAAAATCCCAAGTAAAAAACCACTCTCACCTCATTTGATAAATAAGCTGCTTCAGTATTCCAGGAATGAACGGGTCAGATTTTTTGCATTACATTAGCAGATCTGGCTTCCATTAGAGCCAAAGGCAGCCTACATGCAGCACTTCTATCTCGTATTAAAGGCATGATGCCACTGAGCACCCATTTGGTTGCCAAGTATCGGAAGCCACCTCTAATGATGTGTTTTGTACGGAGGGTGCAGCAGAGGAGATTCCACCGCTCTGCAGACACGTTCCATAACTTGGCAACTGCCTCAGCGCTGCCTGCGCCCCGGGAGCACAAAGGGCGTTGCTGGCTGCCTGCGTTCCTCCTTTGTGAAGCACTACGGAGCACTCATGACCAGCAAAAGGAAAAGAATATTGCAGAGCTCTCTCCTCACCCAAGTCTTTTATCTGCTGCTACAGCAATGGAAAGAATGTGAAGGCCTTCAGGCGAGCACCGAGACCTCCATGGGAAGGAAGGAGTGGGGCACAGGGGACACTTGGGATGAAAGCCACTGGAATTGGCTTTCTTTGCATTCAAGAGACGTCTTCCCTCTTGGAAAGAACCTCACTCTTGGGTGCTCAAGTTCCAGTTGAGCCTTTTTGAGATGCAACCTTATAGGAAACAAATATAAACTGCAGAAGCTCCTTCCTGTGTTGGATTCCAAATCCGTTAAATTTCCAGGCGACATAAAAGGTTTGCATACAAAACCCTTGGCTTGGTTGCTGTGGTTGGTGCTGCCCTGACAGCGCCAGCCTCGGGGCGCAGGGAGGCGCAGGCAGCGGGGCAGTCAGCGCAGGCGCAGGAGGACGCCACAGAGGCCACTGCAGCCTTTCACTTGGGTTTGCCAAATCCTGCAGCTCTTCATTCCGCTGAACTCATACCGAATCAACGGAACTCTTCTCTCAAGGAAAGGAAACGTCTCTTGTCTCATTACTGCCGCTAGCTGCGGTTCCACGCACACGACCGGAACGGGTTACTTCTTCGAGTTAGCTGAATCTTGAGGGCCTGTTGTTCGCGCTAATTTGAAAACGGCACTGGCACACTATGGTCAGGAAATCCGGTACCACGGGGTTAACTTTCAGCCCTTATACCAAACGCAAATCAGTGAGGAAATTCATTGCTAGGTGCAGTCTCTAATTATTTAAAAGATAATTTGCATGCTACACAGAAATAAATTAGCTCCCAGGTGACAGCTGTTCCACTGTGTCCATTCCTGGAACTAGATGCCATGCTGGGAAATCTAAATGCAGACCAAAAGATTAAAACGTTGTACTGCCTTGCCTTGTAGGAAGGCCCTCCCCAAAGCAGAGGCTGAGAGAAGGGAGGAGGGGAATGAACATTTCAAACCAGCAAGTTTAGAAGCTCAGCGAACAAACCACAACATTTTCACAGTCTAAATTTTCTTTTCACTACAGGCACTTCACATCTGGCGAGAAGATACTGCGAGGGGACGGAAGTGTAATGTGTGCTGCTTTAAAAGGATTTTTTTCCAAGCGAGAAATTCAGTCCCAATATCAGGTTTGCATTCACACGGTTATGCGAGATCATTATAGAGCACGTGAACGCCACCCAAAACTGTTTTTCTTCTTTTTATCACACACATGGAAATCAACAAATGCATTTTCACATTCCTTGCCAAAAGAAGACCAAACACCACTTTTTGTCAGCATAAAAGCCTCAAGACAATCTTCATCTCACAGGAGATGCTAAAACATTTTTCAGTTTAATGGTTTTCTAATGGTTCTCATGGCTAGGTTTTAACACTGTCTATTGTACGTATATATATGTACCTTGCATATAACACTATTATGTGGATGTACATGTATTGTATATACATATTACCTATTATGAGACTTCATCATGCAGCCAGCACTTTCCCATTGCCTCCTCCTGAAGCAGCAGGTTCCCGTTCCCTTTCTTTGTGCTGGGGCTGTTCCACACAGAGCCCAGGCCGGCGGGTCCCCCCTCGCTGTCCCCTCCTTCCCACACAGAGCCCAGGCCGGCGGGTCCCCCCTCGCTGTCCCCTCCTTTCCACACAGAGCCCAGGCCGGCGGGTCCCCCCTCGCTGTCCCCTCCTTTCCACACAGAGCCCAGGCCGGCGGGTCCCCCCTCGCTGTCTCTTCTCTCACCCCGGGCTGACTGCAAAGGCCTTTCCTGGGCTGCAGTGGCGGCTCTGCTGCCTCGCGCCCGTTCCCCTCGCTAGAGAGCCTGTCCTCATCGCACAGACACTGCCAACTGGGACACCGATGCGAGTGGAGATGTGTGTGTGTGTGCAAGCACCGGCAGGAGCAAGCGAGCAAGGAGTAAAGAACAGCAGATATTAATTGCTATGCAGCAACATATGTGATTGCATTCAAATGACCAAACAGCAAGAAGGAACAAACCAATCTAAAGGTAAGGTGTAAAAAACATTAAAAACAGGACCAGAGGCAATAAAATAACCAGATATAAAAACCTGGCAACTGTAATTCAGGAATTTTGCCACGGGCTAATGAGAGGTGACATAAAATAATGAGGCAAAAGATCCCAAACAACATGCACATCTAAAGGCTGTAAAAGACAAGTCCAAAATGAGTTCGTCATCACTAATTAAGAAGAGCTCAAGAGAAGCGGTGAGGACCCGGCCAGCCCAACCAGCACACGTGCTGCTCACAGACAGAGCTGCCCCTGCGGCTCCTGCAGCGCTGCCTGGCCCGACTCACCCCTTTGACAGGGCAGCACCGGCACCTCCACCTCTCCCGACACTTCTTAAAAACCTCTGTGGATGTTCAGAGCTTGATCTTACTCCTAATCCTGCGGTCAGCCTGTGCACTGCGTGGGGATCCTGTCATGATCACAAGAGCAAGGGGGGTCAATAGGTTCCTAATTTCTGTCCTGAAGAAATAAGCTGCCCATTCAGAAAGTTAGCGTCTCACCAAACTGTGTGCGTAGCTGTCAAGAGTGCGGGTTGGAGCAGCGGCACCGAGGCCCGTGGGCTGGGCTACGTGCCCAACACGCAGCAGCAGAAAGGAACACACGCTGGTTTTGTGAAGGGCAGGGAAATAGTGCTGCCGGCGTCGCAGGCACAAATCCCAAAGCCAGGTGGTTTATTCTGCCAGATGTTGACACTGGTGTGAAACTTGCTGCTCCGTACAACTGACACTGTAACCACATCTGGGCAAACAACAAAGGCGTGTCTGGCAACGTACGTGGTTCATAGAAAAGATCAGGTCACAGCTGTGTTTGCATATTGTGACACCATGAAAAGGACTGATGACACCTTGCCGTAACCTGAATATTGAGTTTCTTCCAGCTCTCAAAATGTATTAGCTGATCAGCATCAGCTGCGACAAGGAAAGAAAATTATCCGCTGTCTTAGCTCCCATCTCACACAATTGTGTCATCCTCCTTCAGTTTCTGCTTAACGTCTATCGACAATTTACTGTTTATGTGAACCCGACAGTTGCTGTGTGCCATTCCTCTCTTGTAAAACAACACCAACATTTTCTAGATATCAAAATCAATCCCCAGGATTGATTTAAATCATGAATGACCTAAAAATCTCCCTAGAAACCTTTGCCTTAAAAATTTGATTCAAAGTGACAAAAACACTGACTTTAAAAAGTGACTTCTGAATATTAATCTTCAGTAAAAAAGGATTGTTCAGGTTCAGCTTAATGAGTTAAGCCTACTGAATGTTCTAAGAAAAAGTTATAAAGACACCGAAATGACCTCTCAGATGAAAGATGGGCAAGTAAACGACTGTTCCTTCTTTAAATAAATCTCAGACACACAGCTCTTTCTGGGAAGGTCTTCAGGGCCTGCATTACCAGTGATAATTTCGCAAAATAAGAGAAAATATTTTTTAAAATCTATCTTTTGCTCTAAGGAAAAACAGCCAGAAGACAAACCATAATAAAATAACACTCAGATTCTGTCAGAATGTACATTTTATGCACAATGCTGAGTTTATCTTACCTGTAGAAATCTGTAATCTGCCCTTCATTCCAGCGATAATAAAGATCATTAAGAAGACGCTCGTGCTGTCCGTACAGGCAGGTGTAGTTGGAGACTGGCACGGGCTCCTTTGAGAAGCAGGTGATGCTGTCCACCACTCTGTATTTGTTGATGTGCATCCTGAAGTAATTCCCACGCCGTGCCTCTCCGGTGACCATCTCTGTGCCCTGGAACAGAAACCACGAGACAGCGGTGGAGACGAGCGAGCACCCGCCCTGGCACAGCACAGATCCGCCAGGCTGTTCCGCCCGACTCCTGCCACTTCTAAACACCCACAGGCCTTCCTTTAATAACGAACACCCATCCCTGGAGTGAACACCCGCCCTGGCACAGCACAGATCCGCCAGGCTGTTCCGCCCGACTCCTGCCACTTCTAAACACCCACAGGCCTTCTTTTAACAACGAACACCCATTCCTGGTCACACGGTTTACACAACAAGGCACCGTGGTATGGTTTGGACACAAAGACTCGGTGTGTGGTTCACACCTTGATTAACTTCAGCGTTTACTTTCAGCTAGTTCACTCAATCACTTAAAAGACAAAAATGTAAAAATTTGTTTCAAACCTCACATTACAGTGGGATGATCAAATAGCTTAAAGCTGTTTTTTAAAGCTGTACTCAGGTTCCAGTTTTATATATTTCTAAAACCTGTTGCTAGGCTACAGTAACCTTTGTTACTTCCACATCTCCTGGCTAATACATTTCACTACCTTCTCTTACCTTTTCTCAGGAAATTCTTTTTGGATTTACATGAAGTTTCTGGAGTGGCTTTAAAGATGTTCCCTTTTCAGATAGCAGGTAATCAAAGCTGCAGCAAAAGAATTCTAACCATGTTCTAGCAATATGGAGTGGCAAAACCAATTTCTCTCTCTCCAACAGTCCTTTCTGCTGCCCAGTACGTGCTGCTCTGGACAGCTCATCTGGATCTGCAAAGCTGGCAAACAAGGTGAGCCAGGCTTCAATTCCTGCTCCTAAAGCTTGATTCCTTTTAAAAAAATAGTTTATCTCCACAGACCATTGCTGTCCAAGCTTTAAAATCAACACTCAAGTAGTCTTTTAAAAACCACTCTTTACATCAATTACAAGAATGGGCTTGATGCAGCAATCCCTGAGGAAAAAGGTCTGATCTGTATGGAATAGGAGCTTGCTTGGGTGGGTGGTCCTGTCTGGCTGTAAAACACACAAATCTGGTCCTTTTCTTGTTTCACGAGTCAAGTTCTCCAGGAGGAGAAGCATCTCCACGTCTGTATCATGGCACAACCTCCTCCGCAGCCCAGCTCCCTGAAGCGCTTCCCTCTCCCTGTTCCAAGACGGCTCCCACGGTTGCAGCACTAGCTGTTTTCTAGCAGTGAAGGACAGAGCATCCTTACCAGAATATATTCTTTTCCTCCTAGTCTAGAAATCAACTGGATATCACTGACAGACTGCAAAGTTTTACCGCTTACATGCATTTATAACACCTTACTGTGTGGAGGAAAGGGGTTAAGCGCTAAGGCTGAAAGCCTATTTTAGTGAAATCCAGCTAATACTATCCTACATCCTCTTTATAGAAATCAGGCATCTTTTGAGAAAGTCAAAACCCATGAAGTATGGAAATGACCATCGGAGAGATTCGGTTAGTTATGTGGTTCATACTTGTCCAGCAGCCGTACCCAATTTTTACAAAACACCCCCGCTCAGCCGACTGGATTTGTTCTTATGCAAATCTGATGGCAAATACCAGCACTGCCCTGACGTCCTGTGTCACAAACAAGTGCTAGGAACCTCCGACAGCAACAGTGCATGGGCCAGAGAAAACAACTTGTCTCTCTCCAGAACCGAGCCGAAAGCAAGCCATTCTGAAAAGAGAGCACTGAGGAAAGGCAACACCACAACCTCGCAGCCTGTGCTGAGACCGACGGCAGGAACAGGTACAGCGCCCAGCCAGCTGCTCTGGGAAGAAGGGTCAGGGGGCTGCAGCGACCCATTCTGGAGCGATCTGAACCCAAAGTGCTGTGAACAGTAACCAAGAGCGCAGGGCGCCAGGGCTTGGCAAGTGTTTCTTGCCTTCAAGGACCAGAACCCCTTCAGTTGCAGTTGATTTAATGGCAAAGTACCGAGAACGGCAGTAAAGAAGTTAATCAGATAATCTTATCTGTATTTATTCCACATTTGCAATATGACAGTGAATTTACATTAAAATAAACTAAAAATTTTCGAATAATCCCTGGGATTTGTTTTTAGGGGGTTTGTTCTATTCCAGAGCTTATTGGTAAGTCCCAGCTCCAGAAGGTCTCTACATACAAGCTTACACCCATGTTCACTCAAGATACGTTTTTAAGATGCATGGTATTTGTGCATGTACCTGTGCTATCCTAAACAAGAACACCTTTCAAAATGGAGAACGAAACAAAGACAAGTTAAATAGCGTAACTTACGTGATCGTGTAGCGCAAGTTCTAAGTCCAAGCGGATGGGGATTTCTGGTTTGGAAATATGCACAAAACGATAACCACCAGGAAGAACACCTCCTGCCATCAATGAAAATATGAGACTCATTAAATAATAAACAAAAAAGAAGAAGTATTGGTTTGCCCTCCTTCTCCCATTATATCTTCTTGTTTCTTTGTTTACTAAATGGCTCTAAAAAGAAAACAAGGAACTTATTTGTTTTGGTGGACTTCACATTATAAACTTTTCTTTGGTACGTTTATACATATTGCTGCAGTAGCCACACATTGAAAAGTTGTGATTACAGTTTCACTGATCTTGACCCCGGTGTAAAGACACGGAGTTTCACTGGAAACACTCCGCATTTACAGTGATGCGAATGAAAGCACAACTTGGTCCGTTATTAGCAAAAACCTGCAGTGGAAGCGTTTCCTGCAGCTCACCTCTGCGCACTGAGCGCGTAGGGAGCTCTGAGGGCTTTCCTGCCGGCAGATGGCAACGAGGGGGACGGACCCACCCTTGTTACAGCCACAGCAAAAATAACACGGGCTATGACGGTACAACAGACGGCCATTCTGGCCTACCTTTAATTTTACACCCTCTGTACATGGGGATGAGTCCCTCGGTCCCTTCCGGTGGCTTAGGAGAGGGCGTACAGGTTGGATGGAAGAGATCCAGCATGGACGTAGCCAGCTCGAAGCCAACCTCCTTGGAGCTGAAGTTGCTGTGTGTCCACTCGTCCGCGTAGTATCTCCGGGAATACTTGGTCAGGGGACCTGCAGCCCTGATGCTGGCATCGTTGGTACGGAATTTGGTATCGATCACGAGCCTCCCATCAAACACAAGGTGAGCATCACTGATTGCCTTGAAGGTTTCAAAATCCACTCTCCTGTAGGCAAAGTCAAAAAATGCCTAAAAAAAAAGATGTAAATATGCACTCGTTATTATACATTAGTTACTGGCCAATGTCATAAATCAAAACCTACGCTTCATCCTGAATGTTATTTAAAAAACAAGCACATGAAATAAAGTATGATTTTATAGACACGGATAGAGAATTAAAACAAAGACAGTAGACGGGAGAATTACTAAACTAGACTTACCGACTTCTGGTTATTAGATTAGTTTTATTTTTTAAACTGTAATATTAACTATATCAAATAGCCCGAGTGGATGTGCATATTTTCTCTTTTAATATGAGCATATGAAACAGACTTGAACTCTTTATGAAGCTGATTTTCTTCTTTCAAACGCTGAGGCCAAACTGAAACCCCAAGTAACAGAAACGCACAATGTACTTTGCATTTTAGCAGGATAACTGTATATGACAAACATGTTTCCAAGTGCTGCGGCTGTTTACCAACAAACTCTGTTACTATGGCTACCAGCAGAGGGATAGGCCATGAAATGGAAAGATGGGAAATGCAAATTGTTCAGAGGATGCCATCCTCATTCAAACTACAGCAGAATCGAGGGCAGGGGAAGCTGGAGGCCAAGACATTTGTGAGAGGTACAAAAGGACCAAATATTTACACGAAAAGGAAAGCAATGAGATTCGTCTGGAACCAAAGATGTGCTGCTTAAGGAAACAAGCACCTATTGGGGTGAAGGCGAGAGCGGCGCTGGGGAAGGTGCCGCGGCTCGGGAACAGGAGCAGAGCCGGGCCTGCGCGGCCCCGCCGGCGCGAGGGGACAGCGCGAGCAGGGCTGGGAGCCAGCAGAACAAAGGTCCCCAGAGCGGTGTAACACGGGAGCGCGCTGGACACCGGGGCTGAAAGCAGTAAGAATGACAAGGCTGAGAGGTGGAGTAAACAAGATCAGGGTCTGCAAAGGGCACAGATGAAGACTAGCCGTCTCGCTGCTACAATACACGTCGTGACGCTTCCAGAGCCTTTATAAAGAGCTTTCCCCTCCATCAGCGCCCTCAGCCTTTAACGTGATCAGACAACAAGGTGAATGTTGCTGCCCACCACCAAGAAATATTACTGTAGAGGCTGAGAACAGGTGAAAAGTTAGCAGCCTGAGACATAACTCTATCAGGACAAACCAGCACCAGCAATCTGTCCTTCCCTTAGTGTCAGCCCCAGGGAGGACACGGTTGTGACCCGTGTAAAGGTATTACCCAATTACACCATCAAAGAGCTTTCCTGCGGACTAAGGGTGAGTGTCAGATGCTCACGACCAGCTGGATGAGCCAGCCGGAATAAAGGCTGGAGAGGGAAGCAAAGGGAGCTGGAAATTACAGCTGCACTGGTACAGCAGAGATGCAGCAGCAGAGGAGCCGGAGCCTCTGCACTTGGTCGTATATAAAATAAGTAACGAACTCCGCACAGTTAAGGGAATTCTAACCATCCAGTAGATCCAGCATCAGGGAAGCTCTGCCCGCAAGGGCAGGGGGACCACACAGCCCCGCGTCCTGCCGGCTGCCAGGCAGGACGGTGTCACCCGAGGGGAGGGACGGCTGCAACCTGCAGGCTGGGAGCCATCTGTCAGCCCGGGAGGGGAGGAGGCAGCCTGCCGCTCCAGGGAAAGAGGAGATTTTCTCCCATTGTTTCTATCCTGCAGGACTCAACAAATTAAGCCCCCAAGAACTGCCAATCACCAGTTGATATTGGCTCAAATCCCAAAAGGCCCAGCGCTGCTGCAGGGCCGATTCCTGCACAGGCTGCTCGTGGCGAAGGCAGCTGCTCCGCACAGCCCCGTGCTCCCGCAGCCCGCCAGACAGCTGAACCCTGCTGGGGAATAGATCACAAGCGATGGGCTGGGTAGGAGCCTCGCGAGGGCAGGGCCGCGGCCGAGAGAGAGGACGGGACAAACCAAAGAGCTGCACGAGGAGAGAGCGGGAGGAACAACGCTGCTGCCGTGGGGAGCGGAGACTGCAGGGCACCCAAGGGCCGGGCAAGGGCTCCACGGCCGGCAGGACGGGCTGAACTACCCACACGCTTTAAGGACCAGGGCTGGGAAAGCCCGGCGTCAGGGAGCATGGCTCAGGAGAACAGTGCTCTCCCCTCGCCAGCTAACAGCATTTGTCACTCAGCAGTGAACACCTATGTGTGAGTCAGGTGCCTTAAATACATCTCAAATCAGGGCATTAACAATGGTTTTATTTGGATTTAAAAAAAACTAACAATCCTTTAGACTAACAAGTGAACGTTCAATCTGCTAGAGACAATGAGAAAACAGATAAACCAGTGAGGGACTACCTAGATTTGATGGTCTTTGCCTGAAAAACCAGAGTGAAGGCAATACAACAAAACAAAAGCACGTACTTACTGAACACTGCAACTGGAAGGGTTTTGTATGAGTGGTGAAAGCCGCCCAAGCGATGCGGCCTGCGCGGCCGCCGCGGCCCCAGCGCGCCAGGACGCTGTCCCCGTGCACGGAGACGCCAGCGCGGCACAGGGCGTCCCGCACGGCGCCCTCCACCTCCGCGTTGTTCAGGCAGGTGACGCTGGAGCCAAGGGGAGGCTGCACCAGATGGATGCGAGACCCAGCGATTCCAAGAGATAAGAGGGTTTCTACCGTGGTGTAAGTGTCAATTGTATTCCCATAGACAATGACGTTGCCTAAGGGGAAAAAAGGGGAAAGATTTCTAAGATGCACAATGAAAACCTTATTAGTATAACTCAGATGATAATAACATGAAATTGCTCTCTTTGACCCTCTTATTTCTCTGATGCTATGAAGCAAACAATGGTACCTAGCAACAGTAGCTAAGATAATTTAGTGAAGAATCTGTAAGAAACATCCCACAAAGTAGGCAAGTACTTAACATAGGAGTATGACATTCATTGCGACCACACAATTTGAAATTATTTTGATTGAAAATCCTCTAGAGGGAAAAAACAGGTTTTATTTTGTTCTCCCCTCCCTCCTCAATTTTTCTCATTTAAAGGATTTATTGGGGGGGGGTGAGGGGGGCACAGGAGCAAATTAAATACATTATGCAGAAAAATCCCCAGAAACTACGGAAAGACCAAGCTACAGAAAAACAGCCACAGCGCAATGCGGGAGGCCACGGGTGCTGCCGCTGCCCCTGCCAAAGGCCGGTGTGCAGCAGGCCACAGAGCGCCTCCTGCAACCCACCCGCACCTTCACCCGCCTTGGCATTTACGGCCCACTACAAGCGATCGCATCCCCTACGACCTAAATTTTATTACTTCATAGGCTAAACTAATTTCCCTGGGACCATGAGACACAGAGCAATAATAAACAGAGTGTTCACAAAGCCCTAGCTCCCACGAATATTAATGATAAAATTTGTTAACAGATGTTCTATTATTCCCCTTTGACTACAAGGTTATTTTATTTGTCCATGTCAGTTGGGCTACTTCTGGCTGCCAAATAAACATTATTCCTCATAACTGTCAGGGAAGAGAATTGCCCCATGATCATACATGCTCAGAAATGCCGGAAAGCGTATTTTTACTTTTCACATCATCGACCAGAGGGACGGGACAATTCAACCTGCAAACGTATCTGAAACCATAAGAAGAGGCCTTACTGCTTTCATAAATACCACACAGAAGGGGTATCGGGTGTGACAACGGGAGCTGTGACAAGCCCCCTCCATCGCTCACAGCTGCCCGGACAGTGTCGGTGGGCAGCGCTGCCACCGCAGCCAAAGCAGAGGAAGAGGCAGGACTGAGCCGCGATTTCCCGGCTGCTGCAGGGTGTAAGGCAAGAAGCGAACAAACAGAACCAGTGCTGCAACACAAACTTAGATACGGTCATTTTTAGTCATCCAGCATGCTAACAGTGCGGGGAAGAACATGGAACACCGCTGCTGACATCTACACGTTTCCAATCAGCAAGGGGTGAAAACCGGGAGCAGCTGAAGAGGATGCAGTGGCTGGGAATGGGAACAGAGCAGCTCTGACCCAAAGCACAGCCCAGCAAAGCCTGATTCTGACTCGAAGGTGAGTCTGGGCAGCCGAGATCCTCACTACCCAGCAGAACCAGCCCCTTTGGAGGGAAGGTCACTTATTGCATTATACGTTGGCATTTTTGTTTATGTGAGATCAGATTTGAGCCCTGCGTTTCTCAAAGAAAATTAAAATTCTGTTTTATATGGTAATATTAAATACAACTACATTAGCTCAAGGAAAGCAATGCTCCTTCACTGACCTCTTGTAAATCAACAATTTACGGTTTCTGCTTATTACAATATTAGTGGCTTTTTAGATCGCAGTGCTAGTAGTGTAGGAACTACCGATATTCATTATGGACTGAAATTATGTCCACTGGACAGATAGCAGTTCCTCTGGATGCTTTTATTACTTAACTACATGAAAATGTATCTATCTGTGAGTAAACATAATAATCTTCCATGGAAAAAAGCAACCATAAATAAGAACCGTTAGCCTAGTTTATCATTTATCACTAGCATGTCAGCGTTCTGCGGCAGAGCACGCTCGCTCATTTGCCACAAGTGGAGGCACAAGATTTCAGCGACCCCAGCATGACCTGAATCTCTTTGCTTTGCAAAAGCTAAAGGAGAAAACCAGTATTAGCTAAAGCATCAGTGGCTCCGGTTGCTGATTCATGCACTGGAATTTTAATGTGAGAGTATTCCTACAAACACGCTTTTAATAAGGCAGTAAGCCAGGTTTAGGTAAAAAGAAAAAATAATTGCTCCATTTTGGGCCATTAAAGCAGTTTTGTTCCTTACTTTACTTCCACCCTACTTTTTACTTTCATGGAAAGTGCAGAGCTAATAGGAGACCAATTCCAATTAGTCACAATTACAGTTCTAATAGGTTATATGCATTAGGCGGCTGGGTTTCGTCAGGCCCTGCTCCCGGAGTCCTGCCAGAGCCGCAGGCACGGCCAGCACGGGGTCCCTGCTGCACCCCCACACTGCACCCCCCCTCCCTGCACCCCCACATTGCACCCCCCTGCTGCACCCCTCAACATTGCACCCCCACGCTGTGTCCCCTCGCTGCAGCCCCCTCTCTGCAGTCCCCACACTGTGTCCCCTCGCTGCAGTCCCCACGCTGTGTCCCCTCGCTGCAGCCCCCACGTTGCACACCCACACTGCACGCACTGCTGGGCTGATCCCGCTCTACTTACAACCTGCAAAAAAGCATCCACCAATTTCATCCGGAATGCAGAGGTGCCCAGAGCTCACACAGGGGAGAAAAGCAATTAAAAACCCTACCTGAACTCTTAATTAAAAGCTGCTCTCAGAATCAGTGCCACCAAATGAAGATTTCATCCAATTAAGCTAATAAGACTGGCACTGTGAAGCTCAGTGATTAACGCTTTCCTTTAAACAGGAATTTGACAAACAGTACTTTGCAGTTCTGATGAGACGAAATGTAGGAGGTGGAATATTACCACTTATTGAAGGCAAAACTAGGACCTGGAGAATTTCAGAGATGAAAAGTAGAGGCCAACAGCCAACTTGAGTCGGCCCCAGCAGAGCGGCAGTGGGGCCTGCAGAGCGCTGACAGACCCAGAGCCTCCGCTAACCCTCCGGGGCCGCTGGCTTACAGCGAAGGCAGGACAGGGCTTGAGTAAGGCATCCATCTTCACCTCGTAGGAAAAGTGAGCAGCGCTAACGAACTGTGATCACTATAATACTAATTTAGCATTAATAATAATAAAGGTGAGTTCACCCCGAGGCAGACGAGGTGCTGCACGGCTGCTCTGCGCAGGTGTGCTGGAGCACATTCCAGGACTGGGCACGCACGGATTTATGTGACAGCAGCAAACAGGGAACACTAGAACCTCATCTGTTTATGCAAACGCAGCCATGCAGATCAGCTGCGAAACGTGCGGGCAGGACTGCTGCAGAGGCTCTGTTTACATGCCTGAGGCTCGGAATGGCTGAGGAAAACCTAAGCAGCAGCAGCAGTAACATGTTCATTGTCTCCTGACCTGATCACAGCAAGACTGGAGGACGACAGAGAAACTTCCAGGGTCTTAAGAACGTCCCTAGAGGTCGGCTGAGCAGGACGTGAACCCTGAGGACCACGCCAAGTAAGTACCAGTGTTCCTTAGAAACTGCATCTCCAGACAACTCCTGCTCTTGCAGTTTGCGCACAGACAGCTGTCCTGCTTTAAACCCCGTCCTAACTCAGCTCCAGCACACACAACTGGTGGTACATGAATTCATGCATCGTTTGGGCTCCTCTTCTCTAGTTGAAAGTTCTAACTCGGAAGCCTGGACAATCGCAGGTATTTTCAACGGCACACGCATTCAGTGGATGAACTGATGAATACATGAAAAATGCACACACCACCAGGCTGAGGAAATACAGGTCTGGTGGACAAAAATGTGCACAAATGTGTGACTGTAAGGGTTGAGAAGAAAATACTGGGAGCTTGCAGTTCTATGTGAAAATCTGTAACTGATGTAAATGAACACAAAGGTGACAGATACTGAAAAAAGCCACTTCCTAATTTAGACCTGTTTTCTTTGTGTTACGCCTCAAATCTAGATAAAAACACATCCACTAATTAAATTATTATTTAATTGACTAATTAATGACTCCAGCCAGATTTGCATTTGGGACTCCTTTTGGTTTATATAATAATTATAGATAATTAATCTATCTCAAGCCTTTCTTTCCTAGCTAAATATGCTGGGTATCAAAAATGACAACAAATTGTAAATTAATCTGGAAAACAAAGCACAGCAGATGAAAGACTTTGTTAGAATTAATCAGGCACCAATTATACCATGGAATTAAGGAAACAATAAGCTCAGAAAACATTTCTGCAAACGTGCATGTGCCAGGGAAAGCCCTCACCTTCGGAGCTCACAAGGTTTTCTTCCAGCCAGCACGTCGCCCTGGAGCAGTCCTGATCGTCGTTGAGGGTGAAGTGGTTGGAAGGGACCTTCCCCGTGTATCTTTGTGGCCACTTAGTTGTGACTTCTCTGTTAGTGGGGAGTTTGCTGATATCCGCTCCAGTGGGAGACGAGACCTGAAAGCCATGAACAAATGAGTAAATATATGGCATATACCTTGGAGAACGTTAAGAAAGATTTAAAAAACAATGATACAAGCCATTTGACTACCTAAGGGTTGCTGTCCTTGCACATCCTCGCTCGTCTCAACACTCAGCAGCAACCAGCAGCAGGTACACCCGGAGCACACACACCTGTGTACCTATTCCAGCTCTATACGGGCTGTGCGTGAGCACTCTAAACAGCAGCGCCCCAACAAGCGAGTAACAACACAGACCAAGCAAACGAATGAGACTCCATGCAAACAGCAGAAACGTGTAAATATACGGTTGAGGGGTCTCTTCACTTATTTGAATAACATACTCTCAAGTGACACTTGAAAATTCTTTGTGCAAGACTGCCTCTCTATTTTGTCAGCATAAACACAACTTGCTAAAATAAGATTTTGTCCCAGAGAAAGGGACCAAAACCTGCTTGATGGTCAAAATGCCAGGATTCAGCAAAGCGTTAATCGTACAATGCTACTTTACAGTAAGTTCAATCTGGGGAATCTCACGTATGAGTTCCACAGAGATGGCCCTTTGCTTTGCGCAGTTTGAAGGCCGCGCGACGACACACAAGAAAGAAGGAACCGTGCCGGGATGCCGGAGTCGCAGCTGAGCTGTAGGGCTGGACATGAGCCTGATTCCACATCTCATATGTAGCCAAGGGGCTGCTTCAGCCTTGCTGGAAGCCAGTGTGCCACAAAAACATACGGCACCAGGCGCGTGCCGAGGCCTGGTCATCACAGGAGATGAGTAATTAATTCGATAAGGAATTCTCCCCATTACCAAAACTAGGTCAAATGGTGTTAGGCCAGCTGGAGTTCAGCCTCCTGCGGCTGGGGCCACATGTCAGTCGTGCCCACTCTTCAGAGGTTTAATGGTCATGGTGGCAAAATACAGGCAGCTTTGCTTAAGAGCTGATACTGAGCAGTGACTTTGCTGGCAGGAAATTCTGTAAAACTTCTTGTCTCCTCCAAATTCTACAGCCGCACTGAAATGGTACAACCCGTTACACCAAAGGCTGCAAACATTCTGCTTACACGCTTGCTAAGCGCTACTCTACTGCTCTGCTAGTCACAGAAACACTATGCACTGTAAAAACTGAAGATATTACGATGTTTTTCACTCTGTACACAACCCTACCTGGTACTTCTGTCCCGTACAGAGAACCAGGTAGTCGTACGGTACTTTCTTCTCCTTGGAAACAACTACATATTTGGCAGCACGGTTGATGCCAGTCATTTTACCAACCACAACGTTAACCCAGGAACAAAGTGACATCTGTGCATAATCTTCGTCATTAAAACAGTGGCTGTGAAGAAAGCATATCTGTAAGTGACATTTCAGCAGCTGACAGCAGGCATTAATTAGACATCTGGTGAGCCAGCCCAAGTGCCCGGGCGGCTCAAGCCCGTGCTCTCGCTGTGCCTTTACAGCGCTCTATAGCACAAGATTAGTCATTATGAAATACTCGGTTACAAATTGACAACTCGCTGCTGAAGCCAAACGATCGCTCCCAGCACTGGGCCATACAACCACATAATTTAAAAAACAAGTCAGAAATACATGCTCTACTTTGCTTTTTCCTTGCAGGCCAATGCGAGGAGGAGACTTCTTGCACCTGAAAATATTTTAAGAGTCCAATTCTTTCTCCTGTAACAAGACTCCCTCGCTAACTTTTTTTTCCACTTCTGCTTCATTTTGTATCCAACTTCACCAGTAGTGGCCACGGTGAGACACAAACAGAATGAAGGCACTACTGGCATTTTAAGATCCATGTTCCAAAGCAACAGTCCAAACAGTCCAAAACCAGATAGAAAGCTAGGAAAACGGTTGTCAGATCTAGAAGTAAAAGGCAAAGATCTCAAATTTTCTCCTTTCCAACCGAACTTTTCCAAAATGCAAGAATGAAAAATTCTGAAAACATACTAAGCTGACCCTCTACCCCCAAACCTGCAAAGGTCTCTGAGATGCAGCTGAATTCCTCCACAAGATGAACTGAATGTTAACAGGAGTAAAGGGAAACCTGTCACATAGGCCATCCAAAATAAAACAAAGCAGGTACATAGAGAGAGAGACACCAACAGTGCAGGTGTGAAAAATACCAAATTTCACTGATTTGTAACTGACCAACAATTTATTCTTAATGAAAGTGGGGAAACAACAGTTCCGGGTAACAAACAACAAGAAGGTTTGTCTGTTTTCAGAAGCAGAACCTTGTTCCATGCAGTAGTTATGGCTTCCAGGCCTTTACCTCCTGCTTATACTGGGTGATGACAAATATTCCACTTCCTTCCACAGGACTAAATGTGAAGTGATTCAATAGAAGGGGACTCGGCTCACATCTGAGCATTTGCTGCCTTTGGTGTGATACCAGTGACCACAGCAGAGAACACCGGAGAGGCTCAGCACCAACTGCTGCTATCTTGGCACTAGTACCAGAACATAAATTCTAAACCGGAGCTGATTGCCACACATTAATTGTTGTCACTGAGTTCCCCAAATTGTCGTGCAGGATGCCACAGAAACAGAGAGAGCTGCTCGCATGGCCTGAGGAATTTCAGGACTGAATGACCAGGCTTTGTGAGGTGCTCTGCATCCTCTGTACTCACCAATACCAGAGGCAAATAAATAAGGGAAGAAAAACACTAAGAGTTCTAAACTGTAATAATGCAGAAATCTATAAATAACACAGACATCAAGGACAGATGAGAGTTTTCAAAAGCACCTTTATAATTGAGGTGCACAGCTCCCAGGAGACTGGCACTCCAAAATCACAGGGATGCTTTCAAAAATCATACCCTGCAGAGTTCAATTTTCACTCTTAATCTGCTCTCAGATTTTAACAGCTAATTCTGGGGAGGCAGCTATAACTGCAGCTTTCCGCGAGGAAGGGTGTTTTGTTATTACAACTCTTTCTTACAGTATACTTAGGAAAATGAGTGCATGCATTTTTGTGAGCATACAAACCCTTCATTTACTAGATTTGTACTTAAACACACTCCTTTCTACAATAAAAAGATTAATTCAGGTAACTACTTATAAAAAAATCCACGACAGGGCAAAAATCCAAATGAGAGAAAGGCCCAGTAGTTTTAAGCAGGTTCACATCACACCATTGCCATGTCTTTGTAGAGGTTTCATGTTAAGGTTCAGACACTGAGTTGTTTTGTCATTTAAAGAGCTGGCCCTGCAGTGCACTGCTGCTGACTGAGTAAGGGATTTGGTAAAAAAAAAGTGCACGTTTCAAAGAGTCACATGCCACTTCTAAATAAATTATATTAAGTCCATTCCCCAGCTATTCAAAATAACTGATTAATTTTAATTCTGTGCCAGAAAAATCAGGTTCCTGTCTACAGTGAGAATTCTTAGTAATTTTTCCAAAAATAAAAAAATAAAACCATCAATACCATCAATACCAATTCTTATACGTTCTTTTGTTCAGCATTATTTGGAATGGAACTCATGGAAGATAAAAACTAAGTAATATTTTTAAAGCAAGCATACATCTTTTGTAAATTTTCTTTAACCTGGAGATCTAAACAATCTAAAACGTCTTGGAAAGCAGAGACCGGTGCCCTGGAATAATACGATGGATTGCTGTCCTGCTGTTACTGCTTTTGCGATATTGCCCTGGTAAAAGCTAGACTCAACTCATTTCACAGGAGAGTGCATGTTACATAGACAGATTGGATTATTTTGAGGCGACTTGTCTGTATACCTATCTAAAATTTAGGACAAGTTCACAAAGAATTACAAACTGTTATGTTTTCCTTTGAAGCTATGGAAGTGTTTAGATATAAAAATCAAACCTGTTCATTAAAAATCTTCTATGTTTGGAGCCCAGTAGGTCTTTTCCTGGAAGGCCATGAATTGAGATCAAGGTGAGATTGTTGAACTTCAGATGGGGACTGTGGAAAGAAAAACAAAAGGCCGCAGTTAGGCCACTGAGAGCTTGGTGAGTGCATTTCAGGCAGAGCTCCCCAGCCCATCCTGCGCACTCGAGCTGTACAGCACCCAGCACAGCACCACCCAACCCCAGAGACACCAGACTCTACCGCATCGCTTCCCAGGCCTGCTCCTGAGCCCTTCTGCAGGACTCACCTGCCTGCGCTACCCAGGTGCTGGAAGAGCCGGGTCTCTGCTCACAGCCCCTGCTGTGCAGAGCTCACCCTGCACACTGCAGGAGAGCACTCGGCTCTGTGCAGCGCAGAGCTCACCCTGCACACTGCAGGAGAGCACTCGGCTCTGTGCAGCGCAGAGCTCACACTGCAGGAGAGCACTCGGCTCTGTGCAGTGCAGAGCTCACCCTGCACACTGCAGCAAAGCAGAAGCGAGTCCTGCCCGCTGGAACCTGCCTGGCACCTGCGCCAGCGCTGCTGGGACTGCCAGGGCATAGCCAAGGAACAGCAGAGCTTTAACCTCTGTATCCGGGAGGATGCAGATGGTAATTCCTTCACAAGGGCCAGGCACAGAGCGTTCCGGCGTTCTCCTAAGATGCGTGTGTCTTTGGCCACAAAAAGAGGAATATTTTCCACTGTACTTTTGTTAACACCAGAGTGGGGGGCGGAGGGGAACAAGACTGACAGTATGTTGAACTAAATGTGATCTGACATTTAAAAACAAATAAATATTATGAGTGATTAAGCCTTCTAATCTTCAAGGCTTTCTGTAAGTTAAGTATGGATTGATGCAAATGGTACAAAGGAATCAGAATGTTTTTTATCGACCAATGTTAATTTGTTATTCATACGTTTAAAAAATATATTCAAACAAAGTTAAAGGTCATACTTAAACCAAGGAATTTCAAGGTTACGGCTGCCTCTCTCAAAATGCATATTAATAGTTTAATTCTGGATTATGGATTATCTACAGTAAATCTCCATGCATACTCGGCTGAGTGCAATGTAATAAATAACCTTAATGTAACAGAGTGCATATATTTATACAGATTATGGGCCTGATTCTCATTTAAATTAAGGTCACTCTGCACAGGTGGGTGTAAATAGAATCTGCTCTTCATTTATGGCCACACGATGCTGGCGGAGGGATACAAAGTGGTCTTCATGTAAATGAGGGCCCAAGACACGAAGCTGAATTTAAAGTGTACAGAGCGCCATCTGCACACACTAAGCCCTCCTGTGGGTGCACATGTGAACAAATACAATAACTTTACACACCTAAACAGCATGACTCCTTGGCATCTATCTACATGTAGTTATGAGGAAAATTACTGCAACAGTACATAAACATCCTCGCCATTCTCCTGTTCTGCCTGCCCTCGTAGCAGTGAAGTTTCTGTTCAGATTAGAGCTGAAATCGTCTCTGTTCGACCTGCGGGGCCTCTTGCCAGGTCTCCAAATCCAGGTGCTACAGTAACACTAAATGACCTTAACAATATTTCAGATTAAAGCACTGCAAACCAGCATCAGAAAAACGGCAGAATGAAGGCTGTTGGTAACACTAACGTGGCTCTGTTGCATGATTGCACTGTGACACCCCTTATTGATCCGTTCACATATTTTTCTTCTGCAGATGCCCTAGTCTATTTAGTCCATACGCAGTCATCCAGTATTTCCAGTCGTATGGTATTTGTTCAGTCCTTCCCCATTGAGTGTGAGGCTTCAATTCAGACCTTTCACACAGCAGGATTTACTAACTAACGATTTACTTCTACCTCAGTGCTCCCATGGCATTCCCATATGCCCCAAACATCAATTCATGTTTCCCATTCATGTATCTCGCAGGCATCAAAATGTTGATTAGCGTCCCCTTAGAACGCTGTGAAGAAACGAGTCGTATCTGTGATTCCCACTCCGCAGCGAGCGAATCCAAGGCGCACGGACAGCGGGGTGAAAGCTGCCGGGAAGGCGCGCTGCGCTGGGCGGGAGCGGGGACCCCCCGGCTGGTCCCTGGTGCTGCCCCGGCCCCCGGCCCCGCTTCATGGAAATCGTGGGCACGTCTTCCAACAGACACGGAAATCCTTCCTTGGCTCAGAATCAGAGGTTGTTCTACCTGCAAGCACAGGCTGGCATTCGCGAAAATTACCAGAATCTTTACACAGAACAAAAAGCCTGGCATTCTGTGTTACAACCCCCTGGCCTCAGAAGCGTGCCCGGGACACCTAGGATTGTAAACCTGGACAGAGGCGCTGGGATCACGGCAGGAAGGGGCAGGCAGCGCCGGTGCGGAACCACGGCCACACAGCCTCGGCTCTTGATTCCTTACTGCTGCCTAAAAGCTCTTAATAACTGAAAACCACAGAGGCTCTGAGAAAAGGGGCAGTGTGCTGGACAGTGAATGTCTTGTGTGCTCCTAATGTATGTGACAGCCCCTGCTATGAGGCAGGGTTACAGCAGAGGTTCCCATCTGCTGAGAAAGTCTTCAAGTCAAGAGCCTGAACCAATGTAACATTAAACAAGTGCACCTGCATCTCAGAAACAAATAATTCCAGCAGGGATTGACGTTGCTGTGGATACAAAGGGAAGAGCAGCTCAAAGATACCGGTGAGCAGGGAGGGATTAGAGTATCTAGGGAAATAAGTAAAAGGTGTTGGGTTTCGGCGCACAGTTCTGGAGGACGGTCACAACACAAAGCCTCAACACCCCTGTCCTCAAAATGCAACAGGATTGCCATTTACTGTGAGCATAATCAAAGGAACAAACACAAAAGTTTGAGTACATTATTTATAGACACCCTGGATTTTGTGAAACCTCTTAGCATATTCCTCGCTAACTTTACTGGATTTTTGCCTGATGTCTTGCTACTTCATTTTTTCCTTGTGTGCATGATGTAATGATGCAGGCTTAGATGGCAACAACCACCTGAACAAATGATTTAATTAATTGCTTTCATTAAACCTCTCATTATCACAAATAATAAGTCAAATCACTTCTGTTACCAAAAATAAAATGCAGTGAAGTAGCCTCCATGAACCTAAGCATTTTAATTTATTTGAAATGAAGCACCATGCTTTTTTAATTTTTTGCAGTCATTTATAGAAACTAAAATAAAAAAGGGTGACAGAAGATAATGCCTTATCTGCCTACCCAAATTAGTAACTGTGTATGCAATGCATAATCTTTAAACAATAATTTTAGTATTTGAAATCATAACCTATCCAAAAACAAAGTCCTAATTAGATCCTCAGCTTCAGTGCAGCAGAGCCCTTGTAATAATGGCAGCTCTTGATTGTTCTAAAGATCCTAACAAATAGTCCGTGTTCAGCACTGGATGCTGAAAACTTACTTGTGGTAAGTTCTTGCATTGATGAAACTCTGAAAGCAGAGAAACCTCTGTCCTGCAACAACAACAACAAAGGAACCTGAACAGGGAGGAGCCCGACATGAGCAACGATGACAAAAGAGTCCCAGCGAACAACCTGGTGTCCAGGGCCCAGAAACTCCAAGTGCTCAGGTCTAAGTCCCACCATAAAAGGCGGATACAGACAGCAGTTCTTGTGTTCCCAAGTAATGTAACAGTTCATCCAAAGTAGGACTTTTCTTTTTAAGGAAAGATCAGCACCCTGAGCATGTCAAGAACAAACTAATTGGGACACAACTTGGAGAACAGACTTCTCCAAAAGGAAAAGATGTTCTTACAAATCTTCCAGCTCTACACAAAACTACAACTAGAACGGTCAGCTTAAAGGTTGCTAATATCAATAACACCGCAGAGGACACACTGATTCACATTTTCACTAACAGATCGATATGTAACTTGGCACGACAGGCTCCGAGCAGCCTTTGCGAGGGGGGCTGTCCCCGCTGCCGCTGGGTGTGCTCAGACACAGCCCACGGCTCCCCGTGGCAGAGCTGCGAAGGCCGTTCCTCCCCCGGCAGCAGGACTGCACGCACACAGCCCAGAGCCGCACCGACCGGCTGAGGCCGCGTGAGCATGGGGCAGAGCCGCGCTCCTAAGGGACGCGACACCACGGCACCGCAGCAGCGACCGATCCGCCCCACACCACGGCACCGCAGCAGGGACCGATCCGCCCCACACCACGGCACCGCAGCAGCGACCGATCCGCCCCACACCACACCACCGCAGCAGTGACCGATCCGCCCCACACCACACCACCGCAGCAGGGACCGATCCGCCCCACACCACTGCAGCAGGGACCGATCCGCCCCACACCACTGCAGCAGGGACCGATCCGCCCCACACCACGGCACCGCAGCAGCGACCAATCCGCCCCCCTTGGTCACGAAGCATTCAGGAAGTCGGTAACGGGAGCAGCAGACAGCGCTCACTGTTTCTATCGACCCTGGCCAGAGCGCCTGTCCTCATGAACCCCGCGCAGGTGGCTCAGCGACAGCCCTCAGAGCTGCAGCTTCGCCGCTGACCAGCAGATGTGCAGCTAACAGTTATCCCGCTTTAATTACGAGTACACAAAAATAAGCCAGTTCTCCAACGGGTTCCCCTTAGGAAAAAGCGTTGATTGCAAATGAATTTGCTCAATGGCAGAGGGGATAACCATCAAGCCTTTACCAGGACACTTCTCAACGCAAGGGTCAAGAAGGCAGTTTTCCACGTACTCGTTCGCTCTATGAACTGCAGCCACGGCGGCTCTTCCTCCCGAGACCGGCAAGAGACGCACAAGAACAGCCCGACTGAAACAAGAACAGCCCGACTGAAACAAGAACAGCCTGACTGAAACAAGAACAGCCCGACTGAAACAGACAGATCGGCCAGTCTGACTGCCGGTAGCTCACGTCTAACACGACTGCTGCTTCGGACACCAGCGGTAGATGTATCGGGTGCTCATGTCGGTGGGAGAATTCTCATCACCTTCTTCCCAGAACATAACTATTTCCATTCCAAAATAGGCCACAGTTTTGGCAAAATTAGTCACCTACGTTAACTTCACAAAACATTCTTCTAAATTGCTCAGAACAGACATTAAAAATGTTTGGTTCTGATTTGGATTAAAAAAAACAGAAATCAAGATGCAATTTCTTCAAAAATAGAAGAGCTGCTTCCTTTTAATGACTGCTCCGGAACCCAGTCTGTCATGTCTCAGTGACACAGGGCCCGGAGGCTCCTCTTGCTGCTGCACTCCAGTGCCCCATCACAGGACCAAAACCAAGCAGCCACAACTTCCCATACTTTCCATGCCCCATTTTGAAAATCTAGATTCCTTTCCACCTTGTAATTTTAATGCTCGTCTCTTCTGTCCTCAGTGCTGGCCTTTTTCCTAGGTAACGTAATTGAAACATTAGCACCTCTGACTCTGCTACACTTCAGTTCTTTTATTGATTTCTGCTTCAGGTAGCTTTATATCACCCCACGACCCTGATTTCTCCCTGCACATCACCAGACATGTCTTTTCTGTTTCTTCTTTCAAACTCCTATCCCCATCATAACCCGTTTTTCCGAAACAACTCAGCCACCTTCTGTCACTGTCACTGCTTTTATCCACCCCAGCCAGCCCTCATTTCCCAGCAGCTGTTCCTGTCCTCACCTGTGTCACCTCAGCTTCCCCGACTCCTTCCTGCACCGTTCTCTGCTGATTGGGGCTCTTTACTGTAACTGAGTCCTTTTTCCTTTGTCAGACCAACTCTTTTCCACACGCTGCTCTCAGCCGCTGTCGACCTTTGTGGTTTCCCCACCGGGCTCTCCTCCCTCCACCCTCGTACACGTTCCTCTCCAGCTGTGGCTCTTGCCAGCGCCGCCATGGGCCGTACCAGGCTCCCCTCCCGCACAGCAGTTACGGCACGGCACATGCCAACGTGTTCAGCACTTAACAGCAAACTTCTACCACCACCTCAAACTAAGTCTTAACTACTTGCTTATTTACATGTTGGCCTGTTCAGCCCTTCAGTGTAATATCACTGCAGGCTCAAATGCAAACGGCCTCAGCATTCTGCGCATTCTGCACGGAGAAACACTGCCAGCACAAACTGAGCTTCTGTAGCAAATACAAACCAAAGTGGGACTCCTCTGACTAGCCAGCTACACGTTTCTTAGGAGGCTCTTTCCAAAAACACAGTATTCACTCAAGATCTGTGGTATTTCCAGGATGTAGCTTATTAAATCAGTGTGGCAAAGTCCTGATGGTGTGAACTGTTACAGGACAGAACAGGAACATCTAAAGGGCTCTTTGCTTGGCCCATCCAAATCCACGGCTGAACAGACACGTCCATACACTGACGGGGCAACATCCATAGCTGCAAAGTGAACAAGATTAGCGCTGCCACCCCAAATGGGAGTTGGCTTTGAACTTGAGCAAATCAAAGGACCATCCAACCACTGCTTTAGTGAGAGCATTTCCGCACTAAAACGTCAATTTCCATTCCATAAATGTTTCAGCATTTCATCCTGTTCGAAGTATAAAACAGAGCAATTATTTTTCTAGACAGAAAATGAGGGGTATCTGATGATGGCCTTGGTAGTTACAGTCTCTAGCTGTTTAAACCTAATCATCTGGCAGATTCAAACTCACAGTGCACAGACATCACCACCATTTTCCACAATAAAGATACCTTATTGGGCAGTAAAACCAGAGTGTGGTTGAAATTTCGCTGTTTTGTCTGCTCCTGTGTGAACATTTCAGTGAATAACACACAGTGCAAATTCCAGATTGTTAATAGGACACTTTTTAGCCTTATTGCCAAAAACCCATGTTAAAACTAAGGGGTTTTTTTATGGCTGTCTACTTACCAGACCCCAATTTTCCATATTATTGCAGAGCACATTAATATTTTGACTCTGCGATGTTGCTGGGTGCAGATTTGGCACGCTGCCTTCACAGAGATGGAAACGCAGGCACCCTAGAAAAGCCCCTGGGTGCCAAGAGGCTTCAGTTGAATTTTAAGGGACTGAGATCCGCACCAACGCTTCTGTCCCAGCTTACGGCCGAGGACCACACGTTCTCCTCCTGGCAGCAGGAGCCTGCAGGAGGGGAAGGTCCTCATCCAAGCGTGATGTTTTGAGGCGCGGCGGCGCAAGGCCGGGGGCGGGCTGGCGGGGGCAGCGCGGCCCAAACATCTGCACGCAGCAGCTGCGGCGAGCACAGCTGCCCCCGGTGCTGCAGCCGTGGGACGAGCAGCCCCGAGAGCTGCGGCACAGAGCCGCTGACGCCCGCCCTCCCCTTCCCCAGGGCAACGCGGGGCTCCGGCAGCCCCGTCCGCACCAGCCCTGCAGCTCAGGGGCACCCAAGTGTCGCCCGACTGATGGCGAGACACCGGTGACCGGGCACTCCTGGGGAAACAGGGCACCGAAGGACGGGTCACAGCTCACACAGCACAGCGCGGCACGTGGGCACCAGAGGCGACCGCACTGCAGCCCTGTGGAGCCCCACCTAACCCACCAGCCCCCGTCAGAAACACGGGGAGCCACACAACACCGCGCGCAGTGAAGACCCACCATCTCATTACTGCATCTCACGTGCTCCCCGCTCTCATTGCAGTGTAAGCTACATCCAGACTCGCCTCCTCCCTGGGATCTGGAGGGTAATCACAGCAATCCAGAAAAGGAGCCTTAACATTTCAGCTCATCAAGCATTTAGAAAATATAGGCAAGTACCTTCAAATAGCCGTGTTCATTTGTCACAGCCCTCACTCTGCACATTAGAGTACGTATGACCAAAAGTCAAATCCACATTAATCGGAGGGCAGGATCACAACCAGCCCCGCTAGCAGTCTGAACAGCCTCCTGTGCTCCAAAACCAACCACAGCCACTTCAGAGACTGCTCTGAAGAACTCAGGAGCTACCCCTCTGCAGCAGCTCTGGGAGACAAACATCAAACAAGGAACAACAAATGAGGACAGAGGAGATCGTACATCTCTCCACCGCTTCAGCAGAGAACAGGCAAAGCGACACGCAGTGTCTGCACTTGGGACGCTTCTCTCCTTGCTCCGCACGGCGCTGATCGGAGCACGCAGCCGCTGCGGGCAGCCGGGTCACCGAGCAGTGCCCAGCAGCCAGGCCCGTGTCACACTGCCCGCCCGGACGGCTGCGACAAGTGCAATACATCATGCTACACAGAGCTCTGTGGCTCATTTCAGTTTTCAAACAGGCCTTGTATGAGAAAACTACTATTTCCCAGATCGGTTTTAATATGCAACAAGAAGTTATGAGTATTCATATATAAATAGTAACAAAAGAAAATCTACAAATACAGAGTGTGAAAGAGTAGTGCAGGCTCAGACAAGTGTTTGCATATGTTTAAAGGGCAAGTACCTGAAGCTGAAATGACCTTATTTAAAACTGAAACCTGTCTCTGGAGCAAGACTGTACCTCGAAAGCAAGCACCGAGTGTGGCTGCTGGGCAGGCTGCTCCCGGCTCCCGCCTGCCCTCCGCCACGACAGGCTCTCCGCGAGCCCCGCCGCGCAGCACGGACAGACGTCACCCACCGTGAGTGCCTCTGTCGCAGCTCCACCTCCGCTCACCAGAAACCACCAGGGCAGCAACGCCCGCAGGCCGCGCGCCCGCTGGCACCGAACACATGGGCGACCACAGCACCCTTCTGGGTCTGCCCTGGTATGGCAAAAAGGCAGCCAAATGAAGCACATGTATACCAACCCATGTGGCAAAGATAGATAGTATGAAACAACGACGACCACTAAACCATTCATTACATGTTAGCTCTGTGATCAGCAAGTATGCACTAACTATTTAATTAGTCAACTAATTAGTGACAGGCAACATGGAAGGCTTCAGATGTTCTCAGACAAATGCAAAGATAAAAAGCCTAATTAAACAGCAAGCATTATGCTAAGTATTGCCAAACAGGACAGATGTGCAGGATATTGTATAATTCTGTGCTGCCAGATAACAGCAGCCGGAGCTGCTCTGTCAGAAACCGTGTTTGCAAAATGAGCTAACCTGAGATGCCTTTAACTCACAAAGGGCAATGCCGTCCTGCAGACAACAACTCACAGGTTTACTGTGTTAGAGTCTACTCTAAAAGTTCGGGGCTTTGACAAAAAATACACTTTAATCCACTTGCTTTTAAAATGCAATAATTATTTCAACGCACCCAAATGGAAATAAATCTATTTCACAACATTTTCATTCAAAATGTTGTGATCTTACCCTCCATTCACTCTTTGCTATTTTGTGTGGCACATTATGTATATTTCCAGCGTCCTCAGGGAATAAGTCATTGTTTACACCAGAGGTTGGATTAAGCAGGTTTTCCAAATCATGGATTAAAAAGGGTTTTCCCTATAATCAGAAGACAATAACACTTTCCACAGCTATATGCAAAGAGGTGGATACAAAGCTAATTGGTTCACTCCACTGGAACCAACGACAAGACAGCGGTGCGAGCGGGATTTCTGCGTTCCTGCAGCCAAACTCCGTCACCTGCCCTCAGGGCACGCTGGTTAGCGTGCTGCTCCACGAACCAGCCACCAGAATCAGCTGAAAAAGCCAGTTTTCAATCGTGCGTTCTCCTGGCCTAACGCTGCTGCCATGACCACCCTTCTTAAATGGCCAAAGAAAACAAGAAACAAACAAAACCCCTCTGCCCTCCTGGTAACTTACTATTTAGCAGTGATGTTACTTCTAAAGCATATCAGTATTTGGGAATCTGAAGAGATCAAAATGCTGGACTGCAGCTTATCTTTAGGGGAACGCTGGTCTAACTGAGGACTGTGCAACTCAGTACCCCCAATTCCAGCTGTTCACACTTCCCAGAACAAATTAACTGCAGTTGCTATTTCTCCTGCTGAACCTCACCTCCAGTAACTGGTACGTGCATAACTCCGAACTGAACCCATTACTCCTTTTCTCATATTCAGAGGTACTGATTTTCTGTATTCACGAAAACAGATCTTACACTTGCAAATCATTTTCAGATGCAAATTTAATACTTGCAAGCTGAATATTTAAAACCTTTTCTCATTTGTAAGTTTAGTATACGCATACTTGGTCTCAGTGGTGATAAAGTTTTAAAAACTTCCTTTAGTCTTAAATCAGGCTCCTTTTTAGGGGCTTCGCCCACATCATCTGTCAATGTCAGTGGCCCATGGTACTGCCAGTGCAAGTGGGGGACACGGACGTATTTACCGGAATGTCTGACAAAACCTTTTTTGTATTTTTTTTTCCCCAAATACCAAGTCACTCAAGGGAAACTAAAAATAAATAGAACTTGTATTGCAGCTTAACCTCCCTTTGGAGTTTCTGTACTCGCTCCACCCCAGCCTGCCAGGGCTTTCCCCAGGGCCCAGCCAAGGGGCGGCAGCCCGGGGCACTGACAGAGACAGGGTTTCTTCAGCTGCTGCTTCTCCTGCAGGAGTGGACACCACTCAGAGTCTACACCGCTTTAACAAACCGTCCAATGCTGTTGCCATTTACATAAGCTTTGTCTTAGTGCTAGAGAGTGACCCAAGTCCTGGCTTTGTGCAAGGGGAGGCAGGTAACTGCACTGCCCGGGGGAGCCTCACGCAGGGATTGTGGGAATCACGATTCCTTCCCTGCTCGCCACGCTCCTGCGGGGAAGTTAATTACTGCAGCACTTTACGATGCCCAGCGCCCCAGCCCCTCGGCCCGGCCCGCTGCGGCTCCTCAGGGCTGCACGGCGGGCTCCAGAGCCGCCGGGCTCCAGAGCTGCCGCCACTCCTGTCCCGCTGGCTGGGGTGAGAAGGCCCCGCCGGCCCCGCCGCCTCCAGCGTTCCACCAGCTCTCGAATAAAACGCCCCTGCGCATCCTAAGCACAAGTAGCTCTACAGCTGAAAACACGTCTGCATGTGATTACACTCCAAGAAGAAATATCAGCAGGAGATAATTATTCGAATGGTGAAACATGAATAATGAGCTCACCTTCACTGACCTAGCATTAGACTAAGCACAACGGGCACAGCTCTCCAGGGCTCGGGGCACCCCCAGCAGCAGGAAGACGCTTCCCTGCGAGCAGGGCTTGCACATCCTCACACACGGCATTTCTGTGCTGCCCTTTGATGTGATGGGCACTGCTGTGGGTGCAGCAGCGGTCTGTGAGCAGAGCTCACCGAGCTGGTTCGGTGCTGGTTCGGTGCAGCCCGGCGCTGCTGGCCTCCCCGGCACACTCTGCCATGGGCTCGGGCAGCAGCTTGCCGTGAGGAGAGGCCATGCCTCTGCCCAGGGAAAAATGTACCTCTGCAGTCTCAAACGAGTTGAAAACACTTGTAAAATCTAGTTCTAACAATCATTATAGAGGTAAGTGAATTACATTTGTGTGTTTCCATGGTGACTGATAATATAAAACAATTAAGTATGAAGAATAATGAGGAGAAAACTACTTCCTCATTTTAAGGATTAGGGGCTTACAAATTGATTCAATCTAGCTATTTTTAGTGCACGTAACCTTTGCAAAGAATGTTAGAAAATTATGAGTAAAGTAAGCTAAATTGTATGGAAAGGCCTTCACATCGATCAGGAGACTTTATCTGCTGCTGCTGCAAAAATTAAAACCATAATCTTTCTTAAATCTCTACATACATTGATGTAAATTCTGTGCACTCCGCACTAAGTGTGGACTGCTTGCGTTTCGCGTTCTCAGAGCGCTGCTCCATGTCTCCGAAGCGGGAGCGCTCACCTCGTGCAGCGCTAAGGGAGCAGCAGGCCGTGCTCTGCAAGCGCTCTGCCTGAGCACGGTTCGGACAAAGCTGCTGAGGTGTGCCAGAGCAGGACACCCCCCAGCGCCGCCCCGCGCACACCGTGCCGTCTGTCTGTCCTGCTCACCACCGAGAGGCTTTGCTTCTGCCTGCCTGACTTGGAGCGTAAATACGCTCTGGCTTTCCCTCACAGGGTTTCATACTGAAAGCATAGTAATAAACAGCACAGGATGAATAAAAAGAAAGTGGCTAATAGCTCTAAGGTACATTTTAAAATGAATCTTGAGTGAAACTCGAAGTCTAAAAGGTGCTGAGAACAAGAGGATGAGAGGAAAATTATTTTATGCCAAGAGGGGATGCTCTACAGGGAGTCAGGAACTAAGGAAAAAGAGCAAGAAGCAGGTGGGTTTTCTTCACTGCTCCAGCAATATAACAACATTCACGAAGTGCTTCACCTTCTCTTGCTGTATTGACATTTTAATTTGTGATGTTATTAATGGTTGTTGTAGAAATACAAACTCTTGGCCTAACTGAAAAAAACAGGCAAAATTTTAAATTCTCTGCCAACCATAAGGAGCCCAGCCTCTCTTAGTTTTTGCAAAAAAAACATTTTGGTGCAACTGTTGCATTGGGAATTTTAATTTTATATTAATTTCTGCAAGTTTTTCAACTTTTTACAGCCACAGATACTCCAACCTTTAACACCTCACACTTGGACACAGACAAAGCACGCCTCTAAACGGAGGAGGCAAGCCCCTTCAGCCATAGGTAACGTGTTCTCAGGAAAACAAATCAACCACAAAACTTACCAAAAAACAAGTGTTTCCAGAAAAGAGATTCCAACATCAGATGCACCAACCACCACAATTCTAGTGTTGACAGAAGCTCTGGATTCCAGTAGCAGTTTTCGATTTATGTGGTTCAATGAATAACTCAACTGTAAAAAATAAGTAACATTAAATAGAAATGCATTAAAAAAACCCAGCAAAAGTCTGCTAAGAATCATTAAAGCACCAGCAATGCACTACCTTGCATTCATAGAAAACTTACTATGGCTCGCTGACATGACTAACACTATGATTATTCTGTGCACAGCACAATGTAGCGCAGTAGACAAGTGGTACTAAAATGCTGAAATATGTGCATGTTTAATAGGTCACAGAAAATTAGCAGAGCTTAATGGTCTGGCTGCTCCTGGAAAAGACGCTGCGGAGTCCTTGCAGGAGAGGAGAAAACACTGTCTCTTCTAGAACGCACTGCCTTCCAGCTGACACCTGCGCAAGGTACAGTTACGGAAACTTAAGGCCATTTTTATACATTCTAGAGCAGTTTTTACTCTTGCTGGTTTATTTGTGGAAATGGTTTTACTTGACAACTAATTAGGAACTTGTAACTTGGAGTATTTTTGTGTGTTCATCTGAAAAATCTCTTCCAAAATGGTAGAATTAACCTTCTTTTCTCTTAAACAGAGAGCAGCTACACAGAAAGCCAGGCTGGTGGAGGAGTAAACTAGTATCTCAGAGCCACTCAGATCAACTCTGGCCAAAAATCTTACTATAAAGCTTTTAACTACTAGCTCCTCAGATTCTATCCTTCATACATACACTGGTTAAGACAATAAGCTCCATGTTTGGGTTTTGTTGGTGGTGGTTTGTGTCTCTAGGTCTCACTAGCTAACAGATTCTCAAAATAACTATGCAAGAAAGGGTCAAGAGAGAATATTGCATTTGCCTGCCCTGAGCTATATTTAGTTTTCAAATTCCTGATAAAAGGGAAATACTTGCCACCGTGCAGTACAGCACACTTCACAGTTTTCATATTGCTTTGGGGTGTATAAACTCACATTTCACAGAATGCATAACTGCAGATTCATACACGCTCTGAGGAGACAAATCAAACAAGGAGCTACTTTCATTATTTGTCAGACACTTCTATATATTTCTGCTGTGTCATTTAGGCAGGAAGCAATCTAAGACTTCCAACAGGTTTTCCTCTATTACAAATAGGAGACAGAGGGTTAATAAAATTAAGTGCCCTAAATTCCTCCTATGAAATCATGGTAGACATATAAATTCTATATATTGGTTGACAGAGTAACTCAATATATGAAAAGTGAGTATTTTATTCTAAAGCTATGGTAATGACATTAGCCCTCTCAAGAAGCACCTGGCACGTTGAGATCCCCCAGAGATCTCTTACCCTGTCTGTGCTGGGATTGCAGCATCGCCTCGCTACAGGAGAGTTGTCTGTGGAATGCGCTAGAAGGCTGTCCTGTACCTTAACGAAGGATTATGGACCCGCTACTTGCAAACCGCCATAGCCGTATAGCAAGGAACCCAAAACGTGGCAAAATTAAACATCTTTGTGGGTCAGGCAACGTGACTTTTGGCCGTCAGAGAAAGGTTCTGGCGGCTGCAGCTCATCGCAGTGCAGCGATGACATCCAGTGGCCAGCCAGACTCGGCTCAGGGACCCGAGCTCCCGGCGAACGTTCCAGAAGCTGCGCCAAGCGGCAGCAGCCCGAGGTGGGAGATGCAGGCGCATGAAGCCACGCGCAGCCACAGCCCCACACTGAGGGTGGGCTGGGGCTGGGGCTGGGGCACGGGGCGGCTGCCACGCCACACACGTCGCTCTGCTGCTCTCCAGCATCCGCACGGCCCTGCCAACAAGCCAGACAAGCTAACCCAAAGCCAGCGCTTCAGACTTGTGAAACACTTCCTACAGCAGGCTCTGCCAGTAAAAAGGGGTTTGATCATGATCACGTATTTATAATAGCTCCACATTTCAGGAACTGAGAACTGTAGATCCCAAGAGAAGTTGGGATCTACATTCCATTGAAAACATACATCAGCGGAAGAGATTTTAAGAAATTAAAAGAACCAATGCCAATTATTAAAGACATGCCCCATGGCTTAAAATAAAGCTTGGAGTATGATTTTTATAAAATACCAAATGTGTACACCCCGACTACAACATCTGACATTGTTCTGCAAGCGCTGACACCCGGGGAGATCTCATGGTGCCGCAAACAGGCGCTGAGGACACTGCGCCTGACCCTGACGTCCATATTCCTTGGGCTTGTGAGCTCTGCAGACAAGAACTCCAACAGGGTTTTTCTGCAGCTGTCTAGAAAAGCAATGCCTTCTGCAGGAAAAATTGTTAGTGATGTTTTTGCTGAAATGTGGCTTTTAACAAAATTAATAAAATGGTAAAAAGAACATGAAGAGAAACGGCTTGCAACATATCTAATAAACCAAAATAACTAGACAGGAATGTCAGCAGCTAATAGAATAAACCCAATAGACCTTAACAGCAATGCCAAGTTCAAACATCTCCTTATACTGCAGTGCTGTATTTCTGTTTTGTTTTTTGAAGATACTCCAACAATGAAATACAAAGCAGTAACACAATTTCTCAGGGAAGAGTTGTATCTAATTTATGAAATGGCTTCTGTATCAATGATACAAAGGCAGCAGATGAGTAGAATAGAACTGGTTTTGTTCACCACACAATGGCCCCAACACCAACAGCTGTCATACTTCAGAAATTACCTTTCTAACAGCTAAGTACACGAAACGGCCCCAGGGAGCGAGGAATTAGGTGGATTGGTCCCATAATGCCACCTTATTTTAACAAAATGTCAGGACAAACGACTACATATGTTCCCCAGAGGAGTCATCAGACATCATAATTGATGGGTCAATAGCAAACTCTAACTTGTTTCTTTTGTATCTGATTTATTAAATAAAACAGCAACGGTTAACTAATGTAAGGCAAAAAGCAACCATAGGCGCTGTTAGAAAGGCACACATAGCTCAGGATAAAAGGCATTTTCTCTGATGACCAAGAAGACTGTTTTGCCCCTCCCCGCTGCGGGGACAGCGCCGGCCCGGCGGGTGACACCTGGGACACATCTCCATGCTCCACACCGGGCCCTGCAGGCTTTACCACCACTGACAGTGCTCATGCACTGCTCAGAACCCTCCACTGGAACCGCAAACCGTGCACGTGAACCACCTTTCACTTACGAGCTCACACCACAACGCGCGCCAGAGTAGGATTAATTTATAGCACTAAAAACTCACACATCCTTCTACCCAAGTAACCAACAGAAAAAGATACATGAAATAACTATTTGGTTTTATCAAATGTGTTTGCTTGCATGTTTTCCCCTGCGTTTCGGAGCATGCAGAGCAGGACACGTGCACTGTGCGCGGCGGGCTCTGCACCAGCGGCCGCGCAGTGCGCGCTGCCTGGGGATGCACCCAGCAACACACAGGGTGCTACTCACACAGACAGTGCTCTGTACCTGCTTTTAGTTCTGGTCTTCAACTCCGGACACAGGGCTATTTGTGGGATTTCTAAAAATATCTATGGCAATTGTTTTACAATAGGTCTGGTTTTATAGCAAACGTTACCTTCATTGAAACAGAAAACATGGAAACCAAACAGCCAGAAAGGAAAAACCAAGTTGGAGAGAGGATATCGACTTTGACAGAAAAGAAGCAGCGCTGTGTTCTGAACTGGTATTGGTGCACAGATCCCAGTAAAACACCAGCAGTGTGTCAAACAGCTTTACACACATCGCTGCAGCTCTTCACGCAAAGACTCCACAACGCAGCAGAATTTAGACTTGATTTCCTTACACACTGAGGACTTGGGCCGTATCTAGCTAAACACACTTCATTGTTGCTAAATTGTAAGCATGTTGAAGTGCCCCTGAATTCCAAAGCACTGCTCAGGGTACTGCAAGATAAACATGGACCGACTCATCGGTTACGTACTCAGCATCTTCATCGACCCCTCCTGACCACAGCGAGTACCGGAGACCACGGGAGGGACCCCCACGCCTGTCTGCAGCGCTTGGCTTTCCATTTAGCACTTGTCAACGAGACCTGAGCGAGAGTTACTGCTGCACAGGATCTACAGAATTGGAACTGGTGCTGTAAAAACCATCAGCAGGAGTAAAAATGATTAACAAGCCCGTTCCTAGATTAGTGCTGAGGTCAGCGATCGTGGCGGGCAAACAAGGGGGTGAACAAACAGCTATTTTAATTTCAAGCTCCATTTGAATCATAAGGAAAAAAACAAAAGTCAGTGTATACCAAGGACATATGTACAAAAACTATTGGAAAACACATGCTTTTTCAGCCTGCATTATATCTTTTTCTAAATACTAGCTACATTCCAAAAAGGTTTCATTAGAACATCTGCAAACATGCTTTCAAAAGCTGCTTCCAAGCATTTGTGGATTTACACAAACAGCAGAAACAGAAAGAAAAGTAAGAAGAAATACAACTGTTAGGAAGACTGCATCCTTAACTATTTTGTCGTCTTTGTCAAAGAATTCTTTAGTAACTGAGGCGATGTAAAACCAGTTTGCACAGATAATACCTAGCTTTTTTGTAATATTTTTCATCCATAGACCTCAAAGGCTTTTATGAATGAAGCCAATATTATTAAACCCAACCTCATATGGGTAAATGCTGATCTTCAGCTTCTGGAAGAACAGGCTATATATTCACGACCAATCCTATGCCAATCCCCCTGAAATCAGAGATTCCCTGTGAAAAGCAGCGAAGGACAGCAGGGCACAGACACAAACATTTACCGTCCTTGCTGAACCACTGTTACCATGGTAAGAAACTGCTTTTTCCTTTCGGCATTATGGTTTGGATTCCCAGCCCAGCCGGGGCTGGGCAGTTGGCACCTGCAGAAGGATCTTGGGCTTGGCTCCTGCTCAGCCTGCAAGCACAACAGCTGAACAATAAATGGGGCCGCTTCCCAGGAGCTCGGTTCCCCCTCTTGCAGGGCAGAACGTGCTGTCCAGGAGGGCACAGAACGCAACCTAAGCCGCTCAGGCTGGCACGGGTAGAGCACAGGGCTGGCTCCCGGGGTTTAGGTTCCCAGATTTTAAGCTAAAGAAATCTGCTTGATGGAGACCAATCCTCATGTTAAGGAAGTCACTGATCCTCTGACAGCTGTCACTGCTTCCCAGCTCATCTTTGGCTGTTATTTATTGCTGTCCCACAAGGTATTCTCACAGGGAAGAAAGCAGGTAGTAAATAGATTTATTTTTTTTCCAAGATTAAAAAAAAAAAAGTAGCAACATGTAGGAACTTCAGGCTAAACTACCTTCTAGATATTATCTAGCTGGACTCCCAACATAAACGTGGAAGGAAACACAGGAGAGGTTGGGCTGGATGCCTTTCAATTCCGTATGCCCAACTGCCGAGTTCCCATGACCCATCACAGGCCCGTTACACACGACCTGAAGAAGCTGGACTGGTTTACCCTCGGAGATCACCTGCCTGGGCCCAAAGGCGCAAGGGCAAAGCTGGAGCTGGCGACTCTGGGCATCGCTCTGCACCCCTGCCCGGAGAGCGCTGGAGCCGGGAAACGCCGCCCAGGGATCGGGGCTGACCAAACCCCTACGTCCTGCTTGGGGGGGCGTAAGTACTCACATGCTGGTCAGGCATCCCAACCAGGTAACTAAGGAGACTCCAAATGACATCACTTTAAATCAAAGGTCGTTCTTTACTGACATTACACAAGAGAAGTTGGGATCTAACTGCCTGAACCAAAGCCATTAAAAAGTAATGGGCAAACACTCATTTATTCTAATTGGCTGTGAATGTGAATGGATATGGAAAACACTTTCCTGCACTAGGGCCAGGTTCTGAGCAGCCAAAGACCATCGTTACCTTAAACAATGTCTCCTTAACTTCATGTGTTTATTTTACAGAGCTCTTGTGCCAGAGTATGCGCTGATTATACCACCTTCATGTAGAATAAGCAAAATATAATAAAATTAGGAATCACCTATGAACAGGAAAATCATACGTAACTGAAAGCATCGCTAGTATTTCCAGACATTAAATTATTTTCTTCCACAAAGAACAAAGGGACCTCCTTAAGCTTTAATTTTAAGCAAGTCCCAGCTCACGTCTCCAGTCCAGCTCCAAAACGCACTGTGACAAAACCTGCACATCCCTGGTGAGACTGAACTGGGAAGATCTCTCAGTGCTGGCTGGCACAGGAGGGGGTCCCTGCAAGGGCTTCTCTTGAGAGAAGGTATCACAACACATCCCAGCCGCCCCAGCACCATCTCAAACAGGACGCTGGGAGCTCTGGAAGGGGAGAACTCAGAAGCAGCTCTGCCCACTGTGCCTGCTCCGCACTCACACCCAGGGCAACAGGGGAGCATTTCCTACACGGACTGAATTCGTTGAAAAATGCAAGAGATGTATAACATTAAAAGCTTTAAAAAAAAAAAAGTAAAAACCATCACCACATTCATATGGAGAATAATGAACACGAGGTAACTAAATAACAGTACGAGGGTAGAAGAGGAGATTGATTTGCAGCTAACTAGAGTCGTGTTTTAGTGACAGCAGCTGAGGGTCTCCATTTGGTAAGAGTGAACATTATCCTTCTGTAGAAAAAACATCTATAACCTCCTTAAAGCTGGAATTATGCTGCTTGCAAAGTCAACCTACAAAATGCTCTGAAAAAGCTTTAAAACAAGTCTGAGCTGTTTTTAAGCAGAAATGACTATTTTAGTTTGCTGCAAATGTCATTAACACCTGTACAGTACTGACACCATGCTTTCAAAACAAAGATAGGTCATCTTTCTTTTAATTTCACACATGCACATAAGTGGTAAACATTCAGAGCATTCCTGTTAATGATGCCATCTGGTGCCTCCTATAATTGTGTAATATTCAGCCTTCCAAACAAGATGTAATGGCAGCAACACAGAAAACCCACTGACATTTACAGTAAGGAAATTTATTATCAGCCATCAGTTCTGAATGACTGTGTTTGCATGACTAGTGCTGCTATAAAATCATCACCTTTACCAAACAAGTGGAGGTACAACAAATAATGGATTTTAATCCATGTCCACACTATAAAAGCATTAAAAATGCATGACTCAAGCACAATAGCATCTTAAACAACAGTTACTTCTTTAAAAATTAATACTACTTTTCTGGTTAAGTGAAAATTAGAGACACCAACCCTTTGTTTGTAATACCAACATGTTCATGTACAAACTGTAACACGCAGGAATGCCTCTGTTTTAACTTTGATAAACGAATCTCGGTATTTAAACAGTGCAGAATTCTCTTGCCATCCTACCTACCCATCCTACTCAGGCTCTCTTTGCTATATTTATTCTCCATTACCTTAGTAAAGGCTTAATTATTTTTAAAAATCCATCAAAACCCTTCAGCATTTTAGCCACTTTCAGTACATTCCAGTGCCTCAACTGAACTCATACAGAACTGAAACTGACCCAAAACAAAACTTCCTGTTAGTGCAGGTTTTCTACAAAGTCAGAAGCCCCTTTACAAGGCAGCCAGCGCTCAGGTAAAGCAGCACCCGCAGCTTTTCTGCCCCACTCCAGGTAATTCAGCACACTTCACCCTCATCCCAGCAGGAGAAGGCAGGGCCAGCAGCGGTGCCTGTCGCTGTGTGATGCCCCAGCCCCGAGGGGAGCAGACACTGCCCGGGGCTGCGGCGCCGAGCAGCACCCACCCTGCTCTCCCACTGCAGAGGTTTGCTGTTACAGTCCCTGTGTGAGCAGCACCCACCCTGCTCTCCCACTGCAGAGGTTTGCTGTTACAGTCCCTGTGTGAGCAGCACCCATCCTGCTCTCCCACTGCAGAGGTTTGCTGTTACAGTCCCTGTGTGAGCAGCACCCATCCTGCTCTCACACTGCAGAGGTTTGCTGTTACAGTCCCTGTGTGAGCAGCACCCATCCTGCTCTCACACTGCAGAGGTTTGCTGTGTTACAGTCCCTGTGTGAGCAGCACCCATCCTGCTCTCACACTGCAGAGGTTTGCTGTTACAGCCCCCGTGTGAGCAGCACCCATCCTGCTCTCACACTGCAGAGCAGAGGTTTGCTGTGTTACAGCCCTTGTATCCGTACCTGGCCCCCCTCTTGACGTCTCTCTTTGGCCACACAAGTGAAAAGCCTGCTCCCTCCATTTCTCTCAGCCGTTCAGTGCGAAGCAAAACACTTTGCTTGTTCAGAGCAGACTGTTCTGTTGTACACAACCTCTCCCCCCATGTTTTAAAATCTGCTTCTGTTAACACATTTTTGTTATCGTTTAAATGCCACCGAGTTATGTTTTTCCAGCCACACTCTAGACTAGCTGGGACCTTCAGTCACGCGTTGTGAACGTCCCTTCCTTTTCCTCGCTTTCCTGCACCCTGACAGCAAGGCTGAACTGCCCTGTTTCAATTCTGAGCCCTTCCTGCTCCCCTTCCCCAACAGGTGAGGATAATGGATTATACTGTTGATCCAAAACACTCAAATCCCGCTCAGTTTTCTCAGTGAGAAGTATTGAGGAAGGTGGTGTCAGCTATGGCCCAGCTACACGGACACTGACACACAAGTGAAGAGTTATGGCAACTGCTAATTAGCCAGCCTAACATCAGAAAGTAGAAGCTACAAAGAGTGAAATGCCTCAAGAGTTTGCTGAGGGAGACACTATCAGCTAGAGAAGAGTTTCCTATAAAAACTCATCTATATCAGCTTTATTTTTATATCAGCTGCCCCAAAAATGAAAGTTTCTATTTTACTATTTTTCTGTTTCACCTGAGAGCTAAAATCTTTTAGAAACCCAGGCAGAGTGGACATATTTTATTGTTTTAAAGCCCTGAAACTTTAGAACGGACATAAACCAAGCTCATTTAATAGAGAATGGCCCAGCACCATACTCTTAGACTTGCAACTCATATGAGTAACTTCTGCAATACAAATAATATGATGTATTGTTTGAAGACAGATTAAAACCCCAATTCTGAACCATACAATAAAACATGACAGCTCGAATGCAGCCATGAAATTAAAAAAAATATATATATAATAAACCAAATAGCATGAATAATAATGAAAGGGCAGAAACAAGAAAATAATTCAACAGATGTGTGACATTTTTGTTCTTCATTGTGGATCAGTTATTCTCGTTAATTATATCACCTATTCTTCCCTTTCATTGATAATTACATGAAACAGATGGATAACAGAATGCTCCCAGATGGTGAGAAAGCAAACAAGTTTAGAAATTGTTTATTTATGAAGAAATCATTAAAAATTATTTAATTATCTACAGTTTTATACTCCACCAATAATTAAATGCACTGTAAAGGCCAGCAGCACTTTATAAGACATTCAGTATTCTGTTGTAACCAACTGGTTTGCAAGGTAACGTGACTGAAATGACTGACAGATGTGCAAAACACAATCATAATCTAATCTGGTTTAACAGTGTGGGAATTAAGATTTTGAGTCTTTGGATCTTCTGCCAATTGGCACTTCGATACTGGTGACTGATTCAGAATACAAAACTCAGAGATGTCCTTTTGATTTGGAACAGCTGTAGAGAGCGCTTGATGCAAGGAGCAGCCAGGAGCCCGCGCGGGTCCGCGTCCCCACGCCCTGCAGCACGGCAGATGTTGGCCTGACAACGCCAAGCGACTGCGTGCAAACCCCGAGCGTGCTGCAGAGGCACCGGCGGAACAGGCCGCCCAGAGCCCGGGCACTCGCAGGGCCGGATGCAAATGAGATCGTTAGCGTCTGTGCCATTCCAGAGGGCTGCTTAATGCCTCCCCCTCTGTGCCTTCTCGGCCGGTCCTCACCTGATCTATCTGAATCTCTTCAGTAGAGCAACAGGAGAGAGAGTTCCGTAGGAACAGACATAGAAAATCAGCAGCAAAAATGTATCTGCCACCTCAAGGAGTGGGGTAAAAAACATACTCTGTCATTAGGGACTGTTATAGGAAGATATTACTATGTTCATAAGAATTTGCAGCCCTTCAGGAAATGAAGATTCAAAGCTTGGGAAGCGATGGGTCTTCTGACACAGAGATGAAGCAGCAGAGAGCTGTGGTTTAAAAGAGAGTGAAAAAACTGTGGTTGCTTAAAAACCTATTTCACGTTTTAATAAAAAGGCTGGGCAGAGAAGAGGAGCAGGTAGAGTTCCTAAACTCTACTTCTTCAGAGTCATAGTCATTTTAAGGATAAGCAAAGAGGCAACGCAAACCAAAAGCCTGGCTCTAACTAGAAACAATACTGAACCAAGGAAACAGGGAGAACAGGGTGGGTGGAAAACTGCAGTTAAATAGTCATTCAGGTAATGGTAATTTCTGTTTGTAGATGATAAATTCCTGGACTGTAAGAGCAAATCTCTCTACCCTACACCTAGCTGTCCCCGAGAGCCTACAGAAGGAGGACCTCTGCTTTCTTGGACACCACCAACTCCAGCTCCTGCTGCCTGCTAGGGCAGAAGCGAGGCCGGCGGCCCACGGCAGGGTGGCACATGGGGACACCCCCGTTTCAGTTTTCCAGACACTGCAGTAGAACGGGGAGATCCGACAGAGGGACAACGAGAACAAGTTACCACAGACTTCACGTTTCTGGTGCTCATCTGTCTGTAACAACCGATCCAGGCCTGCAGGAAAACCACCTCTCCAGCAGAGCCGAGGTCCATCTGGACTGGCAACGCATGGGGATTAGCCGAGGGCAAAGCTTTTCTGATTCAGACTGCTGCTCTCGCTTCTAGCTTTGGTGGAAGGTAATGGGAAAAAGAGTCCTTGTGGGTCCTGGTTGGGTTATCTGTACTGGGTCAATATTTCTGAGCGAATCTCTTCATGCTCACAAGCAGGCTGAACGTATTACAGAGACACAGCAAGTGACGGAGCCCTGGGGCCCCCGCTGTGCCCCCTCTGAGATCCTGAGCCACTAATGGCCCGTGCAGGTACACACGCACAACCCCAGAGCTGTGCTCAGACAGCACACGGCTGAGCTGCCGAGCCCCAAGCTGCTCCTGGGAAAAATAAATTCTGCAGTAAGAAAAGGAAAGAGCGAGCTCAAAAAAGGCCGGAACTAGAGGAAGGCAGCTGAAAAAGCAGTAGATGAGAAGTAGATGTTGATGGCTTGATATCAAGGGGCATCTTGTGGGTATCAAAGTAATAATTTCATTACAGTTACCTCCATCATAAACGATACTCAAGCAATTAATTAGGACAGGCAGTGAAATTAAAATTCTACATTTCTGAAATTGACTTGCATTTACAACCTTTGTATTGTAGTTTACGTGAAAAAAATCCTGACATGACTGCAGAGCTCTCTACACCAGGAACTGCAACAATAAGCTGTCCTCCAGCTTTCAGGACCAAAGTGGCATGGGTTAACATCAGAAAGAAGTGCTTGCTCAGATGAGAAGGCAGAGCCCCTCAGTTAAAACCAGCTTGATGAGCTGGAACACAGAGTGTGATAAAGAAATGAGGAGCAGTCTCAACTATTCGGGATCCCTGCTTACCTAAAGCCTTCCTGCCCCGTCCCGTTCAGAACCACCATAACAGAGCCGACAGCAGGTGTTTTCTCCTCACTGCAATCCGGTGCTTGCCTCAGACAACTTCCCACCAACTCCCACTCCAGCCTCTTTGGCTGCCTTCTGCTTTTCTCCCTCTCTTCTCCAGGCCTTCCTTACAACATTGTTTCTTCATCTCTCTCATCTCACTTCCTAGCCTGCTAACATCTGCTACACACAAAGTGCGTCACACAGTATTTTTTAAGGTGACAATTCTCAGCTTTTCCATTTTGCAGAGTTACAACATACAACTTCTTGGTGGGATATTTTGCTCTTTGCAACACAGATTGTGTCCTTCTGTTTACAGAGTGCCTGAGCAGGCCTTTTGATCGCTACAAAAAGGTAGAAGTATAATCATTTTGTGCTTACTGCAATTTGATTAATTTTATAAAAATATACCTCAATTTATTTGCAACTTAGCTGCAGGATTTTACAGGAAAGAGCAAGACTATTGGTGGGGCTGGATGTTCCTTTCTGAAACATCAGAGTATCTACTGCCAGGCTCCTACCAGAGCTAACAAGACATCCCAGGACAGCTTCCTGCTGTCCCCAGCGCACTCGGTCCCCGCTGGCGCGCCACCTCTCGAGCTGCAAAGCTCTCCCAGTGTATGGCTGCCAAAGGTCATTTCATTCACCCAACAAGAGGAGTCAATTTAGCTGCGTATGGTTTCAGATTCCTGGTGTTTCAGCAAACCACAGCAGCAGTAGCGGACTAGCTTTATCCTCAAGTTACCACTCCAGATGTCAAGTTTGATAGAACAGCCTGTCCAAAATCTATAATTAATGCTGGTGCATATGCATGGATACTTATACATTTTTTTTTCAGCAAAACTTTGTTAATGAAAATCTTGCACATTCTATTAAACAAACTTTTGAGATTTTAAACCATCATCTCACCACCTGCAACTCTCAGAAATCCTCAGAAAGAACCCGGGAACGGAGCAGACAACAGATCTGCAAATCTCCCAAACATCAGAAGCCCGATTTTCCAGCTCCAACAACCATGCTAAGACAAGCTTTCCCAGTACGACAGCAACAGCCCATTTTAAAGACAAAATAGGAAGTAGTTTAAAGAACAGCATCGGTTAGTTTATTCTGCAGAGCAAGGCAGGGATGCACACGTTGAGGGAAGACTGTTCAGAGCAGAACTCGGACCAACGGCCTCAGCCATGTTCTGTGTTTTGCTTTGCCAACTCTTGCCTAATTAAGAGTCTTGGATGCCAAAAATTACTGACTAACTGAAAAGGACAGCACTAAAAACATTATATGGGAGCTCATCTCAGCCAACTGGAAGTTAGTAGACAGATATAAAGCTCCCTAATTATGTTTCTTTAGGAAATTACAGCTACCTACTGAGAGTATCTATCACTAATGGTGTTTTTCCTAGTATTTCAGCTTCACTAGTTACTCCTGTGAGGAACCATCTTCACATCACATTTTAGTTATTTAAAAATGCAAGACAAAATAAGGTGTAAGTTATTTAACAAATGAAGTTTTAAGAGACAATTTTTCCTTTGCTGTTAAATAATTTCTGATACTTTGAAGTGTTCTTTGAGGGTATCTTGTGCATGGAAGAAACCCGACTTGGGGACTGAAAAATAAAATTGACTTAAGTCATTTCTACAGAAACAGCCCAAAGCATAACATTGCTTTTTCCACTTGCAGAGCTTAAACCTAAATAAACTTACCAGGAAGAAGGGCTACACAGCAAGTTGGAGCATCTACAATGCACCGGCAATTTGAAAGTGACGTCATGAAAAAACACCGTTAAAACGTAAGCATTTCGTATGAAAATGTTCTGGTTTGGTGACTGCTGTTTGTAACGCGTTTGAAACTGAAGCCCAGAAGCAGCGCTGGGACTGCGCGGGCACGGACACGATGTGGATGTAATTAAGAAGCAGCCTATGAGCACAGGACGGTAATGCCGCCCATCTGCCAAGCCCCGCGCTGGCTGGCACGGCGCCGCCCGCCTGCTGCCGCTTCTGTTACCCACCTGATCCTTGGAGACCTGCTCCGACGGAGCGCTGATGCCAAGCTCTTCCAGAGGATAGACAATCTGTCGTCTCGGCCGCACGGGAACCATGTAATGAAGGGCAGATGTCAGGGAATGGGCCCGGGGATTCTGCAACTGAAAGACAGCGATCTATATTTCAGCAGAGAGAATGTCAGGACAGCACATCACAGATGTCTGCTGGATGGCTTTGCAAATACAAAATTCTTAGCTCTGCTGGCTAAATCTGAGAGAAAAATCAGCAAATAAACAAACATACTCAGAGCAGAGGAATGAATTGCAGATAATTCCTGACACTAATGAAGATAATTATGAGAGTAATTACATTACTATCTCTGTGGGAATGACAGATAAACAAGTGGTTTGGTTTATGGGATTTTTCAGCACAAGTATTTTCCCCAGGAGGATATTTTTCTCCATAGTGATCATGAATCAGCTTGATTTGACCTCATTAAGCTATGTTATCTGCTTACTGCTAACCTTTGCTTGTTTGGCAAAGAATGGTTATGAATTTATATAGAAATTCTATACCGACTAAAATGTCAATTTCGTCCGAGTGATAAATGTTAATAAACTGGCATAAACCTGAAGTGAACACAAACCCTAACGCTAATGCGAATAGCACGGATCATTAGAAATAGCAGCATTCCATTTATTACTGCATGACTGGCTCTGTCATAATTTACGACATAAAAGTTAAAAAAAGATAATTACAGGAAATAGAGAATGAACATTAATGCAAACTAAATTACACTGAAGTACCGTTCCATCTACAAATATTGGAAAAAGTTGATGCTACATTGTTGAGAACTGAGTAAAATATCACATTCACCACTTATTAGAAAGCAACGATAAGCTGGAAATAGACCAAACTGGAATTATCAGGAACATTTAACTTTTCCATCCACTGCCATTAAACTGCATTTTTGTAAGTGCCTCTTAAGAATCTGAGAAGCTAATGCTACACAAGAACATTGGTTCCTCAAGAGAACACTTAATAAAACTCTGCAAAAGCGCACACAGGAGAAGCAGGAAAAAACCGTGCTTCTGGAAATGTACCTGTGCCTAACCTGTGACAACCCCCCTGCTAACAGGGTGGCGGTTTCAAAGCCAGCGGAGTGGCTGAGGGCAGAACTCACCCCAGCCACCGTCTGAAGGCAGCTGCTCACGCTACCTGGCCACGCAGACCCCGTCAGAGCGGACGGCTCCGCAGGGCAATTCCTCCCCTCCCGAGCCAGGCAGCTGTGATGGATGGGCGAGCTGCCCTCCACGTGCACCGTGTTCTCCCCTCCGACGCTGGCAGGAGCCAACGTGATTAGCCAGATAGTACCTTTAGATGGCTACTCAAGACATACATCAGCATTTTTCAAAGAATCTTTTGCTTCCACAAATTACGTTCTACCCAGAAACGGATTTTCTCACACAGCATTAGGTTCTTATGGCTTCTCCTGCGGCACTTGCAGAAATATAAATCACATTTTCAATGACAATGAGGTGCCCAGGTCACACTGACTTCTGATGGAACAGTCTAGAGTACTGAAACCACTTCTCAAGAGTTCGTTCTTAAAAACCACCTGCTTACAATCATTCATAGAAGCAAAGAGAAAAATAAAGTGAGCAAAGGTGACAATATTTCATATTCAAAACACAAATAACTTTCTTCTTACCTCACCTTCCACATACTGTGGATAAATGGGATAGTAAAGAGAAGATTTGTGGGCCAAGCGAAGAATCTCCTTTAGAAAGTGTTTTGTATAGTGATGAAATATAGGATTTAAGACAAAGTGGTAGAGATGTCCATGTTCCTCTTGCTGGTAGTAATTGAAATTAATAAAATCTTCAATGTTGTAGTGTGATCGAACATACTCAATATCCTGGAAAGTAAGAATTTGGAATTCAGTAGTGATGAAACAGCTACATTGACAATACTTTAGCAAGTGCTTTCTATCAATTAAGGAACTAAATTTGAACATTGAAATCCAGTGCCTTTAAGAGCTACTCTCAATTAAAGCATGCTGACTGAACATATTTTTCTTTCAAATCTTTTTATTGTATCAAAATCTATTCCTGCAGCTCACCATCTTTATTCACAGGGAATGTATACTTGATCCTTTCACAACAGACATTCATGGAGGGAGGCAGGGGGAAGAAAAAAATAAAGAAAAAAACTGTTCTGCCAAGTTCAAGACAGAAAAGTCTAGACTGTTCTCTCACAAAACAAACTGACTACTCTTTGCAGCATCCATGGCAAAAGTGCTTATTGACGTTGGAAACGAGGGGGCAAAATAAGTGATTACAAACATATTTAGAGGCAGAATGGCTTTGTGCTAAAGAACCAAAAAAAGAGATATAGGATGCATAGGTTCAAAATCCATCAGCAGCTTCTTGCAAATAACAGGATGGGGTTTTTTTTATCAGTGTGTTAATCATTACCTATGAGAAGGGAAATAATATAGTCTACATAGTCAGGAAAGAGAGAAAAGTCTTTTACAGGTACTTTCTGTAAGGTACATGTATAGCAGCAAGCATGAAACTCAGCCTTTAGTGTTGAGGGCTAAGTGCTACAGTTTTCATACAACACAGAAACAGAATTTACCATTTCATCTCTAATAACAGAAATACCAACTATTTCATCCAAAACTTCTGCTACGAAAGCCTGCACTGGGGTCCCATCCTGCAAGGCAAAAGCAACACATAGCACACTTCCTATTTCATTAATAATCTTTCTTTTTAATTGTAACGGTGTATTTCACCACACAGAGTTAAAATACTTTCCTCCCAGTGCACATTCTACACACGACCCCAATTAAACCACCCTTCCTTAACTCAAGGTGTAACATTTAACCAAGGGACATGGCTGGACCCTTGACCAACCTTCAGTTCCAGTCAGGATCTAGCTGCTAGAGGAGTGCTACAGACATGGCCACTAAGTTAGCCCTGGGTTAAGTTCTGATCTTAGAAAAGCATATTAATTAAAACATATATTCTTCATCAATACTTGTATGGACTTCCCTATAGCTGTGATTGGTAAGGATACTGCTTGTTTTTTTTGTCTATGCAGCATTTTCCTTCACACAACCGCAACGCGATGTTCCCCACTGTGTGATGCCTCTGGCCACGTCACGGGAAGGAGAAGGAGGCCCCACCACGTGACAAAACACAAGGACGTGTTCATCACACAACCAGACGTGTGCGCAAGAAAAACCAACAACGTAAATCAGGCTGGGGGTGACCAAAAACGCATCCAGCCTGTGTCTGTCCCCTCCAGAGAGGGCAGCTGGTTTAGCCACAGCTCACATTAACCCTCAGGTCAGGCTGAACACAGCCTGTACCAACTGGTGATGCTGGCTTGAGTACCTATACACATACAGCATGCTAGCTGAGTAACGTAATCAATTCTGCTTGTATTTCCCAGTATTTATTCATCCTCTTATAAGTGTATTTGCAACAAATACTCACCAGATCCCTGCGAAACAGATTAAATATCTCTAAGTCATTCAATATATTTTCATCCAAGCTAAGGGTGTTAATGAGCATTTTGACACCAAGTACATCATTGGTTGTTGCCCTTCTTACATGAAATGACCTATAAGGAAGAAAAAAAGAGGGAGAGTGTGAAAGTTCACTCTGTGACACATTAAAGACTACAATTCCCATACTTAAGACAACATGCTTTCCACATGCACCAACCACATCTTTTAGAAGTTGAAATGGATTGCTCTATGACTGTTGTTCCAAATGCAGATATTAACTTACTGTGTGATAACATATGTACTTAGGGCACCTCGAGACTGCTGCTTTAACTGCTACCGAACACTCAGTCCTCATGCACCTACAATCCAGGCCCACAAAGCAATAACTGGCTATAACCACAGACATCACCTAATTTTCATGTAAAGAAGAGCCAGCAGAGAGAGGAGGCAAATAATCCTTTAAAACGAAAGTACAATCCATAAATGCACATTGAGAAAAAACAGAAACAGTGAAAGATTAAGAAAAAAAATAAGAGGAAAAAAGAGAGGAAAAATAAAACAAAGAGAGGCAACTGTCATCCTTGGATACGGTACAAAACAAAGGCAGTACCATCAATTGCTTCAACAAGAACAAATTACTAAGATTTGTGTTAGGCTTTGGTTCTTCAAACAGTAACACATGAGGGTAAACTTACTTGCATAAAATGCCTCTGATAGACACGACTGCCAATTAGCACTCACACAGCAATGACACGATACAAAGATGTCTGTGCAATGTATACAGCCAGTAGCACGTAGCCATGGACGGGAACATCCTGGCACTTAGCTAGTTCACACAGTTATAGAACACCTTTCCATGCACTAATTACGGAACAAATTTACCACCCAGTGCCACTGTACAGCAGCTGAGGAACTCTCTCAGGTTGCCTGTTAAAGGCATCAAGGCTTCCTGGTGAAACAAGGCTCACGTAATACAGACTTACAGAGTGCTGTTCTAGGGACTGAACTACTCCCTAGGTTCCAAAGATTAACTTATTTCACCCACAGTTAAAAAACCCTGCTATTCATGTAGGATCATTTCCATTCCCGTTCTTCTTGTTTTCAATTTAAACTTATATGTGCTATTCTTCAGCCTCAGTCACATCAAGACTGATTTTGTGCAATATAGTTTTAATGAATAGCACCAGTGTCCTAAAAAAACCAAAGCTACCAAATATCTGATCCGTTGCGGGAAATTTCACAGCTCAGTCTCATTGATCCTTTTCAACTCGATTATTTGAGTGCTCACAAGCATACATTTGCTTACAAAATTACAAACTAATCTGAACCAAGCGAGCGTGGGCTCAGTCTGCACTGTCGCCCCCCGTTTCGCAGCCAGCTAGCTCCCAGGCCAGGCAGGCCGAGGCCGACGGTGGGCAGGACCAGGGGACGGTCAACGCGGCTGCCCGGTGCTGCCCGCCCGCCACACCGCTCAGCACAGCACCCCGGCCAAGAGACGCAGTCCTGCCAGTAACGCACTAAATGTCCCATACGAACAAAACATGACATGTGCAAAATTGAAACTCTTTTAAATAAACAAACCCGCCAGATTTAGTGTGAGTCTGAAACAGTAGGAAGGACAACCCAAGGTCTGTGCTCATTTCTCTTCCAGTAATGAATTAACTAATCTGAGATGCCCAATTCCTTTGACTGCTCAGAGACCAGGATGCTATTATTATTATGCTTTTTAGTGAAAATTGAGGGAAAGTATCCATTAAGCATTTCAGGCTATGCCTTGTCATCTCTTATTTTTTCTCCTTCACTGTTAAGTAGCAGACCTACACTTCCATTTGCTGCACTCCTGCTTTTTGTGTACTTAACACTTTTTCTCATTCCTTTTACAACCTTTACTAATCAGGATCTCATTTTGTGCCTGTGCCTCTTCTGATTTTGTCCTTTCACGTCTTCATATTCTCATCTTCTTACCCCTGTTTTTCATTTAGTCCATTTTCTGTGACTTCCTTTTCACTCACATGCCTTTTGAAAGCCCTTGGTGCAAGTACAATATATTGATCTTCTACTTTTTCATATTTTGGTTTTATATCTAAGAGAGTATCTGCTGCTGTGCACTGAGTTTTTTCATTCTTCAGAAGCTTTCCAAAAGCTTCCTCTGTTTTTTCCATAGCTTTTCTGATCCTGAACCTCAATGAAAGGCTATTTTTCCTTATTTTCCTGCATAGCTGCAGGGAGTTTGGAAAATGCTACTAATTATTCTCTTTTCATGAAAGGGCTGGTATCATTTGGAATACGCACAGTTTAATCAGAATTGTAAGGGTTTTTTAAAAAACCTCAATAACAAGTTCAATTTCGACCAAAATCGCAAGAGGATGTATTACTACCAGTCCTACTGGCGGATTACTAACAGCTGCAACTAAGATTAACAGAATAACTCCAGGGGCTTTCTCCTCATCCAGTTGGATTCTCACTCAGTGCACATGAGCCCAATTCCATCCCACGGCAAAAAGCTTCTGCACAGTCCAAGCGTAGCTGGCCAGTTCCTGCATGAGCTACTTGTATACCGTCAAAAGTGATTAAGCATGCAATTAAAACAGAAGTATTTCTCTGAAACCATGCAGCATTTAGCTACATTAAGACCAAAAAAAAAAAAAAAAAATCTCTAACTGTGCCACAGCTTAAGCTTGGTGTTTGGGCCAGTATAGGCCTGTCATACAAACAAAGCATTGGAAAAGTCATACCACATAACGGAAGTCATAGCAAGAGAGGGTTTGTGTCCTGGTTCACCAGTATTTCAGACTACAGGAGTGTTCGAAGTACCACAGAAATTGAAAGGTATGGAATAAATGATTCAGCACAAACAAAAAAAAAAAAGAGAGAGAAAAATGGTATGAAATAGATACTCAACAAAGAGGTTACTGCTGTGTTCTGCACGCTCCAGAAATGCATTACTGCATTTCTCTAAAGAGAGCTAGACAGTGTTTCCAAGAACTAAATCTACAGCAGGCTCTCCAGTACCGGTGTTACACAACCTGACCCACAGCCGATGGGCCAGTCGCTGCACCGTGTTCCTCTGCTGGCCCTGCTCCACAACCACCTAACTTCAGGAAGCTACTGGTCCACCCCAGTGATCATCTTCATTAAGGTAGCACTGTACATACAGGTTTTAAATGAATCGGCTCATTGCACTTTGTTTTTTCTTAAAGGAACTATATATAAATGCTGGCAGTCAGAAGATGCTTGTTTTGGCATTTTTAATTATATCATTTTTTGTTTCATTAAAAATCACGTCACTAACTCCTTTATTTCATTGAAAATATAAGGCTATTTCTACACTGCCTAGCATAGTGCTGTGTGGAGACACATCTGAGCAGGCTTAGGATGCAGTCCAGAACAGGAAGCAGGACAGCTGCAGTAATGCCGCTAAAGACTCCGTTATTTAGCTCCGCTCCCAGCTGCGCCAGGCCCAGCCCTGTGCTATTCAGCTACACCGTCTGGGGACTCAAGCTACCATTTTTGCAAGATGTTGTGCCATACCATGCAGAATACCAGTGTGGTCTGAGATAGCAAAGGCGTATCAATCTGCTGCTAGGCTGGCTGATGCAGGTATTACATATTCCATAAAAATAGCTCTGAGTACACCATTTGTCGTCACGAGGCACATGACTCACTTGAGCAATCCTGCACGGTGGAACACATAAAGCTCATTATCATGTCTGGAAGGACTGAAAGGGACAACTCGAACAAAACTCTGGATCAGGTGGAACTCTGGTACATCATGTGGCACAAGGATGACACAGAAGTCCTTGTCCTGAAACAGATTTGCAGACAATAAAGGTTCTTAGTGATCTCAATCTAAGCTTTAAACAAAAGCTTCTGACTAGAGGGGACAGAAAGAAAACAAACTCAAGGCAGATCTTATAATGTATGTTCACTCCAAGTGTTGCTCTACGTAGATGGCTTGATGCCTGGGCAGCACAAAGGAACTGATGAGCTCAACATTAGGCTGGCTCACAGAAATGGCTATTTTAGCTCCCACTGTAAAGATTTCTTAGCTAATATCCTGATATTCCCTAATGGTCCTTTTTTCCACCCTCCATCCTGCCCCCTGTCTTTTTTTCTTCAGTAGAATAGAATCTTTTAGTTGGAAGTGACCTACAATGATCACCTAGTCCAATTGCCTAGCAGAAACATTATCGCTATGCCTACATGTTCAGGGCTAACTTTTTCCCTTAAAAGGTCCTTTTTTCTATCTTACTACTCTTCTGAAATGAAATTTTAGAACAATGTATGTGTCTGAGATCTTCTGCACCTTTGCAGCCAAGTGAGACCATCAACTAGAACAGCATATCCTAAAATCCAGCACAACAGCTGGTGTGTTTGCACAGACCGACCTTCCCTGCGTGCACGGCAGACGCGATGAACACAAGTTTGTGTGTGTGCAGGGATGGCCAGCTTGTCTGGAATTTGGCACATTAGCTTGCCATAAACATAAACCTTCAGTGCCACTGTTTAGGCTACCGGTAAATACGATACTGCTGCTTCCTAGGCTTTAACTCCACCTCTTTCAACGTATTTTCCCTGATCTTATTTTCAATTTAGGTACAGTCTGGATCTATATATTATTTTAAAGGAGTTTGAAACATTTGCTTTCTAAATCTGCATCTTAGAAAAGTCCCCATGGAACATAAACAAAGGACTTATGCACACAACACAAAGTGCAAAAGCAGCCAAGGAGCAGTTCCTGAGGGTAACTCAGCCCAGGGTCACTGGCCACACACACTGCTGGGAGCCGCTGACTTACCCGACCATTGTATCTAAACACTCTGCCTGAGAACTGCATTACCATCCCTCACACATACTCACGCACACAAACTTTAAAACTTTAATTATACATACTGGAAAAAGCTTGAAAACATGATCCAAAAAATCCAGCGATCTGCAACCAAGAGTAAACAGTGTTAAATGAAGTGCCTACCAGACAGATCCTATACATTTTGATATTTACACCCCTATAAATGCAACAAACATTGATTCACAGTGCTAATCAGACAGTCCTGCTAGTTCATTATGGATCAGTTGCAGACATTGCATGCTGCACATCAGTTGTTGACTTCTAGTGTTTAAAGCATCATTATCAATAAGAACAAACCTGAATGTTTGATATAACATCAAACCATTGGGCTCTTCACTGAAGGGAAATAAAAAAATTACTCACGTTATTGACGCCACCATTTTTCAGAAGCCACTCATGGACTGTTGGAGTAGCACTGGTACACAGCAAACACGGAGCAAGTGTACAAACTGTTGTTGCTACAGTCCATGATATTTTCATCCAGTACCAAGAGTTCAGTCACTAACCACTCTGTAAACCTGTCCAACGTATTTTATCAGACTAACAAGAACATCAATAATCTGAAATTGTTTTTGAGCACTTTCCTTCTTTCCACTTCTCACCTACTGGTTCAGAGTAATTCCACTCTGTTTTCCATGGTGACAGTGAAATGTGACATTCAAGTTTTAAAAGATATGAGAAATCTAAAAGATTCATCCTGTTTCTCCTGTGTGTAAGGATATCAAAGAGCTCTAAACCCAAATAGTTACGCTGAAACTCCATAAAATATTTTTCACTGTATAAAATGTGTCTTTTGAAGAAATTCAATACACATATGTATTACCTAAAAATACTGATAAGACCCCTCCTCCTTCCAGATCTGTAATTAAGTTCCCTTTAATTATTTCACCAATAATATTACCGAATGAAAAGAGAAATAATTTCTAATTAAAATACCTATGACTGAATGAAACCTAAAAAAAAACCAGCTATGAATACAGATCTGGATTGGGCTATTACATGTTCACCTATACAATACCAAATCATGACTAGTTAATAGAATAGGTAAACGAGGGAAAGGAAAACGCCGTTGCAACATAGTTTTCTATTCTCTGGTATCAGCACCTTCTTGGCAGCAAGGAATGCAAGAACAGATGTAGGAGATTTTTCGGGGGGCTTTAAAAGGTATCAGATATCTGCAGATAAAGTAGCAATTCTGTCCCTTTGCATTTCACTTCCAATGCACTAACAAGCCACATGACAGCTCCAGATTTAAGAGATGGAAACATTTAGCAAATGTACCGAGTAACACAAATTCCCCAGTAGTAAACTTCCCTCGAGGGCTAAGATGCAATCGCTCCTACACTTCACGAGAACTCCTGTTTCTGGATCCATGCTGTGTAGGGTCAGCAGCAGCTCCTTCAGGACAAGACCCCGAGTTCAGGGTCAGCAGCAGCAACCATTTTAAGATAAGAACCCTGTGTCTTCCCCCTACTGCAGTGGATACTATAATAGAAAACTGAATTCTTAACTTTTTGTCCACGCTGTCCTACCAAAGACGGGAAGTTGCAGCTGGAGGCTGAAAATTTCAGAAAGTTATTAGTGGAGGTAAAAGAGAAATGAAAAAAAAGAGGTCAGAAGAAATCCAACCTAACTTCAGCAGGTGCTGTCACTTTCAGATTTGTCCTAAAAATATAAGATTGAAAATTTTCATTGAGATTAGGACAGCAGTAGCCATTCATCCATATTTACCTAGTTTCATGGGTCTCATCAATACAGAACACACGGATACAGAAAGCGTCTGAAGCTCCTCTGTACACTGGATGAAAAGCACTTTTTTCTGCTGTCTCAAGGAGAGGTGTTGCTGAGGCTTTGGAATCTGTGCCTCTGCCATCATCTACCAGCAGTTCAGCATTGGAAACACCAACGGTTCCGTCTTGCTGCAATAACAATAGACGAGTGGTCACTTACAATGTTTCAGAAAATATCTCCATGTCTTAATTAAAAGGTCTTGCATCATTCCTACCTTATAGTACTCCAAGCAGACACACAGGGATGTACTTTTTACTTGTCACGTTTTGACAAATACAGAAGTTCAAGGAAGTATTTTAATGCGTTATCTACCTGTTTCTGAAACACTACATAAAAGTGGCCTTTAAAAATACATACATTCTTCCTAAAAAGCAACATATTCACAAACTAAGTTACCATTAGAATCCCTTTGTGAGGTGATAAAATACCTTTCTTTCAGAAATGTTTCTATATTAAAAAAAAAATGTGTTTCCAGATGCATATTGAAAATATATTAAAATTAAAAACATGCATAGAATACTGGGGAAATGGAAATGAATAACAATGGGAAGAAAACCAGAGTAGCTTTGATACAGCCCTGAGAGACTAGAGACAGATGCAGCCATTTAGAGTATCTCAGGATAAATCCTCTGCTGATTAATGCTGTACCGACACACCTCATAGTAAAACTCTTTTATCAAGCTGAGCTTCCCTGAACAGAAAAGGCAGAGACAGAACAGGTGCCCTTTACGTTCTACAAATTACAGGGCAAACCGAAGCTATATTGCTGCTTTTCAGCTTGGGTAGCTTTCCATCAGTACCAGACTTTTAGCTCAGCAACACAGTCAAGTTTTGCTTCAAATGAGCTTTTAAAGTTATCAGCATTGCTGTGTACAGTGGGATTACCTGCACAGCTGCCTCCTGACCACGAATATGTGCAAAGGTTTGTGATGCAGCAGACTCTGTTTCTTGACTTGTTTGATTGCTTTTATCTCCATCTGATTAACAAAAAAAATAGATGCATCAGGCTTAAAAATGCAAGCTGAATGCTCAGAATCACAGCACTGACTACAGAGTGCGCCAGACTAGGCAGCGGGCCGTTGCCACTCCGGCAGGTGCTGCGGGAGAACCGCTGCTAAACCTGCATGGTGATGGATGAGTTTCTCTAAAGCCAATGGAAACAGAGGGTATTCAGAACAAGAGAGCAGCTGATAATGCATCATAAAAGTCACTTTTCAAGTTAATGTTATGGACCAAAATTATTGTAATCATCAACTTGGGAAACATTGGAGTAATACATAGGATTCACTAGTATTTCAAATAACCACCAAAATTACTAAAGCAAAGGGCAGCTGTATTTTCAGCCCCTGCACATCTTCCACAGTTCTGCCATTCCTTAAATCATCACCTCCCTAGTTTTACAGACAGGTTCACAGTTTGCTTTTATATTTACAGATAAATCTCGAAAATAGGTTTTAAGTGATAAACTCCTCAAGTGTGGGTATCGCTGCTGCAGAAAACACATGGGGTCAGGACACCCTTGCATTTGATGCTCCAGTAACACAAGGAAGTCCAAGTTCCCGAGCTCCAGGAGGAAAAAGCCTTCAAAAAACCCAGCACAACACAATTCTTCACTCCTCTCTCTGAACTTTACCTTGGGGAGCCCATCTAAGCTACATTTACCAACACAAGCATTGCTTCATATAGTAATGAGTTTGTATTAAAATCAAAAATACCTCAGAGGTTTAAAGTAATTCAGCCAAAAGTATATTCAAAACTCTGTTACCTGAAACTCTCTTTCTCTGGTAGTAGAAAAGAACGCAGACACAATGTGAAGGGCAAGGAGAAACACAGGGGTTAGAAATCATGGTCCTCCAGGGGTATCACAGATGTGAGACTTCACAGAAATGATCAAATGTCGTCTTGATTAACCCAGCTACATTTCTCATTATAAACAGCCTTGCAGGTGTCAGAAGTTAATTAATACAAGCCTCTTGTTGTCATGTAAATATTGATATGTTGTTTCTGACTTTCTACTAAAACGAAGCCCCTTAATGGCTCCACCATCCACTCCTGTCAAATGGAGCTGCATCACTGTTTACATACATGCTGTACACAAGCAACTGGCAAGAAGAGAAATATTGTTACACTAAGTGAAGTAAGGAACATGAACAAAAAGAAAATAATCCAGTGACTGCTGGGCTGTTAGCAGAGGTCACAGTCAGCAGGATCAAAAGCCAGTTCACCATGAAGCCTGATGAAAAGCCCTTCAATCATTCCCACTGCATCAGAACGTTTTATAGCTACTAATTCGTGACACCACAGAGTAACAACCAAATTACTGTAATTACCCCCAAAACCTAAGTGGCATATCAATATTGTGTTAAATAGAGATTTTTGTACACTCTTTCATTATTATTCAGTATTATATTTTGAAAGGAAAAATAACATCAACCTGTGGTCTCTGCTTACAAGCTAAAGAGCCTGAAAAAATATCCTTAATACGGTTTTGGGGTTTTGTGGTGGTGGTTTTTGGTTGCTTGGTTTGGTTTTGTGTTTTGTTTGTTGTTTGTCTTTTAATGTGGGAATGTAAAATTATTCTCCACAGGAATGCAGCCTGCATTTTAAGTTCTCAGCCTTCATATTCATTCAAAGAAAGCCTAGTGAACCTTCACTGGCCTCACATCAACGGACAATGTGGCAGCAAATTTCCAATGCAGTCGCCTGCAGCAACAGCGCAGTTGTTAAAACAGCGTTCATAGAAACATGCACATGTTAGGCAATATAATCAAATATAAACTATGTGTGACTGACACTATAATATATTCCAAGGATATAGGCTAGCCCTTATATTGTAAAGGCTTAGCAATGGACTACCAGGATGCAACTCTTACATGAGCTCTACATTTACCAAAAAAGATAATTCCCTTTTTACATTACATTTTAAATAAAATGAAAAAGCCAGAGAGGATGGCAGTTCGGCTTATGAGTTGGTTGAGGGTTTTTTTCTCTAAATTTATTAAAATAGCAGGCTTTTTTCGTTCGTTCCTTCCTTAATAGAAAAAAACCCAAACAAACAAAACCAAACATTACTGCTTTTCCTGGAAGTCCGAATGAATAAACATGGAAATGAATTTTGAGACACATCTCCTTCAATAATGAAACCCAAATCATTCAGAGGGAAAGGGCTATTCGTTCCAACTCTTTGAGAAATATGGACTTTTTGCTTACAGTCATAGGTCAAATGTGTAACAAGCAGTGAAAAGAAAAGGTGTTTATCAAATATCTACCATATAGTGCATATCTTTTCAATAAATCACAGCAGACTTCTGTAACTGACCAGCTAATGCCTTAATGAATTGGTATTAAAAATTAGAGTAATAATAGTATAAATTTGGGATTTTTTATCTTCCTCTCTTTCCTTTCTCTGCAATTCAACCATCACAGCTTCTAGTTTCATTTCTCTCTCTCTTTTTGGCCATACCAGGCAGGTATAAACAACAACTTAAAATGCTTCAGGACAATCAGCACTCCAAAGTGTTATAATTGTTTTGTTTATATTCTAAAATACGCAAAGCTACAACAATAGTTTTAATTATTCTTCAGTGATAATAGAATTAATATTACTGAGCACTGAATAGCGATACACTAATTGTACTGTTAAATTTCTACTGGCTCTTTCTCTGTAAGCTGTTCAGACTCTTCACTTACAACACTCAAGCTCCTTCTCATGTGTCTGCCTCTGAGATCGTCAGAGATCTGTGCTCAAGCCATCTGAAAAAGTCTGCAAATAAATCTCTCTCCCCAAAGCTGCCCCTTACGATTCCAAATAGAAGGATACTACTACTACTAAAAAATCTTACTTCAAGGAGACGTGTAGTATTGCAAACTATAATAGTATCAACCATCGAAAGTAACACAGTTTTTAAACGGAAAGGAAAAATGAGATGAACACATGGGACCACTAATCAAGGTGCTTAATAAATTTCTGAAAAGCACTCAGATGGTAGATTGACCACAGTCATACAACAAACCGAACAGAACAGTTGTTTATGCTACTTAGCACGAACATTTAGAAAGTCTCATAGATTTCCTAAGTGTCAAAAAGAAGAGTAAAAGCTGTACTGTTAAACCCTCTAATCACACACTGACTGAGAGGCTGAGCAGCACAGAATTTGCCACAGCTGCCAAGGCAAGCACAGAGCCGTGGCCAAGGGCTGCACCAGAAGCAGGGGACAGTCACGGAACAGTAATGGTTGGAAGGGACCACTGGAGGTCACCGTGTCCAAGCCCCTGTCAAGCAGGGTCCCCAGAGCAGCTGCACGGGCCTGCATGCCAGCTCGTTTCCAGAACAGACTATCCCGAGTGATCTTTCTTCCTCCCTCAGTCTCATTTTTGTTTCTATGTGTCTGTCACCTATTTTGAAATCATACTGCTGAAGCTCCAGGAGCACAGAATGATGCAGGAGGAGACAGCTTCCTTAATCTCTTGTTTACAAGGAGGAGTCGTCCATAGGAGCAGCTATATGGCTGGTTTTTCTTTCCCTTTCCTGTTCTGCGGAAACAGCTCTGAGACACCAGCTGGTGACTGCTCTGCAGCTCCCTGGTTGCCTTTTCTGCCTGCTGCTTTGTGTTTAGACAAGCAGATACAGAACAACCTAATGGTGTTTCCTTTCATTCTATTACTGATAATTAGTAGATAGCAAAATGTTGCCCTTTTGCACAAAAAGCCCTTTGACACTGAAAAATAAAGGTGACAACTGTAAATCATTTACATGACACTTCTGTTCTACAAACAGGTGACATATTCATGTTACTGGCTTTTATCATCTGCAGTAAGGTAACTGCTAAATATGGTGTTGTATCATGCCTAATATAAAAATAAAGAGACAGTCCTTATCTTCCAGACTCTTGTAACCTGGAGGATTGCAAACAATAAGCAAGGAGAGCAGAAGCTGGACCATAAGGAAACGACACAAGTCAATGGGACAACATAATAAGCACAGTTAATCAGCTGCTTAGCTATCAGACATTAGAACCAAATTTCAAAATTAAATCTTCAATTAATAGTACAACTGTAGCTAATAAATATAAAATATTCCCGATGCTTTAGCTTTCTGAAACTTGAAACCGAGGTTCACCCCATGCCTGGTATAGACCAGCTCCCCACAAACAACAATCACTTCCGAGTCAGAGACCAGGGCTACCAAAATTTCTGTCCTGAATTGAAAAGCACCAGGCAACCACCTCTAAACCAGATACATTTTGTTTTCTTGCTAATAAACCTGTATCCTCTTCCAACCTTTTGCAAAACCTATCAGAGGCTAGAAATAAATGCATCTTGAATCTATCCAGCATTTGAGAATACAGGTACCTTCTTGAACGCTTGGCTTCTGCGGCATCTTGAGAACACCAGGATCGGGTTTACAGAGGCCATGAAAAGGCCCCAGGTCAAAACACTCTTGAAACAAGGAAACATTTACTTGAGAACATAGGCTCATGAATCCCACTGCAGTGCCACCATACTGAAATAGAAAAGCAATGTCACACATGTGATTTTAGGTCAGGACAAAACCTGAATAAAAAATTGCTGAAATGTAAAAATTAACGTTCCATCTCTGGCTGTGCATAACAGAAAAATATAAAGGAACTATTTGAGCAAAAGATGGGGTTTTTTTCCCTTATGTGTATTAGGACCTCTATATTAGATGTTATAATTATTTTGTTAGCTATAACCTCTGAGACCATTAGGGTTATATATATGAACTAAATAATGACATAATGTTCCAATAAAACATTTCTTACAGTAAATAAAAAGCATACCTTTTGACTATATATCTCCAAAAAGGTATATCTTTTCTTTAACTTAAAGTGCAGCTAAAGTAAAATCTGGATTTAGCTAACCATAACGGTTGAATAATTACTGGACACAGCTTTGTAAATAAAGTTGTGCTCAAACCAAAAAGCACATTTTATTTTCCTATAAAAAATATTAAATTCAAGAACGCAATTATATAGCATATAAACAGTATCTAACACCGTATATGGTATGTATTATTTGCAGCAATTATAAGCGCTAAATATTTTCAAGTTAAAAAAAAAACCAAACCCTAAGACCTAGTGTTAAACAACAACAACAAAAAAAGTCCTGGCAAGTAGGAAAACAACAAGGTCCCTGCAATGCTGAAATGGCATTTTACTACGTTTGATTATTACTGAAAGCTTCCAGAAAGTTGCAGTCTTCACAACGAAGTACAGTCTGGAAAATGCAAACTGGCATGCTGCAGGTTTTTTGGTTTTAAGCTGAGTCTAGAAGAAGGAAGCTCTTCATTTTTAGTACTATATGCAACTTCCTAGTGAAACACACATAATCAAAATACGTTTTTTTCCTTAATACACATAATGAAAGCCTCCTCTTTAAAGATAATGAAAACTCAATGGCTGGATTTGGATAGCTGTTTTATCAGGCCATCAGCACTCCAATAAAAATAAAAAACCACGAAGTTTAATTTTTTTTCCCCCTCAAACAACAAGTGATTGTTTGTTTGCCTTGTTTGCGTAACCGAACAAAAGCTGGGTCGCTGCAGTTGTCTGGCCGCTATGTAATTTTAGGCCCAAGGCTCAGCAGAGGCTGATTAACCAATCCATCTACCATATGTGCAAAAAGAGGTTGCCAGCTTCATTCTCTGCAGGGAAAATTGGCTTCTATCTTGGTTCGCATGGAGGCGTCTTTCCAATCTGCAGCAGCAGTGGCAAGTATAAACTATGAGGGCCTGAAGCACCTTTTGCTGGTATCACATTGAGCTATAAAATGTACAATTGAAATGTATTATTTATAAAGATTGCCATTTGTAATGTGCTATTACACTAATGCTTTATTGTTTCTCATTTGGCTTCCAATGGTAGTGATTACATGTTAAGGTTTCATAAAATCATTTGCTACAGAAAGCAGACTTCTGGAATTAAGTAGGTTATGTTGCCTATCAGCTTACAATGCAGAATTATACCATGCAGAATTACTAAAACATGAAAATATTAACAGGAATTTTCAGCAGGATAACTGCTGCCACTTCTTTCTTATTTAAATTAATTCCTGGTTTTCTGTCTTCAATTCGGCAAAAGTCTGCCTGAGCCAGAAGATAGAAACAATCTATAGCATTTTTAACTGTGCAAGTGTTACTGGCTATTAGTTTTCACCTGCAATATTAATTTCCACCAGGAGTGAAAACTGGTTATCTATGAAGCAAATATCCAAAATGGCAATGTGGTTTCTTCAAGTCGGTTCCAGTTACTTGAAAAGAATCTACACAATTACTAGGAATTGCTGCTTTGTTTACTTAACAGGAGATAACACTCCCAAAAAAAGGAAAAGCACAGAATGTGGCAGATGGAACTGCGTGTGTGCAGATCATTAACTCTACCTTCCAAAAGCGAGCTTGTTTTTTTATTTATGGACCTGCAGCATGAGGTGTTACTCACATGTGACATCACTAACGTTATGACTACATAAACCCAGAGCTTACAGCAGACTGACCTCACAAACAACGGTCTGATGGTCTTCATCTTGACATTCTAGGAGATCAACAAGGAAATATTTACTACAGGTTTCTTTCAGAGTCCAGATTTGTATGAGATCATCATAATCCTCCGACCTACAAAAAACAGATCAGGTAACATCCTAAAGATCCACTATTAATAGTTGCTGATTACTTCTGTTCTACTCGGTTAGCGTATGAACAAATATTCCAAATACCCGATCCAAAGCCTCCACCCACAAATATGTCACTTCATCTCGGACATGTCCCCAGGGCAGGCACAGAACCACCTCCAACAGCCAGCACAGCCCACCTAAGGCCTGGGGTGCCCAATGGAGGTGCTTGTCTTTCCCTAACAAAATACGAGGGCAGCTCAGCTGAAAGCCCTCCTGCCTGAGGCATCTCAGGCTAGGTGGACTTGCGCTTTAGGCCTCATTTAAAATAATTATTTTCAGTGACCCAAACCATCAGCTGGTTAGAGTTGGCAGAGATCTCAAAAAGCTACACCAGTGCAATTTAGAAAATCAGTTCTTTAAAAAAAAAAAAAAAAGTGCCTTCCTGCGTGGGAGAAACAGTGCTGAGTATTGGCTAGACGGCGGTCACCACACGCAGCAGCACGTGTCACCCAGCCATTACGCCTTCCCGAAGTCACGTTAATGCGGCACTGCTGAAAAAGACACAAAGGCCGAAGCGCAGCTCTTCTGCCCGTGCCTCACAAAGGCTTTCTGCAGAGCTGGAGCCCGGCTCCAGCCAGGCTGGGTCACGCTCGCACCGGCCCCACGCTGCACGGGTTTTATTGGAATGGACAGACACTACCTCCCATTGAACCACTTTAAAAAACAGTTAATTCTTAACCAGGATCAATATAAGCCAACAAGAAGCTTCAGTGCTTTCACCAATAGAGTGAAGAATTTAATAAGTGACGTGTTGCAACTGAGGCACGAAGGCCGATGGCAAACCAGCTCTAACATGGAACTGCTTTCCATAAGATAAAACTGCCCTTTTTATCCATCTATCTGAAAAACGCAAGAATTAAGTGTTCCAACCAACAATTCTGTAACTAAAACAAGTGGTAAGGAAAGCGGGCTGCGCTGGGCTGTCAGAGGGAATGACTTTTGTGCTCAGAGCAGCCTGCCACTCAACCACTCACCCCAGCGGCCGCCCGCAAGGAGAGGAGCCCCACAGCACAAAGGAACTAAACCACGACAGCAGCCCTCACGAGCACCGGGAGACACGCGCGCTCACCCGAACGGACAGCGCCGCCGCGGGCCCGCGTCCCCACGCAGCGCGGGACCGAGCCCGCCAACCCGCCCGCCGCGGGGCTCTGCTGCCCCCTGGCGGCCGCCGCCGGGCCCGCCGTGTCCGCGGGACGCGCCGCCCGCGTCAGTGCGGGAGCAGTTCGGGCCGGGGATCGGGCCCCCCGTGTGCGCCCCGCGGCTCCGAGCGCCTGCGGGTGCGTGTGTCCGTCACCATCCTCCCACGGGGGCGGCCTTTTCGGTGTCTCCCTACAGAAAAGTAATCTGTAGTAGTTCTCTCTTCTCCAAAAATGGTGCGTATTTTAGAAACAGGTTTCCAAAGATAATTATCAGGAATGACTACTACTTCCCTCAGTTGCAGGAAAGCTTGTTTTGCTTCAGGCCCCTATTGCTCAAGTTTGTACGTGCTTGTATCAAAATACTTGTGCCTATAATACGGAAATCTTAGTTCTGCATATGCAACAATTCAGAAAAACAAAAAACAAAACAAAGACCCAAAACAAAACAAAAAACCCCAACAACAACAACAAACCACATGATACTAATTTCTATTCTTTACACGTTTCTGGATCTAGAAGCAGCCTTAAACTGAACACAGCTGGGCCAAAACATTCCATTTCTAGTTCTGTGAAGCACGGTCTGAGTTCCTCAGTACTGACCGACTTTAGCAGGAGACTGAAGGACAATTTAAGTGGTATCTAGATGGCGTTCGCTGCTCCTACACACCAGAATGAATGGGACCTTCTGTAGGTACGATTACATTTCTCCTGGGGGCCGGTGACCCCTTTCATTCTGAGGCTGTCTGTGCTGTTTTATTCCCCGGCCATCTGTCCGAAGCTGTTCTCGCTGCCGTGCTGCCGCTGCTCAGCACGGCCTCGCCCGAGGAGCATCCCTGGCACACCCCTCACCGAGGGGAACCGCCCGGCCCAGCACCACTCGGGTGCCCAACTCACCGCACTGCTCCATCTGCCGCGAGTGGTAGATCATTTATTTACTCTTCCCAAGGGCACTCACCAGATTCATACCTGCTCCCTCAAAACTGAAAACAGCTGCCAGGGTAACACATTTCCAGGCCCCGCGCTTTTTTTTTTTTCCCCCCCCCTCTCTCCACTGTTTTAAGTGAGAATCTTCATTGAAATAAATTATTTCCAAAAGGAAAACATACAGAAAATATACCATCAACTACTCGTCTGTAGAATTAATTCAAAAGATGCAATTAAAACTGAATTCCAAGAACAACGAAGCCCTGTAAAAATCCATAGTAATTCATATTATATCCCAAACCACAACAGCAGTCTTCCTCTTCTTCACAGTCAGTATTGTGAGGCAAAAATCACAGTAAGGTTTTCTATTATCAGAACTTCACTACTTCAACACAACTAATTAAGGCAGCAAATCTGATAACGTGTTATGAAACCTCAAACAAGGCAAACTAATTTAATGGTAAAGGAACAAGACTGTACTCTAATTGAAACCTGTGGTTTGATGGCGGTATATAATGTATACACCCATCTGCAAAGCGGATGTTTTGCTGGTTGCTCCAAGTCGCTGACAGCGTTCTGTCTGTAAAACACAACTGACACGAGGCCACACATCAAGGTGCAGATGGCAAATTCTGTCGGCTCGGGGTGCGTAGAGAGACTGACCTGGCATAGCAGGGCTCCACACAAGCCCACTCATCTCCTGCACGCTAGAAACTGTACCAACAGAACTATTTCTAATTTTCTTCTAATATCTTCCACCAACACAAACAAACAAAAACCAAACACACACACACACACACAAAAATACAATAGCTTTTTGAAGTAAAAATACTACAGAATTCCTAGGTTGCGATAATAAGCACAATAAAGGCATTCTACAGAGCTGAAAATTTGGGAGCTCTTACATATATGGTACAAAACCAAGAATGACAGGATCTAAAGATGAGATATCAGCAAGAAACTGAAATATAAAAGCTTAGTGGACTGTGTTCTGGAACACTGCAGATTTATTTCGTATGATAAAGGTCAGATGGAGAAAAACTTCAAAAACCCAATGCTTAAGCAAAGTATCAGTTTACAGCTTCTTTTTCCCCGCTCTGTAAGCAAGGCGAGAGGGAACAGAGATTACCCTAATCTCTTGTCACTGACCCAGAGCATGTTGCTAGGCAGGTGGCTGGGGACAGCGCTCACAGACCGCTCGCTGAAGGGCTCCACTGAACGTTACTATGGATGCCAGTGAAGTACAAAGGTGAATGCAGAGGAAAAGGAATGGCAAAGTGGCTACTGCAAACATCGTTCAGCTTACCCAGAGAATCTATCAATAGACAACATTAAAGTATGCATTTTATATCACCAGATACCGTGTAATTTAAAAAGAAAAAAAAAAAAAACAAACAGTTTCCTGGTTAGATTTCTAATAACAAAAGAAATAAGCTAAAGTAAATAATTTTTATGATTCATAAGAAACTACAGAAATCCCAGGCAAGACGACACCTTTTATGTGAAATCTTGGTATGGTCTGTACGACACTTGCAGTCACCTCAGAAATATTTCTATTGATAGTATCCAATGACCATCAAAAGAAAGAATGATCCATATTAAATAAAAACCAAAGAGAATACTTGGAAATCAAGACATACGGAAACTCTTTAAAACCTCAGAAATATAATTCACCAACTGATAACTTCGCAGTATTAAGGTTCATTCACATACCAGTAGGTAGCAGACAACTCAAAGGAAATACACATAAAAGCCTAAAAATTGTAGATCAAGCTCATATATGCAAACAATTTTGTAACACATTGAAATATCCAGACCTACAGCTGGGTGGTGTGAAGTGGTCAAGGTCAGGCTCAGTCCTTTTTCTTAAAATGCTCAAAAGTCAAGCTATGGCATATTGCAAACATTCACTAAAACTACAGGATAAAGAGCACAATCTGCGGATTCGTTTCAGGTCTATTTGGTAAAATTAAACATGTGTAAAACATCTCTCTGAGAGACAGGATTCTGTCACAATCCAGTCCAAGATGTCAGTATGAATTAACCCACAAACGTGTGGATTTACCAGGCAGAGAGATGTGCCTCATGTGGCATCACTGTCCGTTAGCCCTGGTCAATACGGACCCGCACACACACCAGCATTGCATGATACAGCGTCCCAGGGATGTGCTTGGCCCTAAAGGTCAGATTCCACTACAAGGACCAGAAATGCTAATTTAATCATAATCCTGCTACACAACCACATAGCAATTACATAGCACTACACTTAAAACAAACAAAAGCAACTCCAGAACAAATCAGAATCAAATAAAATTACTTCATAAAACATCACCTTGCATGCACTCTTCCCACTGCAAAGGGGAAAACAAGCAAACCAAAACGTGCTAGATCTTGCTTATATTTCCAGCCACACTACAGAGGAGCACCCACACAGCCGGGACAGCACGCACAGCCCAGCAACCTGCACAGAAAGCCCACAGGCCCCGTGGCCAGCAGCTCTGCTCCTCATGTACTGGACACAATGCTGGCACAAACACAGGGGCTGGGATTTGGCAGGGGCACCAGAACTCAGACAGCAGGAAAAACCGGCACTAATAGTCAATATACAGGCCACATCCAACAGGCCAGGCTGCCAGAGAATCTTGGTCTCTGCCTGCTGTGCACTGCAGGCAGCTGAGCAGATAGGGAATTAAAAAATAATTCAGAGGCTAACTTTTAAAATGACATCTATGACTTGAATCCCTAAACAAGAGTAAGTCTGTGTTAAAGTCACATTGTGTGAGCATATCAAAGTCTTTGCTGCAAACGGCACCCATTGAAACACGTGACACGACTGAAAGAAAAAGCACCCTGTTATTTTCTTAAGCTTTCTCAGCAACACTGAGGAGGCCTGCTCCCCAAGACAGCGAGAATGAATGTACGACATGCTTATGCAGAAAAAACTGTACAAAAGAGGATTACTTTCCATATCTGAAGGACTAATGGAACTAGGGATTCCCTGCTCTTATTTAATTATTTTAAATAATAGGCCTTCCTATTCAGACTTTGCTCAACAGGTCAGAATAAGACATAACAAGAGAAAATCAAAAATAAGCTGGAACATGCTCCAAGAGATCTGGAAGCTACATACATTGACTAAAACACACAACAAAACAACTCAGCCAGCAGATTCACAGAATAAACATCAACCAAAAAAAAAAGCGTTCTTTCTAGATAGCAACCTAATTTTGCAAAAAATACAATTGATCTTGTGATGAAGTAGAATAAAAACAGCATAATCACAGAACTATTTAACTAGGTTATCAAGGAAAATGATAGCAGTTCAACTAAGATACCAGTGCTGTAAACCAAAAAAGAAAGTTCTCCAAGTTAACCCAGATAGAGCTTGTAGAAGAGAGAAACTGCATTACCTTGCCATGCGAACATAGAGCTGCGGGTGGTACTGATGTCTGGGGCATGCAAGCAAGGTAAAGTTCTTATCCACCACCGAACCTGGAGCAGCCGTCATCTTTTCAAAGACATTTCCTATGCCCGGCCCTGTGAATGACAAAGATCCATTAGGAGCAGGAACTTCATTATGTAAGTTTTTAAATTATCAGCAAAACAGAGGAAAATGGAGTTTTGAACTTAAACCGCAGATGGCATAATGCTTTACATCTTAAGTTAAACAACGAAGCTGAAATGACAGTACTATAAACATGTGAAAGAATCATTACTGGATTAATTTGTGAATTAATCCAGCGTGCCGCACAAGCTTCAAAGCAATCAGAAATTGGTAGAATCAAATCCCTACAGAAATACTTGTCTTGTAACTAATAGCACATGACACCGGAGAATTTTTGTCAGGACTCCTTACACTGAAGGAAAGTTGACATTTGTTGCTAGGGCAGGTCTGACAAAAGCCCTTATTCAGGTAACATGTAACCACATAAACCTCTTTTACAAGGTATGTACATTAGAGGATACTTTCAGATGGTATTTTCTGCAAGTTTAGAAAATAGCTGTTCTGAAGATTAAAGAGAAAAAAAAAAAAACACACACATACAAAAAAAGCCCACTAACAGTGCATATTAGTGAGATTTGAAACTGTTCTCACTATTTTAAGAATAAAATAGTATTAAATTCTTACCTAAATTCTCATTAGCTGGTATGAAGAGAAGTATAAACTGCAGTTCTGGTACTGTGATAAAAGCTGTCCTGGACAAATAACATCACTATATTCAGTCCTTCATTGTTACACACATCAATCAGATACAGCAGATAGTGTTTTCCTATGTAATTGTTTTCTCTAGTCTCTCTACTCTTCCTTCATGAGTCCACATGGTCCAAAAATTAAAACATTTTCTTTATGACAAGTAAGATCATATGAAATTCATCTGGGCAGTTTTGTAAACTTCTTTTTTTCTACCTTATTTTTCTCTTAATTTCCTAACCCTTAGATTTCAAACATCCTCCATTTTATACCAGTTCCCCAGTGGAGAAAAAACTGAAGATGACAGATCTCTGCTGGCAGATCTCTGATCTGGCATCTGGATGAGCTGGCTTGACATGACAAAGTAACTGTAAATTCAACAGCAACAGCACCAAGCACAATTCCCTGTTTAAGTAAATAGATTCTGAGCTGTACCAAATAACCTGGGCCATGGGTATATCTGAGTACTGCGCTAACACAGTACTATATTGTGCTGTTTGTACTCTATAGCTTGCAGCCTTACCATATAATCTGTAGCTACCAAAGTATCAGTAGATTACCCAGGAACAAGCGTATTCCAGAAACATCTACAGCTTTCCACAGGAACGAGCTTCCTGCTCATTCATGCACTTTCAGTTTTACAAGTGGAAATTTAGGAAAAAGAAAAATCAATCTGCCTTGCAACTCCAGTTTTATTTCTGTGGAAAATTACAGCAAAGAAGCAGCTAAACCTTCACACTGTTTAAGAAGCATACTCGGGACTGTAACAGCTTGGTTTCAAAGCCCACAGCGTGCATTTGATTAACACGAAGTTATGTTTTATTACCTCCCAAGACTGTTTAGAGAGAGAGATTTAATTTTGATTCAGTGATCACCTTCAGGTATTTTTAAATCTCATAGCCTGACCAAATGATGGTAGGAGAGTGCACGTGCCTCACTACAGAAAGTCACATATGAACTCACCTAACAATTTCTTGGAGACATCCAGCTGCATATTCTTCTTCTGCCACAAAAAGATGCATGAACAAGGTGTTCAAAGGCTACAAAATGAAGAATGAAAATCTAAACACCATGCAGATATTTATTAAGTCAACCCCAGTATAAATATGCACACTTACTTCCAGTATACATGATCTGCACTCAAAATGAGTAGCTTCACATATATAAGTAACTTCAAAGCATGTGTGGATAAAATCAAGTGATTAAAGGACTCTTTTAATATAATGATTTGTGCTTCTGTCCTATTTTTGATTTACACTCAGGCTCACTATTGTTTGACTACAGGATACATAGGTAATTTCATATTTAATAGCAGACATATTTAATTCCAGACTAACAAAATTTTAATTTAACCACAACAATTAACAACATTTAACATTTGGCTGAGAAAGACATTCTTTCTGGGTTTTAAAACAATAAAGCTCACATTCCTCCCATATTCCTAAAATATTGTTTCTTTAAAAGAAGAAAAATTACCAAGTCTAAAGATTACATCATTAGACACACTTAAACACCCAGGCATAAACAGAGCAGACTAAAAGGCATCTTTATCCTATATGTCTCTAGTTAACCCAGAAAACACTAGCAAAGAAAAACCCCTGAGCTGAATTAATAGCACTTTCCATTCCAGCAGTTTTCTCTTGCATGTTAAAGTGCTGAGTCAAGGAAGGTCTACCTGTAGATTAAATATTTCTACAAAAATATTTTAAATGGGAAAACCTGAGGTCCTCTGAATAGTTTAATATTCAACTAAAATGTCATGGCTAGAGTCATCAATAAATGTAACCAACTTTAGAGCAAGAATGGTTTTAAGAGGTTGCAGTATATGGACCAGCACAAAGACAACAGGCTATTTTCATGAATAAGCATCAAAGCCATTTCTAAAAATTAGACTTTTTTGTTTGTTTCAGTTTTTTTAAATGCAAAAGGAAAAAGGAAACAAAAAAATAATGTGGTGTTATTTTAAAAAAAAAAAATAGGACATGTTTTTGAATGAAGAATATTGGTGACAACTACAATTCCCACTGCCCTCAGTGCTAGCACAGCACAGACACGTTCCACACGTCTGGCAAAGAAAGGACTTGTGTCCCCTAACTGCCATCCTTGCAGTTACCTGCAGTTTCTGTGGGGGCAAAAGCACAGGTGGTCATCAACTCTGAGCACCTGAGGGTTTAGGAAGAGAAGTGACCATCATCTTCTTCAGCCTGAGTGCCTCAAATCTACCTAAACCAGACCTTAAATGCCTATGCGTATCTTTTATACCTGAGCCTTAAATGAAAACTCAACTAAAAATCACACCATTTACTTACAGTGCATTTATTGTTAACGTAGTTTTCACGTAAGAACGATTCCCAATCAGACTGATCAGTGATATCCCAATTTGGATAGTCCAGAAAGGCAGCATGGGCTATAACCTCCTTCTTCTCATTGCAGAGCGTCAGAGCAAGATTTGATTTTTCTCTGTGAAAACAAGTTAATTTTGCAGAAGTTGAAGAAACTACACAAAGTGATTGTTAATTCAGCCTATTAGAACATCAAAATTAACCACATTCAAAAGTGCTCCCAGGATCATGCCTCAATAAAACTTCATTGCCCATATCCTAACTTGTAATTATTGCTTCAATTCCAAATATTTATTTAGTGTTTTTTAACATTATAACAACTTATGATTTTTCAAACCCTCGGTGTTAATTTGATATACAAGACTTAAAAGCTCCTTCTTCTTTGCACGTTTCTTCATTCATCTATTTTTTCATCAAATAGCTGGTATTTCAGACATTTGCCATTAAGTAAAGTGGTAGATAGAGGCTGTCTCCCAAGGTAGATTAGAGGCAAAAAGTAACCCATTCTTTTCATTAAGGGTAAGCTGGAGGAGAAGGAAAAGACTTAGACATACACAGGAAAATAAAACAGAACATTCATGGTCACACAGTAATTAAAAACCTTAGTCCCTGCCCCTCTATCACTCTCCCAACAGGCAAAAGGTTTCTGTTCGATGGAGGAGACAGCAGACACAGGAATCTGATGGGTTCATCAACTATTATTCAAAAGTAGCTCATCTGAACTTGTATTCAAAGGAGGCTATTTTGGAGTCAAATCTTGTCCACCACACTGGCAGCAGTCATCCATGTTTGCACAAAGTCATGCATATGTGACACAGAAGAGACAAAAGCAAATTTTCTTTTTCTTTTTGTGCACAGTATAAAAAGTCATTATGTCACACCGTGGAAAGGCTCATCGTGTTTTCTGCCATTTTAAATGTAACAATTTCTTGAAGTTTCCTGCAAGAAAGGTAACAGAATGTCCCTAAAATACTGCTACTTACAAAAGGTATGTGACATCAATCCTTCCAAAAACTTCGCCTGTAAAATTGCTGAAGAGGCTGATGATATCTGAAACATCATGTGATTTTGTTCTTCTGGCACAGATCACTTCTGTATTTCCACTTGAAGAAGTTATTGTAGTCATCTTACAGCCTGCAACAAGAAAGCAAGCGTTGCTGTTCTGGCAGATCCTGCTGCAGCCCATCGGTCAAAGCAGCTACTTGAAATGGATGTTTACAAAAACTGTGAAGAGAATGGATTTAAGTGCCTAGTTCCTGTAGACCTCTACATAAATACATCCTGCACATAAAGACAGCATGTGAACAGTGCACATAAAGAAATACAGCAGACAAGCATCCCTATTGTCTGTATTCTATGTGGGAAATACATGTTTTTAATAGGCTGCAAAGTGCTTTCACATTTATGGGCTATTGCATGCTATCAGCACAGTGCCCATCACTAACAATTTCAAACTTAATAGCCTTAAGTCTACAGGGCTGGGAGGGTCAGCTGCAAACAATCAGGATAAGAATGCCCTGGTAATGTTAATCAGCAATTTCAGGTGAGTTAAGTGTATTTTGTTCAAAACAGCTCCTCAAGTTGCTTTTAAAGTCAAAGGCAAACCTTAAAATTCAGAAGGAACTGAAAGCTCTATAGCTTCCCTGCCCAGAAGAACAATGTTTTTACGGTTCCACATTCACAGTTTGCCAGGTCCAAGTGATTTATTGGCATGCCTAGCAATTTCAGAACATGTAGGGGCAACAGGCATTCAGACCACCTGTGATTATCAACTCACAGTTCATTCATCTTTCAGCTGTGTTGCTATTCATTATTGTCACCTGTTGTGATCTAATAACGAATAAGGCATGTAAAAAAAACTACCAAACACAACACCTTTCTGCAATTTTTCTTAAATACACTTATGCAAAATATAGCATTAACTAGCTCAAAAAAAGAGTCTACATAACCAACATACCTAGACTAGCAGAAGATTTTACAGATCTGCCAAACAAAACAGCCATTTCTAATACTGGCTTTAAGCCCAGACGAGATGCCCAATTATTAGGCCCCACAGATCCCAACTAAAATGGAATAACAAAGGAAACCGGGAATTTTATACCTTTCAAATACAGAGAAAGTCAAGTGTACAGCTACATCTCTCACACACAGCCAAGACATTGCTATAAGCGGTAGCACAGGTCTCGGTCATGCAAACACATGCATACAAAAAAGGGACCCCAGGACCAACCTGGGGCAAAATGTCCTCTGCAGGTTTTAATGCACACAATTAGGAAACAATTGTGGTTATGTAGAGAGAACCAGCTGGGCTATGGCGCACTTACAACTGAGTATTGCAAGAACATCTACACAGAAAAAAGTTACACTAGCTCGTGTAAGCAACTTCTCCAACATCTTAAGTTACAAGATACCAATATTCTTTCTAATGGAGGGGAGGGCAACTACACCAGGTGATTCCTAGAATGAGCACAGAAAACGGGCACAAAATGCCCTTACATATTTCATTAATTAACTGCAAACCATGAGACTACTAAAATAGTAGGTTATTTTTCAATGTCAACTCCATATACCAAAGTAAAGAGGAATTTTAAAGTGCCATTAACAAATCAGTCTAGTGTTAAAATTACTTCAACTGAGGAAAAGTTTGCTGCATTTCCACATTCAGTTGTTTAACTTAACATATTGAAAAAATATCACCCCCTTTTCCACTAGCTCTCCTTAAATGCCCTAAGCACTCATGCAACCATGACTGACAGAAAGCAGCACTTACGCATTAAAAAAATACCTTTTCCCCAAGAAAACGCACTGTCCCTGCAGCAACTCCCGCGTTTTTGTGGAGCAGCGTTCCACAGATGAGACACTTGGCCAAACGAGCAGGTAACGACCCGTTCCCCTCCAGGCCAGCGCTGGAATGTTCCCTCCCGCCGAGGGCTGGGCGGGTGGCACCGACACACCTGCGCCCACCCAGCCAACAAGGACGGCTCCTCAGCCGGGGATGGGCCGTGTGGGCCGTTCCCGCCCTCCAGGCGCCGGGAGGGAGCCCAGAGCCGCACTGAGGGCTCGGACACCGCGGGAACGCTGCTGGGCCCCACCTGACACGAGTGGGCGCACCCGGGCAGGCGGGACAAGCCCGCACTGTTAACAGCTCTCGGGACACGCGTGGGCAGCGCGGACGCTGCGCCACGGTTACCGGCACTCTAACCGCTCGCTCGGCCGCGCCGCCCCCGCCGGGCCCGGCCCACAGCCCCCTCAGGAGCCCGCGCCCGCCGAGCCGCCAGGGGGCGCCGTCCGGGGGCACGGGGAGCCCTCCGGGGGCACGGGGAGCCCTCCGGGGGNATAAGAATGCCCTGGTAATGTTAATCAGCAATTTCAGGTGAGTTAAGTGTATTTTGTTCAAAACAGCTCCTCAAGTTGCTTTTAAAGTCAAAGGCAAACCTTAAAATTCAGAAGGAACTGAAAGCTCTATAGCTTCCCTGCCCAGAAGAACAATGTTTTTACGGTTCCACATTCACAGTTTGCCAGGTCCAAGTGATTTATTGGCATGCCTAGCAATTTCAGAACATGTAGGGGCAACAGGCATTCAGACCACCTGTGATTATCAACTCACAGTTCATTCATCTTTCAGCTGTGTTGCTATTCATTATTGTCACCTGTTGTGATCTAATAACGAATAAGGCATGTAAAAAAAACTACCAAACACAACACCTTTCTGCAATTTTTCTTAAATACACTTATGCAAAATATAGCATTAACTAGCTCAAAAAAAGAGTCTACATAACCAACATACCTAGACTAGCAGAAGATTTTACAGATCTGCCAAACAAAACAGCCATTTCTAATACTGGCTTTAAGCCCAGATGAGATGCCCAATTATTAGGCCCCACAGATCCCAACTAAAATGGAATAACAAAGGAAACTGGGAATTTTATACCTTTCAAATACAGAGAAAGTCAAGTGTACAGCTACATCTCTCACACACAGCCAAGACATTGCTATAAGCGGTAGCACAGGTCTCGGTCATGCAAACACATGCATACAAAAAAGGGACCCCAGGACCAACCTGGGGCAAAATGTCCTCTGCAGGTTTTAATGCACACAATTAGGAAACAATTGTGGTTATGTAGAGAGAACCAGCTGGGCTATGGCGCACTTACAACTGAGTATTGCAAGAACATCTACACGGAAAAAAGTTACACTAGCTCGTGTAAGCAACTTCTCCAACATCTTAAGTTACAAGATACCAATATTCTTTCTAATGGAGGGGAGGGCAACTACACCAGGTGATTCCTAGAATGAGCACAGAAAACGGGCACAAAATGCCCTTACATATTTCATTAATTAACTGCAAACCATGAGACTACTAAAATAGTAGGTTATTTTTCAATGTCAACTCCATATACCAAAGTAAAGAGGAATTTTGAAGTGCCATTAACAAACCAGTCTAGCATTAAAATTACTTCAACTGAGGAAAAGTTTGCTGCATTTCCACATTCAGTTGTTTAACTTAACATATTGAAAAAATATCACCCCCTTTTCCACTAGCTCTCCTTAAATGCCCTAAGCACTCATGCAACCATGACTGACAGAAAGCAGCACTTACGCATTAAAAAAATACCTTTTCCCCAAGAAAACGCACTGTCCCTGCAGCAACTCCCGCGTTTTTGTGGAGCAGCGTTCCACAGATGAGACACTTGGCCAAACGAGCAGGTAACGACCCGTTCCCCTCCAGGCCAGCGCTGGAATGTTCCCTCCCGCCGAGGGCTGGGCGGGTGGCACCGACACACCTGCGCCCACCCAGCCAACAAGGACGGCTCCTCAGCCGGGGATGGGCCGTGTGGGCCGTTCCCGCCCTCCAGGCGCCGGGAGGGAGCCCAGAGCCGCACTGAGGGCTCGGACACCGCGGGAACGCTGCTGGGCCCCACCTGACACGAGTGGGCGCACCCGGGCAGGCGGGACAAGCCCGCACTGTTAACAGCTCTCGGGACACGCGTGGGCAGCGCGGACGCTGCGCCACGGTTACCGACACTCTAACCGCTCACTCGGCCGCGCCGCCCCCGCCGGGCCCGGCCCACAGCCCCCTCAGGAGCCCGCGCCCGCCGAGCCGCCAGGGGGCGCCGTCCGGGGGCACGGGGAGCCCTCCGGGGGCACGGGGAGCCCTCCGGGGGCACGGGGAGCCCTCCGGGGGTGCGGGACCCCCGCTGCGCCGGGCACTCACCGTCCTCCCGCTGCGGGAGAGCCCCGTTCCCCGGCGCTGCCCGGGGCTGACGGACCGGCCAGAACTGACGGACCGGCGGAGGAACCGCCCGGCTCCTCTCCCGCCGCGCTGCCGGCGTCTGAACGCGCCGCCCGTTGCTCCGGCAACGGCACGCGCCGGCGCTGCGTGAGGTCAGAGGTGGCGGGGGCGGGGCAGCGCGGAGGGCGGCAAGATGGCGTCCACGGCGGCCGGCAAGCAGCGGATCCCCAAAGTGGCCAAGGTGCGCGGCGGGAGGGGCGCGGGGCGGCGGGGGGGGCGTGGGGCGGCGGCCCCG
>VWYH01000051.1:452731-502997 GCA_013399365.1 Pampusana beccarii
TGCGGCCCCGGGCCTTGTCCTCCCGGCCGCTGCCCTGGGCTGCGGCCCCGGGCCTTGTCCGCCCTTCCCGGGCCGGGCGGGAGGGCCCTGCCCAGCGAGGGGGCTCCGGGCCTTTCCCCGGTAAATACCGGCCCCGGGAGGCCACCGGAGCACGCTGACCGGGGAGGGGTTCAGTTGTGCGCTAGAAGGAGAAAACGTGAATCACGCCGCCTTACTTTACAGGTGAAAAATAAAGCACCTGCAGAGGTTCAGATCACAGCAGAACAGCTCTTGAGAGAGGCTAAAGAGAGAGAACTTGAGCTTCTCCCACCGCCGCCTCAGCAGAAGATCACAGATGTTGAAGAGCTAAATGACTATAAACTTCGGAAAAGAAAGGTAAAGGAAAAGAAAACCCACCCTAATCTTGATGCTCATATAAATCACTGAAATTTAACTATGTTTTAACTTAAGATGTAGTCTATACTACTTGTGGATTTTCAAGATTCGAGTAGCAATTCTTTAACATTTTCATAGAAAAGGCTCATTTTGTGCAAAAATTTTAAGTTAAACCCATGTTGTTTAACATAAAATTTGGTAGTAGACAACATTTCACATGTGACCACGTTCAGAACATTGCAAGGGAATCACATCCATGGTTTCTATGCAGTTTCTGCCTCAGCACTAGTGTCAGCCAGTCAGCGTGGCGGAACAGCAGCAAGCTTTACGGTAACGCTGCTGGGGTTTCCACGTCAGCTGCTTTTTTACTTAGAACACAACTTTTTACAGTAATCATAGATATGTTTGATGGTTCTCTTGAAACTTGACCATTCTGCATGTGGGATTTCAGGTATAATTTTCTGTTATTTCCTGAAAATAATCACTTTGTTTATGCAACCTTATCTACAGTTTTGTTCTGCTTTTTGCTTTGATAATTGCTGTGCTGGATCAGCACAAACTTATCCCCAACAGGGAGCTTTAAATGTTTTCAGCACAGAGCAATTTTTTTAGATACAGATCACATAAACCAGAGCCTTCATTCCCTGAAGCATACGTGCCTACGCTGAGAGCTGGTGGCACCGTCCCTGTGCGTGCTCATTTCCCTCGTACCGCAGTGGCCGGGGCTCCTCGCAGTGCTGCTGAACCTCCCTAAGGCACTTGCAGCGTTTGACGTTAACTTTTTCCATCCCACAGAAGTAGCAGTGACCAGTCACCACATTAACCACGTTAAACGGCGTTTAGCCACACGTTAAACACCAATAGCGTTGGTCCTGATGACAGACACAAGGCTGAGTGTGCCCTCACCATGGCACTGAGCAGTGACATTTGCCTGGCGCATTGGATGCCAGCATATTAAATCCAGGGAGTCAGAGTAAGGCATCTTGCTTTAAAGAAAAATTTAGAGCAATGATGTACACAGGTCAAGGTGAATAAACTCATGGTGGTGCATCCAGGTATGTTCAGGCTTGTCTGCAATGTCTGGGTTATATCCGTCCAGCTAACTTTGCTATTGAAACATTAAGCAGGAGATTCTTAAAAAGTAAGATCTTACTGATGCAGTAATAACCGACAGCACTATTTCAGATATCAGGTTGTAGGAGTTTGAGCTTAGCTCTATTCTGTATGCTTGTCCACACTTCTATGTTCTCTGTTATGCAACTTTTAGGAATTGTTGTATGGAGAATGATTTGTTACTCCATCAGCATGGGAATTCTTTCCAATAATCCATAAGATATTTATAACAAGATTGGTCTGCACAGAGGCATTTCTTACAGAAATAATTTTCTCCTCAGACTTTTGAAGATAACATAAGAAAAAACAGGACTGTGATCAGTAACTGGATAAAGTACGCACAATGGGAGGAAAGCCTGAAAGAAATACAGAGGTAATTATGATACAGCCACAGACACCTGTTATAAACCTTTTAAAACACATCTTGATAAACACCATCAAAGTCTTGAAGGCACATTATAAATGCAACTTATTTCTCTTTGCTTTCCAGAGCCCGTTCCATTTACGAGCGTGCTTTAGATGTAGACTACAGGAATGTCACGCTCTGGCTGAAATATGCAGAAATGGAAATGAAGAACCGCCAGGTTAATCATGCCCGAAACATCTGGGATCGAGCCATTACCACCCTCCCCAGGGTGAACCAGTTCTGGTATGTTTGCAGAGAGCGGAGCATCGCTTCTGCCCCCAGACACTGTAGATCATTTTTCTGTCTTGGTGTCATGCAGAAGCGCATTGTTTTCTGTTTCTCCAAGTCTTCAGACTAGTCTGAAAAAACAGAGGAAGGCTTAAGTTTTGGAAAAGCCTTGTATTTTTCAATTGGTAAGAGTGGTGGGAGAAAAGGATGTTTGTGTGCCTGTATGCTGCCAATCACAACAGCTGGGAAATAGGTGAAGAAATCTCAGTAATGCTTTTATTAAGCATTCAAAAAATCCTTGTAATTTGTGCTTACTAAGCAATTGTTTAAACCTCCTCTTGTTCTCCAAGGTATAAGTACACATATATGGAAGAGATGCTGGGGAATATTGCTGGATCACGCCAGGTGTTTGAACGTTGGATGGAGTGGCAACCAGAGGAGCAAGCTTGGCATTCCTACATTAACTTTGAGCTGAGATACAAGGAGGTGGACAGAGCACGTACCATTTACGAGAGATATATCCTTTCTAGTGCATTGCAGGTTTAGACTTGCATTCTTCATTTCTTTATTATTTATTCTATCCCCAGCTGTGTCCCTGTGCTCCATTTTTCTGTGGTGTGCTGGCAGCCAGCAGGAGGTACAGAAGCACATGTCGCGTATGCCTCCAAATTCAGTTCAGTGAACACACATCCTGGCACAACAGGGTGCATGCTTCCAGCTTTTCCGCAGTCAGCATTTGCTTCAGATTTCTCTGTAAACTTCTCCCTGGGCCTTGCCTGGTTCTTACCCTTTAAATTTCCTGTAAGTTCTCAGTAAGGCACAGAGCCTTTGCATGCTTAGAGCTGTTTTGTGTCTTCTTCCCAGCTGCATTTTTTTGGCAGTGCCATCCTTGGAAGTTGTTTCATATGGTCCATGACCTTGTGGTCACTGGGAAGAATGCAATTTGAAATGTCCAATTCAACCACCAGTGTTTCTTTAACTTAGCTCTACTCGTTCTTGTTCATCCTGATGTTAAGAACTGGATCAAGTATGCCCGTTTTGAAGAGAAGCACAGTTATTTTGCTCATGCGAGGAAAGTATATGAGAGGGCAGTGGAGTTCTTTGGAGAAGAGCATATGGATGAGAACTTGTATGTGGCTTTCGCAAAGTTTGAGGAGAACCAGAAAGAAGTAAGACCTGCTTGATAACACGTCAGACTAATACCAACCACCCCCACAAGGTTTCTTCTTGAATATAAAACTCAAGGCCACTTAACACTCACTTAAATATGTGTGGGTTTTAGGACCATATGAGATAGTTATTTTAGTTGGAGTTGAGACAATTTTTGCTTAGCTTCCATTTGCTGTTTGGTGACAGCAAGGAAATATGTTCTAAGAAAGGCAGGCAAGCAAATCTGCCAAGCCTGAGAATAGTGTCATTGGATCGAATACATATCCTCAGATTTTCAAGTTTTTGAGAGGCCTGCATGACAAAAAAGAAAAAAAAAAAAAGAATTAGCCATGTTTTTCCTGTAACAGTCTCTTGAAAGTGCCCGGACCATTAAAGAATTGAAAACATCTGTGAACCCAAGCCTCTTAAAAACATTTTAAGTATTCCGAACCTGTAAATGAATAAGGGTTTTGGTATTTTTTGGTATTTACAGTATTTTTTTCCCCAAGGTTTACTCTTCAAGGAGGTCTGTGTTAGTCCTGTCTTAAAACAGTCATTTACACTGAGATACTCTATTCTATTAAATAGTGCCAAAAGCTTGTTGAGAAATTGTGGGAGAGGACAGAAGCTGCTTTGTGAATATTACTCAAGTGATATTTAATATTTTCAGTTTGAAAGAGTAAGGGTGATCTACAAGTACGCCTTGGACAGAATTCCAAAACAGGATGCCCAAAATCTCTTCAAGAATTACACGATCTTTGAGAAGAAGTTTGGAGACAGAAGGGGAATCGAAGAGATCATTGTCAGCAAGAGGAGATTCCAGTATGAAGAGGAGGTGAAGGTAGGTGTTACAAACACCCTCCGGCTCCTCACGCATCCAACTGCCTCTTCAGGCACAGGAGTGTTGCAGGGTATGAAGGCTGACGAGTTTTACCATCCCCTTGATACTCAGTCCAAGAAAATACCAATAATTCTCACAGTTCAGCTTGTTTGCCTGCACTTGAATGTTTGTAGGTAAAATAAGGACACAAATGCATTGTAGCCCAAAAGCTGTAGCTTAAGCATACCTGAGACTCACAGCTTTGATGGATATTCTGATGATCTGTTTCAAAAGAGGAATTCTGAATAAAAACTGTAAGTAACAGAACAGGGTCTGTTACTTGTAGTCACTGAAGTTTCTTTCCCATTTCCCCACTCCCTTCTTTCTGAAAGGCAAATCCACACAATTATGATGCATGGTTTGACTACCTGAGGTTGGTAGAAAGCGATGCAGATGCTGAGACTGTCCGAGAAGTGTATGAGAGAGCCATCGCCAACGTTCCCCCGATTCAGGAGAAAAGACACTGGAAAAGATACATCTATCTTTGGATTAACTATGCGTTATATGAGGAGCTGGAGGCAAAGGCAAGTACTAAACCCTAGGGTTTTTATCTTTCCTTCCCAGGTATTTTCCTTAAAGTACATAGTTACAGATATTTTAACAAGAAACTTGAGAACTAGAAATTGTTTTATATATCTAGCCACAAAGTTTGCTATTTAAGAATAGTGGGTCTTTTTTCCCCCCGCTTCGTTTTTACCGTTCTATGCAGAGAGGAAAAAATACTTCAGTTTCAGCCCAATTCATGCAGAAACACACCGAAAATAAAATAAAAGCAGAAGTAGGTCTTTCTAGCCCTTCCAAATCGCCTGTTCCAGGCTGTTTCCTGAATTGTGAAATAGTTTTATATTTAACAAAACTATTTGTGAACGTGTTCTGTGAAGCGGTCAGATTCTTGTTAGAGTGGCCTTCTGAGGCTGTGTAAGTATTTGTTCTGTTATCAGCCATGTAACATTATAGCTGCTCCTTATTTAATAACTTTTTAGTGCAGTGCACCTATTCAGTGCCTGTTAAAGGGAAAAAGACTTTTTTTTGCCAAGATGAGAACCCTCCTGATTTTATTGTGTAACTCTTAGTGTTTAATCTTGTTTTGAAACGATAACTCTTACTGATGCTCAGAAGTTATTATCTTTGAGTTGGGTGCACTAAGTAGATATGTACATTTATATCTTAAGTATACATAACTCTGAGTAACTTAAAAATCCTCTTCTGCAGGTTTGCAATCATTGCATGATTCAAAATATAATGTAATCTTAGCAGTGAATAAAGTATTTAATTTTCAAAATATAGTGTGATCTTAGTAGCAAGCATAGTATTTAATTTTGCCTGTTGTTACAGGACGCAGAGCGAACCAGACAAGTGTACCAGGCATGTGTCGAGCTCATTCCCCACAAGAAGGTACAGCTCCTCCAGCAGCTTCTATTCAGTCTTGGATTAAAACTCTCAACATAAGAGCCTTTAATTTTATTTCCCCCAGGATTCAGGTGCATAAGCTACTAGCACACTCATGAAGATTCCATTCAAGACTTTAGATATCCCTTCTAGTTCCTCATAATGTCCCTTTTCTAAAATTGATGGTGTTTTTTTAAGCGGAGGCGTGAAAGAGTTGTAATTTGCATCATCAATGGGAAATAGTAGGGCACACGCTGATACCAGATTTCCTCATGTGGGTGCAATATAAACATTTGTCTAGTATTTTCAGGTTACCAAGTACACTCTATGAAGCTGAACTGATCCATAGTCTGAGGATAGCCCAGTGCTATTAAGCAGCAGCAAAGAACTCTTATCTATTGTTCACTTACCTGTTTTTTTTCCTTAGGTGGGTCCTTGTAGAGCTGCTCTCAGCCCAGTTACTTGTGGTGCCCACAGAGTACTCATTACTTAGTTTATGTAGGGTTACTGCCTTTTATAGCAACTGCCTCTAGTTGTCTGCGTGGTCCCAGCTGAGGGAGGTGCAGCTGAATCAGCTTTCAGGTGTGTGTGCCCCATTACAATCAGTCTTCAGGACTGTTGTTCTGGTTTTGTGGGGTTTTTTTGCCAGTGAGTTTTAACTAAAATGTCCACATGGCCAAACCCTTAAAACAATTAATCAACATTGCCTTGAATGTCAAGAAATATTAGTTCATGTACTTCTTTCACTAGTTTGTTATTAATTATGTCATCAGAGTATCAACTATGTAGATTAGGATTAATCTGTACTTATTAAAGAGTTGATTAGCTCTTCGTTGATTCAGTGATAGCTGATATTTTGCAAATCAATTGATTGGTTAATGAACCATCTTCTTGATTTGAGAAGACTTCTCTTCTGGCTATTTTTACTCTCATTCATGGTAGAGCATGTTGTCCTGTTCTTGAGGTTGTTTTAGGTGATGAACTCTCAGTTTTTCAACAGGAAAACACTGAGGTCAAATGCAGTTAACTGCAACAGCAGTAATATCTTCTAAAGATGTTTTTTTGAAGAACGTACACAGCATTATTTACTAAGCTTCCAACCCAAGCATCACATTGTTCTTTTTCTTTCAGTTTACATTTGCCAAAATATGGCTGCTGTATGCACAATTTGAAATACGCCAGAAAAATCTTCCACTTGCCAGAAGAGCTTTGGTAAGCTTTTCTTAATTCCATAATTGACTTTTCTAACTGATAGCAACAAGGGAATGGCATTAAAAGATCTTAAATTGTCCTTTATAAATTGCTGTTTTAATCCACTTAAATAAAGCATCCAAGAAGTCTGCAGGGACCAGTATTTACTGTCATATATGATTTGAAAAGAAGTGGAGCTTGACATGCTGAATTAGCCACGGGCAGAAATGAACGTAGCTTTCTTGTTTCAGCTGACAAAACACATCTGAATGCAAGAGTACCCACATCAGCTTAGTGCACTTGGACATTTTTAACTGCTGCTGATTTGTTTAGATGATACTCGTACTAGCAATAGTGTTTTAAAAAGCATTTTAGGTAAATAGGACGTTTTGACTGTCAGAAATGAAGACTTGCTGAATAGGGGCTTGAGGCCCAGCGGCCAGGCTGCTGACAAGCGATGGCAGGGACTTTGGGCAGGCTCAGGAGCCCCTGCCCCGTGTTCGGTGGGCAATGTCAGCACGGCACGCAGCCCTGGAGCACGTGCTGGCAGCAAAACCTTCTGAAATTAATAAGCTTGTTTCCCTTCAATGCAGATATTTCGAATAAGCTCAGTGTTAGCATTAGGAATGTTGAGGGAAAGCTGATTTCATGCTGGCCCTGACCCGAGTCTGAAAAAACAAGCTCTGCTCAAAAATGAATTTTGAGTTCAAATACTGTTTAGAAAGTTGTCTAGGTTGCAAGATTTCTAAGTGGGTTTTGTTTGTGGTTTTTTTGTTGTTTTGTTTTTTGCTTAACAGGGGACATCCATAGGTAAATGTCCAAAAAACAAACTGTTTAAAGGTTATATTGAATTGGAGTTACAATTGCGAGAGTTTGATCGTTGCCGAAAGCTGTATGAAAAATTCCTGGAGTTTGCGCCAGAAAACTGCACGTCGTGGATTAAATTTGCGGAACTGGAGACCATTCTTGGCGATATTGACAGAGCTCGTGCAATATATGAGTTGGCTATCGGCCAGCCCCGGCTGGATATGCCAGAGGTAAGGGGGCAGATGAACTTGACAGTTGGCACAATTTTAAGGTATTTATTACACAGTATGGCTAATTAAGACATTAATAATCTACCAGCTTGAACAGAACTGCTTACCATAGTGGCTTAGCCTGTGTCTCATTAATTTAGCATCTGTTTCTTGGCAGAGTACGCAGGACTATAAAACCTATGATGAAACATGGAGGCAGAAACATGCTAAGCTAAATGGATTATGTACACAAGATTTGATATTGCTGAGTCTTAATCCTAGCTCCTACAGCCAATAAATACTCAGATCTCTGAAACTTTTTCAGAGAAATTTCACCTTTATCCATGCTCCTCTTTTTTTTTTTTCTTTTGTTGTCTCAATGTGATATGAACATAATTTTTTTTTTTTTTGCAGGTTCTTTGGAAATCTTATATTGACTTTGAAATTGAGCAAGAGGAGTATGAGAAAACAAGAAATCTTTACCGCAGATTGCTTCAGCGGACACAGCATGTTAAGGTGTGTTTGGGTACCCAGAACTCAGAACTGGCCTTGAATCTGGTCCGTGGTGGTTGGAAACTTTTGGGTTGGTGGCTTTTTCAAATCAACAGTGAGCCTAAGTTTAGTACCGCGTTTGTACTGTTAGAGGTGGAAAAAAATTTCTAAATTACAGATAGCAACAGGTATATCTTGCATGAAAGAAGGCTTTGCGGCCTCTTCCTGCTGAATAGCTTTGGAATTTTAGTTGCAAAAACATTGCAAGGAAAAAATAGTTGTGATTTTTCCACTGTAGTTTGGTGCTGTTGTTTGACTAAATTCAGACAGATTTATGCTGATTTGAAACAACCACAAGAAATTAGTCAGGACGGCTTACGTGAATATTCTCTCTTGCCAAAATGAGGCGAATCTCACGCATGTGAAACCAATGTGAATTTTCTAGGTATCTATGTATGAAAAAGTACTTTAGACTTGCATTGACATTTGTTCCTTGGCTGCTTTGGTTTTTGGAACTATCACTTAGCTGTCAGACTTCAGAATGGAGATTTCAGCGTGGTTTTGCTTTGCTTTCTCCACAGGTATGGATCAGCTTTGCCCAGTTTGAGCTGTCTGCAGGAAGGGAGGAGAATTTGTCGAGATGCCGGCAGATTTATGAAGAGGCTAATAAGGCAATGCGAAACTGCGAGGAGAAGGAAGAGAGAGTCATGCTTCTGGAATCCTGGAGAAACTTTGAAGAGGAGTTTGGAACTGAAACTACTAAGGAGAGGATAGATAAACTTATGCCTGAAAAGATAAAGAAGAGGAGAAAACTGCAGGCTGAAGATGGGGTAAGAGGAAAAACCATGCAAGTAGTCGCTTTGGCAGCTTTCTGCTGGGGTCTGGTACACAGAACAAAGCTGGCTGTGGCGGATGCTGTAACTGCACACCAGTTTTACTGCAAGGATTGAAAAAAAGCATTGGCCTGAAATATGTGCTGCTGAGCTCCTTGCTCTGCAGCAGGCTGGGTGGGCATTGATTCAGAGTGAAATTCTCATACCAAATGCTCGAGCTACCTTTATTTTAAGCTCCTACCATCAACACGTCACAACAGCTTTAGGTGATGCTTTGCAGAGGGTGTTTCTTAACTTTGGGAAGCTGCAGCCGTGCTGTTGGTCCCACATGCCTGCTCATGATGCGCAGCAGCGGTTCTGTCCTACAGCCGTTCGGCTCCTGGGTTCAGCTGCTATGGGTGCTCTAACAAACACAGATTTTAATTCTGTCTCACCGTTATGCTGATCAGAAGCAGCTCCAAATGGGTAACATTAACGTGCTAATTAAACTTGTTTTGTGGTATTTTTTCCCTAGTCTGATGCTGGCTGGGAGGAATACTACGATTATATTTTTCCGGAAGATACTGCCAATCAGCCTAACCTCAAACTACTTGCGATGGCTAAACTCTGGAAGAAACAGCAGCAGGAGAGCGAAGCTGCAGAGCAGGATCCAGACAAAGACATTGATGAAAGCCAGTCTTAATCCATTGCCTTTCCCCACCCCTTTTCTTGCGTATTGTACAGTATTTTCATTGGTGACAAATAAATGTATTTGAAGAGTTTTACTATTACTGACTTGTGACATTTTTTGTTTGGAAAATAGTCTGATTTCCAGCAATTAAAAGGTCATGAGGCCAGGGCAGGAGCCTGCAGCTCTTGCCAGTGCTCTGAGAACTGGAAGGACTGGGCGGCAGCTTTGTTTTTAGCGCAAGACCCGCTGTTCTAAGGCTCCTACAAACCACCACAGTACTGCTTAGGGAAACCAACATGCCAAGACAGCAGATCTACTTCAGTGAGAGATGTCTCTAAGCATTCCTGATCGATTTTTCCAGTAATTCTGTAAAATATACGTTGATCATGAGGATAGTTGAAAACAATGAATCCCATTGACTGCAACCTGTTAAACTTTGTATTCAAGTAGGCTTTTCTCCCAGAAAACTCTGTGGGAGGGACAGTAATACAAGTTAAATACAATGAAACTAGCCCCTGGAAGACAAATACATAGAAATCAGTACCACATAGTCTGTGTTTTAATATTTGGATGTCTTAGCATCACATTTTGTAGTATATAATCTCTTGTGAAATAAAGTAGAAGCCGTATTTGTGGTTTGTGGGGAAAACCCATTGAGCCTGAGCTTCCTGACGCACAAGTTGTTGGGGGAAGGAGCCTCTTTGCTTTCTTTGCTTTTGTGGGGTGTTCCCTGGTCCGGGGAGGTGGCGCAGCCGCCGTGGGGAGGGGAAGGGCTGGGGACATCACCCATGGGCAGGAGTGGTGATTGGAAAACAAAAGTGAGGATGTGCCGCAGTCACCACCCGAGCTATGAGTCAGGCCTTAAACAAAGCTGCTCTTGACCGAAGCCTGGGCAGTCAGCACCGCTGGGGCCACATCTGGCCGGCCCAGCTGTGCGCAGAGCAGCTGTCCAGCCGCGGGACGGCCCCTTGCAGAGGGGAGCTGGAAACGCTCCCTTCCCCACGGCCCCGAGGACCAGACCCTGGGTCCTGCACCGCTCCATCACCGCTGTCATCCTCCCTGTCACCCGCTGCGGGGATGGGGGACCAGGCAGGGGACACCCCCAGCACTGCTGGGGACACCTGCCGAGCTCAGGCAGGACTTGGTAGCCCCGGGGGTGGCTGAGGGTGTGGGGGCCCTGGGGCTTTTGCCCTTGACCCTGCAGCGAAGGGAAGGGCTCGGGAAGGGGCTGCAGGTCAGAGCTGCTGGTGCAGCTGCTGCCCATGAGCAATTGGGCCAGGGGAGAGCGGACCCACCTGGGCGAGGAGGGGGCGTGGGAGGTGGCCCCGGGCTGGCCAGCCCACCAGAAGGCTTTAAATTGGGAACAAGGGGCAGCAGGCCACGGGAGGGGCAGCAGGCCACGGCATGGAGCAGGAGGATGTGCGGGAGATGCCTGTGAGCGCCGGGGGCAGCGTGATGGGGACGCCTCTCTTGGGACGCCTGCGGGAACGAGGCACCTGGAACAGTCCCTGTGCGGAGCCGTGCTGGGTCTGGTGAGTCCCGCCTGCCCTGGGCCCGTGTTTGCTCCTCTTCGCTCGCCCAGCTGACCGGCAAGAAAACATCGCTGACTGGTGGGGACTGCCCTTTTTCACTTGCTAACCACCGCTCTTCAGAGCTAAAAAGCAAGTATTTGGATTTTCTGGCTAGCAATGGAAGCCTACACCTTCTATTTTAGAGCTTGGTTATTGAGGGGGGGGCAGTTCATAGGTGTAGTGCAACTGGTGGCTGTAATGCTGATATCTGCTCTGTGCTTGCACCCTTTTTTTTTTTTTTTTTGCCCCCACTAAGTTGTCCTAAAATCCTGTCTGGCAAAGCAGTGCTGTTTCATCACAACAACTGAGAGGAGCACGTTGACACGCAGGATAAAAATCTGGCTTATTTAAGTTTATAGTCACTCCTATACCTTCTGGGCTTTAATTTTGCCAGTGTCTTGGTGTGGGGAGGGGGGCCCGGGTGAGAGAGGGTCCATGGGGCAGGGCAGGCGAAAACCCAGTTCAGCAGCGCTGGAGAGACGGCACATCTACCTTGAGCTGTCTGCTGAAAGTTGGGGTGACGTCTGCTTCGGTCTGAAAGACAAAACACAGAAGCTGAATGAACATCTGAACGCTGCATCTCCAGTAGCAGAACTGTTCTGCCCCTCAGAGCGCTGCTGAGATGTGCAGGTTTCACTGGTTTCTCAGGCCACAGCCATGTTTCCACCTCATTTCTCTCCTCCTCCCTCCCAGTTCCAAGCTTATCTTAGAAAAGGCAAACAGGAGGTTTTTATTCCATAAAGGGCTAAGCAGAATTTATCCACTAACGTACCTTTTGTGCAGGCAAATGCCGCTACGATCAAAGCATGTCCTTCTGACACTGTGCACAAACACAGAGAAGACCGTGTACCTATCTAACTTCTCGGAAGTTTTATTAGCAATCGCTTTAAGATGTTCTCTATGCGAAAGCTCTGTGTTTGTACAAATGCCTTGGGTGCAGCAGGTTCTGACGTCTCTGCTTACATCTGAGGTGGTGGAGGAATGCGAGACGCGTGTGCCGGGGCCGTGGATGCAGAGCGTGGTGGGCGGCCGTGCGCCCGCCTTGGCCTTTTAGGATCCTTCCCGTTAACTCTGCTTTGGAGGGGGTTCTGGTGGGTTTGTCCTTGCGGGTCTGACGCGGTGCTGGTCCCGCTGGGCCGTGCGGCGGTGGCCCTGGGCTCACGGGTCCGTACCCCCGCAGGGCTCCGGGCGGAGGGGAATGGGCATCTCTTATTCTGGAGTGGCACATGGACCCAGGTTTCTGTCCCATTTTCCCTTGGAGAACGCGAGGCACCTGTAACGCAGAGGGTTTGTGCCAGGGATCCTGTGCTCTCCAAGGGGCCCCAGCCAGACTTTACCCTCCTGTTGTGCTGAGCGCAAAACTTAAGCTCTTTTTTTCCCAACACTTTCAGTATTGATCTTTTGCACACTTCAAAAGTAGGGGTGCCCAGCTCAACAAGGCTCGGTTTTCCAGGTATCTACAGTGACAGTTTTTCCTCTCTTATGTTTTTCTGTTGCTGAAATGGGGTTGAACACGGTTTGCCAGCAACTCTGCAGGTGTTGAAGTAGATCTCTGTTTCATGAGTAGGAAACGGCATGTGGCAGGAATCCCCTTAAGAGAAACATCGCACCCGTGGGGAGGGGGACATGGCAAAGCCAGCTCTTTGTATGAATAGACGTGCGGTATTGCAGGCTGGGCACGGAGCCTGCTCTTTGTTCCGTGTGAGCAGCCATGTGCAAGCAAAGCGGCTGGTCGTACCTGTTCAGTCGGGCATGGCTTCAGGAACTTGAGGGAGAACCAACAGCTCAGCTGCACCAAATGGCAGATAATTTAGATGGGGCTGATGCCACCTCTGCGCTTACCTGAACTCCAACGGGTGGTGACTCCAGAAGTGGAAAAAACTGACTTCCATGTGGGATTTAAACTTTGTTTTGTGAAGCTCTATCTTTCCCCCCACAACAAGTAAGAGCAGGTGGTTGGTTTGGGGCAGAATATTAAGAACTACAGGTCTTTGAGCTAAAGTCGTGCCCAAAAGCGGTGCAGCTGCCGACCCGTGCTGCGGTGGCTGAGGGGGGAGTCGGGCACCGGGCACGGCTGTCACCTGGGGACACGGGGAGCTCGGAGCTGGCTGGCGGACAGCTGCCGAGTGGGCGATGCTCCTTCTCACGGATGGCAAACCTGCGTTTTATCTTTAATTCCCTGTCAGCCGCACAAGGGCTGGCTTTGCCAGCAGGTGCTGCTCTCAGCAGTGTTCGTGCTGGCTGCTGGGGATGCTGCTGCGCTCCTCGCCCTGTCCTGGCTTCAGGGGGTTCTTGGGACACGGGGGACAAGAGCGAACACGCTGCTCCAGGTTCCGCCTGGGCTCGGCCCTGCCTCTTTCAGCTCTCTGCCCTCCACCCTGGTTTCCCTGCCAGAGGAACAAGGCTGAAAATAAATGTTAATTTGCGTTGTCAGGCAGCGGTGTTGAGTTAAATTGGAGGGCACATCAAGAGACTGCAGACCTGGTTCTGATTTGCTTTATCTCTTTTGCTTTAAACCTTGCAAAAATCAAATTCTTGGGTAGAAGACGATACCGAGCAGCACGTTCGTATCACGGAAAGGTAACCAGCTCCCCTCTTATCTGGCAGAGGAGGATCCGCAAGGAGCGCGATGCAGAGGCTGTGGGAATTGGGATGCAGTTATTCTGGAACAGCTGTTTTAAAACAGTCCTGTTCATGGAATTGCTTATTTAAAAGAGCACTGACTCCCACTTTAAGTCAGGGGTAAATACATTTTACACTCTGGAGCTTATTGTGTGGCACAACTTAAGCTTCCTGTCGCTGCCTTGAAAGGCCCACAATTTAGCAACAGTTGCTGTTGTATCAGGGTCCAAAAACCATTGATGTTCGCAGGCTACAGTGTCCTTTTTGGTGGGTTTTTTTGAGAACACTGTTTTTTTTAAATTTCCTGACACTTAATTCTTCATGTTATCTTTCTTGAGGTAGCCTTTTTACCTGTTTGTACAAAAATATCTCTTTTCATAAGGGGATTTATGATATTTCGCTTTCATTCTGCTTCTGGAGATACAATCAGTCAATAAGATGCTGCTCTTGAAAGAAGATACACGTGTGTGCTGGTGAGTTTTGTCAGTGCGCAGTGCGTGCGCTGCCGCAGGAGCCCCAGGGCAAGCCCCAGCCGAGGAGCACATCCTGGTGCTGCCCCTGGGTCCGGGCGGGCGCTGCCGGCAGGGGCGCTGCTGGTGCTGTAGTGTGGGGTTTGGTGAACAAGGCGATTCGGGGTGCGTGGGGCAGAGGGGCTGTTCACGGACTTGCTGTTGTCCCCGTGAGGGTCCCTGGGAGCCCGTGGTGGGCTCCTCCGGTGCTGCTGGGGCTGCTGTGGTGTGGCCCTAAAGCCAGCTTTGGGTCTGACCTGAGCGGCTGGGCCTGGCTCGATGCAGGGCTGGGCCTGGGCACGGGGCTGCTGGTCTGTCCCTGCTTCACGGCACGGAGAGCCGCCTGGGGACGGTTCTGCTGTGCCCGCTCTGTGCGGGGAAGGTGACCTGCGGGGCAGGGTGTTTCACCCTGCCCTATTCTGCTGAAACTTCCGACCGTGCGGTGGAGGCGCGGACTGCAGAGCTGGGCACGGCGCGGGGCTGCCCCACGGCCTGTGTCCGCGCTCCCGCACGCCTGTGTCCCGCCGGATGGCCGCGATTCACAACTGCAGCCTCGGGTCACACTGCCGGGAACTCCTTTCCCCGCTGGAAACACCAGTAACAGAAAGTTTGAAAAAACAGAACGTAGCAGAATTATCATCGACCCTTCAAAGATGTTATTGGTAAAGTTAAAAAAATAATTTAAAGAAAACGCTTATCAGCAGGCAGACTAACCTTGCGAACAGGGAACGCATGACTAGGTTAGAACACATTGGAATTAAAACTACATAAACTAACAAGCTGTAAACAGCTTGTGGCTGGTACTTCTGTTGCCTTAAATAGAAAAGGTATTTTGTTTGGAGCTGATTTCCCTTTGCCTCCCCATCCTGTTCTGTATCCTTCGCTGCTGTTCTGGCCCCGATGGCTCCCGTCCTGCCCCCCGTACCCAGCTCGTGTCCCAGGCTCCGCAGCACGAGTCGTGTCACCAGTGGCCGTGTCCTCGGGGTGAGGTGACCCAACAAGGACGAGGTTTCACGTGCAGGGTGTGCTTGGAGCTCCACCACATAATTCCTGCATGTCACTGGGTGTGACGTACAAGTGCCGTGGCTTGTTGCTCTCGTGTGGTCGTAACTGGTCTGATCTCTATAATTTGGTGTCACTAGTGCAATGCCTAAATAATCCAGATGTCATTTTTTTATATTCATTGTGCTACAGAGTCGTAAATTAATTGCTTTGAAAATAAACGCCCTCATACAATAAAAATTAGAAAGAGAGAGAATATCCCAGCAACTCATAAAACGTTAGTAAATGGCAGTAGCTACTACGGTTTAATTTGTTGCTGTAAACTGGGTTGGTCTTATTTAAGTAAATGAGTTGACAGTATGGAGTAAAGGAATATTTTTACATCATTGGTACCCGCTGGTTGCTGAGCCTCTTCTGAAGAAAAGGTGTGTGAATATATTAGAATTTTTGGGGGCATGAGAATGAAATAACAGGAAAAGGAGCACCTGACGCTTCACTGAGCTGTCAAGGCACCTTTTCAGTAAGTCTGCACTAAGTTTTACTTGAAAGGCAAATTAAAGCCATGGATTAGAAGCTGCCTAAGAAATAGGAAAACACAAAGCCATAAAGCAGCAAAGGGTCAGTATAAAGACGCTGTGACTGTTCGCAGTTGATAACAGTGATCACATTTCTTTAGGGAAATATTAGGGGGTTGGCAGCAAGACTGCAGGATTCATACTGACAGTAACTCTCTTTTTAACAGAAACGAGAAGACGTGAGCCATTCCATGGCATGCGAGCAGACTGTCTGAAGCTGTACTGTCCCTACGGACAGGGTCAGGGTAAGCGGGGCAGAGCAGTCTCACCGACGGGGATCCCGCAGTGCTGTGGCCACCATCCCTGCTGCCTCCATGACGTGTGGAGATAAGGTCAGCCATGCCCACAATGCTTGGCATTTCTTTCGTTTTCCCCCTTGTTGTGGGGAAGCCTGGGGTAGTGGAATTTGTCTCTTTTGTGAAGAATTTGTACCTAGTAAGAAGCTGATGGACAGAAATGGAGGAGGGAGAGGTTTGAGAAGTTGCTTGGGGAAATGACACGGTGACATCTGAAAAAAATAAAAACCTGTGAGAGTGTTACAGATCATTACGGAATTCAAATTGGAAATGTTCTGTGCATTTTTAATACTCCTCTGCTATGAGGAGGAATATATCTGTTTTAATGTTTAATGCGCGTACAGTAATAGAAGATTGAACTCATCTCCATGGGCCCGTTTGTCCCATTACTGTCCAGAAGGAAATAAATTAAATTCTATATCGGACCGTATTTTGGATCCGGGTGGATCCGGGCTCCGTCCCTGCCCGGGAAGCTGGTGGCAATGTGCGTGGCACGGCAGCAGTGGCACCGCGGTGCCCTCGGAAGGGTCACTGCTCCGGCGGAGGGGGGCCCTGCTCAAGCCAGAGACTCAGTGGCCTTCATCGGGAGCACAGCGCTGGTGCCGCTGGCGGGGTCACCTTTTAGACTGGGTCGACGCTTAAAATTATTTTATCTGTATGATTTGCCTTCTAGTTTCTGGTGTTTCACACGTGTGGTATCTTGGAAGCAGGAGGCCCACTTATCACGCTTGAAGGGCTGTTAACAAAGGGTGCGAGCAGGGGAGAGAACTGCCTGCCTGCAGATGTCGGGAGATATCGATGACGGAGCGTGGGTCCGTGGGGTCTCACACTGGCTTGGTTTCCTACCTCATTTCAGGGAAGGGATTTTCTAAACCTGCCCTCTTTCTTGCTTCTCTCCCTTATTCTTTAATGTGCTCTGATTTGTGCTTCCTTTACACTTATTTTATGCACATTATATGAAAACAGCACATTTACATATACACAAAACAATATACTTATTTTACATTTATTAGTAGCAAATTTTACCAGTGTCATCCAGTGTGCTGGTTTTATGCTTCCAGACGATCTGCAGTTGCCCTTGGGCCTCCTGCAGGTTCTCCTTAGGCTGGGTTTGCAGTTAAGCCGGTTCAGTGTGGCCGGGGCTGTGCTGCCTGCCCAGGCTGTCGATGCCAACGCTGGCTGCAGTGTCCCCAGCCCTCAGCCCATACACAAACTAAGCCTGGTCGATGGCTGGTTTTAAAATAACTGCTTCTGTGTAAAACATCCCAGCCAGCAGGCTAACCCTTGTTTAGAAACCAACCAGACCCACCACACCAAAAAAGACCCAAACAAAAAACCCAAACAAACAAAACCCCTCAACGCTTCTAATGGTCTCTTCAATGCTTTGTTGTGGCTGTTTACGGGTCGTAAACTTTCGTGATTTTGCTTATCCTGATTATTTCCAAAACTTTGCCTGTTTGTTTTCTAAAATGTTGCTACTAGAAGAACAACCGCAGTTAGGTTTTGTAAAGCCCTGCGGATGTTTCTCTTGCCAAGGGGAGAGCTGGCAGGCCGAGCAGGTGCCCCCGAGCATCCTCCGCGGGACCTCTGAGGGGGTCAGTGCGCCAGAACCCACCACAAAAAAAAGCCATTAGGTAGTTAGCATGGAAATTATAAGTAGGTGAAATAATTCTGTTTTGCATGATGGGAATGTTTTGTAGATACAATTATGTTACTCAGTGTTCAGAGGTTGAGATGGGCGGTTGGAACTGAAAGGCTTCCCTGGTGTGCTGTGGGCTTTGGGATACAGCTCAGCCCAGAAGCACATCGCGGTGTGTCGGCGCTCGCCTTGGTGCAAGGGTGACGTTCTGCAAAAGGCACTTGTGCAAGTGCGGCTTTCTGCTTCTGCAGGCGCCCCCAGCTCCTCTTCCCCTGCCCTGGTCACACAGCCCTGTTCTTTTAACTGGTGATGCTCGTGGTTTGTTTTCGGTTTTACTTGCGCAGGTGCGATCAGAACAAAAATTCGAAGGAATTCCAGTAGGAAAACTCCCATTTGAATTCAGCTTGCGTGTTATTTACAGTAGTATTCTAGGTGGGAAACGTGATTTTGCTGAGGTGCTGTGAGAACATCCCCTCCCTTCAAAGGAAATGAAACGTGCTTCAGCAAAGCGAGCGGTCTCTGCGGAAGTCGACAAACGGCTGCTCTGAGCGAGGTGCGATCCCAGCACGTTCTGCCGCTCCGCGTGCCTGTCGTGTGGCATCGCTATTGCCCGCGGAGGCGTCGCTATTGCCCGCAGAGGCATTTCAGCGCAAAACAAACTGCTTCGTTAGCTCAGGAAACACAAGCTTTTGGGTTGCTTTTTTTCTTCTCGGTCTCCTGTCTTCAGAGATCCCTCAGGTGAGTTAACCTCCCGAGGGCCACCAAAGGTGCTGCTTTGTCCATCTGCGGCCACGGCTGTCTGTAAAAGGCTTTAGTTTAAAATGTTTAATCTAAGCCGCGCAGGACTTTGAGCTGTGGTTTCTCACTGGAGACACCAGGCAGTCCTGCGCACCCGCACCGCGTGGGGACAGCGCGGGAGGGCTGGGGACGGCTCTGCCCGAAAACGCCAGTCGGGGCTTCAGAACGCGAGAAGCTGGTCGGGTCGGGGATTCCTGGTAGAAGCTGAACGAAACAGGGCCCATTTTGGTGCGCTCTTCCTTGCTTTGCCAATCTCTGATGTTGTGCTGTTGTTTTTTTTCGGTAGGGCTCTGGTGGGCGGTTTGCGTTTTTCCTGAGTTGTTGGTTGCCTCTCAGAGGGCCCGTCTGCATTTCTGAGCGTTTGTCCCTTTCTCAGCTGTGCGCACACGAGCGCAGCGCGCCGGTTCCGAAGAGGTGTGCGTTCGCTGCTGCTCTCCTGCCCTGGGGATCTGCCATGTGGAGCGCTCAGCAAATACGGGGAAAAAGGCTGTTCAATGCAAATACGGGGAAAAAGGCTGTTCAATGCAAATCCTGTGATTTCACAGCGAGGCCGCTGCCCCTGGCTGCTTGGTCACCGCTCTGACTGACTCGGAGCAGCAGAAAGTGACTTTTTATTAGGAGAAAGCAGCCAGGCAGCTGTGTTGGGTCAGGTGGCTCTATCTTAGTGAAAGAAATAGTATTTGGGGGGAAAAAAGCTGCCTGTATCTATCTGTCTATACGCTGAAAAAAAAGACATTGCAGATGAACTGGGCAAGTGACTGAACAGACGTATTAAGTGACGTGAGATGATTTGGTCTCCAGTGTTGCTGAGCTCTTTCAGCAGAGTTTCCCAGTTTGCACCTGTTCGCAGATTTATCTGCCTTCAGATCATAAATATATGGGATGGATTTGAATCAATATAATCTTATCCCAAATAATCCCTTCATCCTATTGTCCTGTTGCCTAAGGTGCCTTTATACCCTGCACTTCTCCTGATTTTTCAAATAGCAAGGTAAAGAAGCTTTAAGTTACCGGAAGCCTGGATTTCATGCCTTTCCAGTTGCTTTTGGGAGCACGGTTACTTTAAAGTTTGTGGAACAAACTTGGATTTTCTTTTTCTGTGTTGCAAGCATCAAATTGAGGCTGTTGAGAAGAGCATGCAGAGAACATCTGTGACGTCTGGTCTAAGAACGCAGGTTGGTTTGAACGAATACAAGAGATAATTTGGGCTATTTCACATCATCAGCTTCTGTCCCAGTCTTTCTGGCTAGCCAGAGTATCTTTAAGTTAAGCAAATCACCCTTTTACACGCATTTGTCTCTTCAATGTATAGTCTCTTTTCCAGTTATGTAAATAGCACAAGGATATTAACTGTGTACCACTAGTAAGCTGATTCGCTTGCTCAGAGTTCAGACCCAAAAGCACTGCAGGGCTGGTTTGTAAATTGAGTTGGATATTTTTTTTTTTACATCTGTGTTATTCTGAGCTCTTATGTAAACTGTTGGAATGCAATTTCTATATATACTCAACTTGTTATGCAACTACCCTGTGCAGTGATGCCAAAGGGATTTAATTTTCTTATCAGTGGCTTTCGGAAGAAGTGATCAAGCATTCTTTCTGTGGAAAGCACAGAGAATGATCAAGTGAAAAACAATAATAAAATTGAAAGAAAACAAGGACAACTACAAATTTTAAAAGGGGGGGGGGGGCAGGAATTAAAATATTCCCAAGTTACAAAACTACTTATGGTGGCTTTTGCTGAATGTGTGATTACTGCTTCAGTACCACTTGACTACTTTTGTTCTTCATGGAAATGATTGAATGGCTCGATATGTACATCTGTTTTACAACCTGTGCTGAATACATCCTTCATGTATTATTGATGAAACACGCTTATTTATAGCAGATGCCGTTTAGCGGGAGAGCATTGGAAGGCATTGCTGGAAATGTGTTCCCTCAGATCTCTGGGCTGGTGCTTTTCACCGTGGTGATCAGCACATCATGAGAGCAGCGATGGGGAGGCCGGGATCGCTGCGGTGGTGGGGGAGCGGTGCTCTCCGCGTGCTCCTGGCAGCAGCAGCTCTCTGGATGTGGGACATAAAAGTAGATTTAACCCAAACATGTTAATTAATTGAAAAATTAATTCAGTTATGTGCTAAAAAAGAAAGACTGAAGGAAAAACTGAGGCTGCGAAGTCAAACACTCCAGCTGCTGAAGCTGCTACAGGAAAGTTCCTGTAACCCTCCCTGGGCTTCAGAGGTTGAAAATACTGGAAATTTTGAAACAACAAAAAGCCTCTGAATTTCCTTCTGTATTAATATCTCCCCCAGAACTATTTCTTAAAGGATTTTTTTTTAACACAAATGTGTCAGTGCAGTGCAGCAGCGAGTCTGGAGCAGTGCGGGGTCGCTGCTGCTGATCCCGTCCGTGACCCAGTGCCACGGGCGGTTGTTTCGGAGGTGGGTGATGGAGCCACCGGGAGCCGTGGGTCACCCCACCAGGGGGACACGAGGTGTCTGTGATTTCGGAGGTGGGTGATGGAGCCGTGGGTCACCCCACCAGGGGGACACGAGGTGTCTGTTATTTCGGAGGTGGGTGATGGAGCCGTGGGTCACCCCACCAGAGGGACACGGGGTGTCTCTGGGGTGGCAGGAGACGACGCACGGTCCCTTGGGCACGCAGAGCTCGGGCAGCGAGGGTGGGTGACGGCTGCTGCTGCAGAAGGGGCGGATGTCAGCGTCGGCCCCCGAAGCCGCGGTTTTGTGCAGCCTCGGGAACCTTTTAGCGCTGTGGTGTGTTTTGTGACGGACTCCGAAGCGCTGACGGAGCAGCGTCCCAGTGCGGCTCTGTGTGTTCTGCCTGCGCTCCCGCGGAGCTGCGCCGCCCGGCCGCTGCTGAAGGGGCTGGGCTCGGGTCCGGGGCGGTATTTTGGAATATTTCAGATGCGGTGGATGGTGAGGAGTCGCTTCCACCCGCCATTGAACAGAACCAATTTAATAGTTGGATTCACATAGCTTTGGGAACCCAAAGTCCAACACATCATCTGCTTAATCCTTCTCAAGTCAAAGCAAACACACACTAAGTGGATTTTAAGAATAAATGTCTGTAGTTTTACACACTTCTGTTTTCAAAGCAAGTGTTGAAGACAAAAGTTAAACTGCAGTAAAACTGATTTATTTTCCTCTCTGAAAGGGTGGTGGGAAGACAAAACCACATTGCTTGTTCTCTGAAAATCTTCTGGCTTTTTAGTTCGTGACTCTTAGTTTGTTGTTTAGTATAGTGTAAGAGCAAAAGAGCTGAATGCAATGGCTCTTTGGTATTAATCACAAAGATTATCTGACAGCTGTTTTATCTTTGTGCAGCTTTGCATCACTGTTCAGAATAATACCATAATACCACATCATCCAATTATACATGTTTTTCTCTTTTCATTAGGAATCTGCCTTATCTAAATGCATGCATATAAAGCTGGGAAGGGGTTAGGCTATAGCTGTGCAGAAGGAAACTAGCTTATTTTCTGGTTTGTGTAGTGTTTTCAGAGTCCTTATATAACCATTGCAAGCTCAGATATTCAAGTTGCCATAGGTTGTGGACAGAAAATGTATTTGTTTGTTCCTTCTCTGTTCTGAATGCAGAAAATTGTGATTTCCATTTAAAGGGGAACTAAAACTGTTTTAACTTTTGTTACTAAGATAAACTTCTATAGCTGAAGAAGAAACACATTACCCTTTTACCACTTAAACTACGCTGCTCTTTCTGCATTTTTTTCCTATTTCAGTAATGCGAATAGTTGTATTAATTTAATTTTGTATTAAATTTCTCATGCATGTAATAAAATCCTGTTCCTCTGTTAATCCAGCAATCCAAGCAAACACAATATAGAAGCATTACGGGAGAATCCTTAATCCCCCGTTTTGTTTTTCTCCAGTGTGTTCAACCTCAGTGAAAAATGAGAGCATTTCTGTACAGACAAGGTCAGGTATTGCCTTTCTGCGTTTATTACCCACTTTAAGTTAATTATGTATCAAACCTTAACCAATATTAAGTTTTTTCAGCTCGAATGCAACTCTGTCTTCTGTAACTGAGTATTCTTTCAAATATCATTTTAGAATACTCGAGCACTTTGAAAGCAAGGAAAGGAAAACATGAGAAGCGCAGCTCCTTTATTGCCTGTGTAATGCAGGTGAGTGTCTCCTTCTTGAGTACAAAGAAAGGCAAATTTAATCATATCCTTTACATCTGAACTTTCATCCATAGGCTGCTGTATGCACAGACTGGAGAGCGCCCAGGTGTGCGCAAATGCACAAATCCTCATTTATTTCAGTAATCAAGTTTTTGTGTACAGGCCCGAGCCTTTCTCTCAAAATGGAATGTCTGAATCCGGGTACTCAAAATGTAATTTAGACTTGAAATTTGAACAGCGTCTCAAATCCTACCTAATTCTAGATATTAAACTTGCTCCTCCCTGCTTTTTGCCGTCGGCGGGGATCAGTGTGTGTGCTCGGCTCTAAGTGCAGAGCTCGCTCCGGGGTGCTCTGCTCGCCCCCAGAGCCGCTGCCCTGTGCCCAGGCACAACACACGTGCATTTCGGGCATCTTAAAACACTTCTTACCTCCCCAGTGTTGATGGAGGTAGACTAGTTCATTTTTTCTTCCATTTTTGCTAACGATGCTTGTGTATTTTTATTTATTGGTTCATTTATTTTGCTTCAATTCTTCCGGATGATTCATGTCAAAAACTCAAAAACTGTCAGTGAACAAACTACTGTTTGTCAGAGTGATTCAGTAACTTCTCCTGCGAATAAATTTGAGTGTTTATATTCCGACCCCAGAGATGTTCCGGTGCTGCTGCTTTCAGAAATCCTTGGCTGCTCTGTATTTTTCTACAGGCGTCTAAACGTGACATTTGGAAACGAACAGTGGCAGCCTCCTCCTGCGTAAAGGAAATCTCGCCTCCTGTGTCTGGTATTGTTCTGACCCAAGCTGTCCATGCTGGTTAATGTAGGAGTTTGTGCTGGTGTGAATGGAAACAAACAGGCGAGTTCAGCATCTTGTGGGTTCAGGGGTTTTTACCTAAGCTCGTTTCACCCCTGCCCAGGAGCACCTGATGATGCTGAGGAAGCCTTTGGGTGCGATGCACATAACAAATACGCCAAGCACGGATGAGCATCACAACCCTCATCACAAACCTCATTAGTCTGCGGGTTGGGTTATGGCTTTGGTTATTTACAGTTCGACATATTTTTTGGCAGTTTCTCCGCACCTCCAGTTGAGCAACTTACTGCAGGTCTTATTTTTCTTTAAAAGTTGTTTTCTCAATAGGAAATTCCCTGTGGAAATCTCCTTGGTAACGAGAGATTGTTAGGGGTCCTATGAAAACGTACTGCTTGTTTTCATTGACTTCTAGAAAAGACCGTTTTAGCAGTAAAAAAATCCTTATCAGTAGGTATCTTGTAAATGTCTCGGTTCAGGTGCTGAATTGAAGGGTTACATTGCTCTAAAAAGCTGAATTTCAAGAGTGGAATAGCATGAAGAAACTATGCTAGTATGATAGGCCAAGGGTATCTGGAAAAATAATTGGAAGGTTTTCATTTGATGTGTAAAAACTAATGGATTAAAAGTGAAATAACTTCTGACTGTGACGTAAGTGCTCAAAAAGAAAAAATCTGAGTGTCAAAATGGAGGCTGAATGGATGAGCTTGCTGTTTCCAATCTTAGAGAGCAGTGCGAGCAATGAATTAAAAATGGTCTGATGTACAGAGACAGCCGCTCTCGGCGGATCCCTGTTGGAAACGCTGTCCGCAGCTCTCGCGGTTCCGCGTTAGTGGCTGCAGGGTGACAGGTTTCGGTCACTGAAACCCACCTCCGGGGACCTTCCCTATGAACCGGTGTGGCTGTCAGTGTGTTTTAAACCATGCTTCAGTATCATGCTAAAATGAAGTTTTTCAAGGCTGGATATCAGCGTCTGCTAGGCTCAATAACCTGATTTTTTTCCTCATCCTTCCTTTATCGTCCTGATCTCTTGTTTATCCAGAGAGGTTGTTTGGGGTTTTTGCATCTTCTCTGATGTTAGAGCCTGTTCCATCGGCGATGGCTCTCGGCCACACGGCCGTTGTTATTTGGGAACACTTGGCTCGCAGGAATCCTGCCGCAGCTGAGGAAAACAAAAACGCTTTTTTGCACTTGCAGGATATACTTCCCATTCTGCTGACAGATGACTTTCCACTTCCAGACTGCTGTATTTCAGTTAAAAAAGTCAAACACACATGTTCTGTGACAACTGCTTGTTCCAAAATGTCAACCCCGTGGTTCCTGGCCAGGTTTATTGAGTTTGATGCTGTTTCAATGTGGCTTTGGAAAATGGAGACAATTTCAGAGGGGTGATTCTGGATGGATAAAGGTGGATCGTCCAGTGCCGGCTCCACAAATCCCTGCTGTACCACCCTGCCTGCAAACACCAGTTGTGTGGGATGCTTCCAGGATAAAACCACAAGGACAGCAGCAGGGGAGAACCCCATGGAGGGATGGAGCTGTGTCGGGTGATGGACAACACTGGGGCGAATGAATACAACCTGACCACGGAGCATTTGGGCTGGAGATCGGGAGGAGGTTTTCAAGGTTTGGGGCATTGCGTCTCTGCCCTGCTGGGGGAGGAGGCGCGGGGCCGGGGCTGCCGAGGGGGCTCTGGGCCCGCTCAAGTCGCTCCCTCTGCCTCCTTCACCCTTCCCTGTGCCTTTCCCCGCCATTACTGATGCTTCTGGCTGAAACAAGGTCAGTTCGTGTCCAAGCACAAGGTGCTTGCAGAGCAAGGGACAGGGAGGCCACAACGCTTGCTGCTTGAGATGTGTGAACAAAATGTCTTTGTAATGTTGCCTTTTTTCTTTTTTCTTTTTTTCCCTTCCCCTCTCCTCCGAAGAGCTATCCTGCTTCTATCCTTGTGCTTTTGCTCTCTTGTTCTGAGCAGGTGAAACAGCTTTTTCACCTCTGCTGTCTGTGTGGGTGTTATGGGTTGTTGTAGACTTGAACCAAAGAGCTCTACCACTGCGGGTAAGTGTCCTTACCTAGCAACGGGTTAACAGCGTTTTCCTCGGAGCCGGGCAGGGGCTCCACAGCTGCCCTGCGGGCTGTGCTGCTCTGGAGGGGGTTATGGGGCTGGGGGCTGTCCCTGGGGTGTGGTGTGTGGGGGGGGAAACACCCCAATTTATTTTTCCCCAAATGAGAAGTGCACTCTGCCACAACACAGAGAATTTTGAACCTCCTGTGTTTAAAAATGTATGAAATGAAAATACCTAACTTGCGTGTTCTTTCAGTAAAACACACAAAACTCTTCAAAGATGTTGTGACAATATGCCTTAGCTTTGCGAATATTGCTCGGGGCTTGTTGTGGTTGGGTTTTTTGGCTTTTTTTTCTTTTTCCCCCCTTCCTGCTTTACGTTGCTGGCTGCCCTGGTCCTGGCATTGCCCTTGGTGGCCCTGGGATGCAAACGCACCTGTGGCCACGAAAGCAGTCGCTGGGTTTGTGGAGCACGCCCGAGTCCAGGACCTGGCATCTTCTCATCTGAGGAGGAAGAACCCAGTCCTGCCCCTCTTCAGGCAGACCCGCAGGTAGGGAAACCAGCCGGCTCTTTTCTCTGCCACTTTTTAGGCCGGATCTTGCACAAGACAGAGCTCATTAGCACACTTGTGTCGTGACAAGGCCCCCCGAGCAAGAGCATCCCACTGAGATGGCAGGAGGCTGCAAACCTGCGCTGTTCCGCACTCCCCACACCTTGTTCTTAATGCTTCTCAGCACTGCTTTTGTGTTTTCCTGTGCTTGGAATAATTGCCGGTACGCACAGTCAAATCAAGTATGGATTACAGTAATTTGGAGGTGAAAGGCTTTTGGGTGCTTGCTTCGATTCTTTTGTGTGTGAGGAGGGAACAAACCCCGTCATTTAAACACGGTGCAATAGAAACAAGCATGACTGCGAGAGCTTGCGCTGCTGGGGAAGCAGAGCTCTGAGGACAAGCAATCCATTAAATTGGATCCCATTGCTTGTTGCATTCGGTTTAATGGGCAGCGCTGGAGCCGTGACTCACTGGACCACCACCTAATTTTGTCTAAAAATACCTCAAAAAAACCATTTCAGATTGATATTTCAGTGAGTCACCCTTCCCAACAAAAGGGCTTAAGGAAAACTTTGTGCACTGATGGGAATGACTCTCATGTCCTCAAGCGCAGCAGTGATTTGAAAAAGCAAGAGCGAGCGTTCTTCGCGCAGGCAGGGCAGCGGTTTGCAGGGAGCAGGGGCGACTCGGTCACCCATTGCACCACCCGCGCGGCCCCAGAGCGGCTGTTACCCCGTGGTCTGTGCCCACCGCGGTTCTGCCGCAAACAGCCGGAGATCTCACCGGTGCCGTGCTCGGGCTGCGGGTCGCTGTGCCGCGGGAGCTCTCGCGACTCCCAAAGCTGCCCCACGTTTCTGGGGGGGAACAGCAGCAGGTAGGCAGGATGAGGGCAAGAGCCAGGCGGTGCAGGGTTGCGAGGCGCGTTGCCGAAACCCCGGTCTGGGCCCGTGGTGGGTGGAACGCTGTCTGTCTCCTCCAACGTCAAGACGTGAGTCACTGCCTGGGTTCACGCGAGGTCCCGGCGCTGCTTTGGGGGACTGCGCTTGTAGAGAGCGGTATATACAGCTACGAATGTTTGTTCTAGGAGCGGGGAAACAAGCAAACAAGGCCAATCCAGCAGAAACAGCGCTCAGCACAGCCACAGCCTCTCCTGCGGGTTTTTGGTGGGGGGTTTCAGTGCAGATGGTGCATCCCTGAGCACAAACAGCCCGAGGACCCCGCTGTCCTGGGGCAGCCTGTCCCACGTCCCCAGCAAGGCTCCTCTTGCCGCCCAGCAGACGGGCAGAGGGGACTGAAACCCTGCTCATGCGGATAAGCAGCCGTGCTGCTCTCTCCTCTAACAGAGAACGAACGTGCAGTGATCCCAAGGGGTGCTCCTGGCCAGTGCCAAACAGGCTGTGCATCAGTTGCTGATTTTATCGCTGTCCCATGGACCGTGAGGGCCAGCTCTGGGGACAGGCAGGGCAGCGATGCCCAATTCAGGTCACACCTGGCCCCATGTGTCCTCGGCGTGCCTCCTGCCTAGGAGCCCATGGCCTGAAAAATCTGCTGCTTTAGTGTTAATAATAGCTCTGGGAACAGTAATTTTTCAGCATCACTTCCAGCTTCTCACCAGGCCTATTTTTAAGCCTGGTACCTTGATCCTGAGCTCAGCCTCTGCCCAGCAGACGCAGCGCTGGCTCGGGAAGCAGCGTGTTCCTGCGGTTCGGTGTCAGTCCGGCGTCGGCAGGTGGTGAAACACAATCTGAGGGGTGCAGATGCTGAAAGCTTTACCAGAGTTGCTGCCTGTGTCTGTGGAGCCGCGCTGGCTCCCAGGCACGAAGCAGAGCGGCAGACGCTGTCCCGGGGCCTCGGCAGCGCTCGGCCGCCGTCCCTGCCGCCTCTCCTGCGGCCTGAGCCGCACGGGCTGTTCTGCACAGCGTGTTCCCCAAACAGGGGTGTTGAGCTGGATAACACAAGTAAACAGGGCTGTAACTCTTCAAATTTATGTTCGTATTCTTCCTGTGTGCCTGTGGTGCGAAATACCCTAGGCAGCTTCGAAATTGAGAGTATAATTTGTTGTGCTGTTCAGGTCAATTTCTGACATTCCTTCGGTTCCTCAGAGTTCAATAGGAGTTACATTCTGCTTCAAAACAGTTCCGAAACAAAACACTGCTGTTTTCTATGGGTTTTTATTGGAGGTAGGAAAAGAATAGGCTGGGTTGGGATCTTGCTTGGGGCAGTTTGTTATGAACAGGGAAAAGGTTTATAAACAAAAGGACAGCGAGGTGCTGGAATAAAGCTTGTGACGGGTTTTAAGAGCATTCCAAGTACCTTTTTGCACGCACAGGGTCTGGTTACCCTCGCCTGGGAGCGAAGGGCGTGCACCCGTCGGGCCCCCCACGGCACCGCAGCCCCCGCACAGCCCGCAGGGATCAGGGCGCGAAACCGGGGCAGCATGTGCAAACACGGCAACCCTGCAAAAGGCGTTGGAACAGCCTGATGAGGTGGGCTCGCTTCGGAGCAGCTGGCACGCGGGCCTGGTTACTCGTTTGGCCTGCTCCCTGTGCTCCCGAGCAGTAGGAACGCAGTTTGTTCTTTTTAGCAGGGTATAAACATTTATGCTCTCCTTTCTGACCCTATCGCTTTGATCTCCTCCGTATACTTCTCCAGCGATGCCTACTGGCAATGGAAAAATGCATTAGGCTGAGATAATTTGTTTTCCCTTTATATACAAGCGCATTAAGTCTTGGGAAATGGGACGATGAGGTGGGACTGTGGAGCTGCAGGGCAAATCAGCGCATCTGTAACACCGTAACGAGCTTCTCGGGGCACGTTTGGGATGGGAGGTAGTGGAGATTTTGGATCATTATACTTTTACTTAAAAGGATTTACTTTCTCTTCTTTGGTGCCGAGCAGTTTTTGCCACCAGCAGAACAAACAAAAAGGTGTCTAATTGCTCTGCCCTTTCTGAGAGCTCTTTTGCATAATTAGAGAAGATTAAGAGCAAAAGAGAAACTTACAAAAATGTATAAGCATAGTTCATGGGGCCAAATTGTGAGTAAGCATAAATCAATTGCTCCTTTTCTGGATTCATACCATCACTTTTGACTGGTATAATTTTTGTCTTGCATTTTTCTTTTTCCTTTTTCCTCTTTATTTTCCTATTTAAATATCACTAACAAGTTGGTGGTATATCACAGCTTTGCTTTTGTTCCCTGATGAGATAACTTTTTTTTTCAATTAGGAAGAAGGTAGTATTAGCAGGACTGCATCGTTTCGTGTGACTTGAAGCCGGTGCCCGCGCTGCCCTGGGTGACGCTGTAATACCACGTGTGGCTGACCTGTGGTGCCCTGTTTGACGTGGGACCCGGCCTCCCGGTGCCAAGGGAGCTCAGAGCTGCCCCAGCCGGCTCCGAAGGCAGCGGCTGGACACATCCGCAGAGCACGGCTCCAGCAGACCTCTGGAAAAGGTGCGCTCAAGTGCTGGGGAAACACGGGAGTACCCTAGTGCTGGAAATGCTACAGCAGCTGTGCAGTTCGGGACATCTTTTGGTCGCTTCTCCACCCTCCTGCTGCTGCTTACGAAAGTGATAGAAAAGGTTTTGTTCCTTGCATTGATTTTATTTCAAGTAACTTGGGGTTGCAAGTACATGATTGCTTACTTGGGACTTCTCTCGTTGCAGTCAAAATACTGAAGGGGGATTCAAATACTATAATGTGGTTTCTGGTTTTGACAACCATAAAGTCACAGTGATGTTAGGGAGAGTTTCCTGATTTTTTTCCTCTCGATATTCCATTTCTAGAAGGGAAATAATCTATTTCTGTTCTGCAACTCTTCAGACTATGAAATCTAAGGCAAAGAATATGAAGCATGTAGTACAGTAAATTCCTGAGCTCAACCAGCACTTTGCAGCCTTTTGATGCTGCTAAACCCCCTGTGGTGGGATTGCTCAAGAGGTGGCTTGCGGGAGGGTTTTGGATTACCCCTGCGCTCGAGACCTCTGTAACCTTTTCAGGCCTGAGCTGCAATGAGTAGGAAAATGGGGTTTTTTTTCTAATGCGATAGTACGTTATTTGCTTAATTCTGGTGCTGTTCTTTGCCCAGCCACTCTGAGCTGCGGCTGAAACTTCACTTTTGCCTGAGCACTGGGTATCACCCCAAAGTCCGTCTGCTGCCCCGAGATCTTTACAGCTCCTGGGAAGAGGGATGGAGCTGTGGGCTTCAGTGTTAATTACAGACTTCGTGACTTTTGCAGACTTTCTTACCCTCTGCACCACACAAGTTGAAAAAAGGTTATGATTGTGTTGAAAATTAGTTAAACTGGTGTTCCACTAAGGTAAATATGTACTTTAAAAGTACCTGTGACTGTGTTTTAATGAGGAGTTCAAAGCTGTTTCCTATTATCACTGTTGCAGTTGACGCCTTATCAAGCAAGCAGTAGAGGCTGAGTGTTTCACGGGGTGAAAGCAGCGTGTTCAGTCAAGATACAGACAGACACCTCCAGTTTCAAAGCACTGGGTCCACAGAGGGGATGTCAGGCTCCTGTATTCCTCGTGTCAGCCAGAGATGCTGAATCACTTGGCAGCAGCGATGGGCAGGGTGGAGGGGGAAGCCCCACAGAGCAGGGATGTGGCCTGTGACCCCGGCCGCTGGCCTGTCTCTTGCTCTGCCCCCTTCTGAGCCAGCCCTTGCAGGTTTGCCGAATTATCCTTCCTAGTGGCGTCGCGGTCCATCTGGGCGGTGGAGACACAGATCCAGGCCGCGGTGCAGGTTCGGGTGAGGATGCCCGCAGCCAGCGGTGGTGGAGCCTGGGACAGGGACAGCCTGTCGGAGGCCCGGGCGGCCCTGGCAGCGCGGCGGGAGCCGGCAGTGTGCCGGCAGGGACGCGGAGGCCCAGCCTGGCTGTGATTAAGAGTGGCTGTTTCCAGCGCTCTCCCGAGCCGCCGCGGCTCGCACGTTCCTCACGGTGCGGCTGAGCCGGGAGCTCCGTGACCGCAGGCTCGGGGCTGGGTGGCTCCAGCTCGGCCACACAGCAGTGCAGGCTCAACCCGTTAGTGGAGCCCCGCTCAACAGCAAAGTCGTTAGCGGTCACAGGCTCAGAAGGTGAGCACAGCGCAGCCGGGCCGGTGCGCACGTCCTGCCCCAGCAGCGGGTGCAGCGGGAGTCACCCTGGGCTCTGGCACGGGAAACGGTGTCCTTCGGTCAGCAGGCAGCTCTGTTCTTCCGTTCTGTCTCGGGGTGCATCTTCCTCCTCCTGCTGCTTGTCCAGCTTCATTCTCAACGGCTGTAAACCACAGTGGCATTTAGAGGTGTTAAGTGCACGCTCTTATTAATAGGTAACTGTAGACATTAACTTTTTCTTCCAAATCCAGTTGTTCCTGCCATCCCGCCTTTGTCATGGACAAGCTCCCAGCTGAAGCAGCTGCACTGAGGGTAAAAGGACAAATCACAAGTCACTTTTTTATCTACAGTGAAAGGCTTAATTGCAGCAGGATGTTTTTGCCCTGATCTCCCTGAGGTCAAGCAGTAGTCTGAATCCATCCCTGTTACAGCAGAGTGAGCATCCCACCGTTTACCTCGTGATGGGGATGCGGTCCCCGCTGCCGCGGTCCCAGCGCGCTCAGCCCTGACCGCACCGCTGCCCCAGGCTCGCTGTGGGGCTCCCCTCCGCCCAGAGCCCCCGCTCCCGCGGCACAGGGTGCGCTGCGGGGTCCCCGCTCGGAGCAGTTCGAGGATGCGAAGCCTCGTTAAAAGCCTCTGCCTTCTTTTCCAGTGCAGCTAGCATTGTCTTGGAAAACCAAACCAAGGAATTAGCAAAACCAAAACTGTTAAAAGAGCCAAAAGTATGATTAAAACCACTACAGGCAACTCAGCTGCCTGTCTGCAAATAACAGCCTGCAGATGTGCAGAATGGAGTAACTCTGGCATTCTGCGATTCAGCTAAACTCGATTTACGGAGTGTCGCTGGGAGGAAAGATGGCTCGGAGATGCAGCCCCGCTCTCCTGCTGGCCCCGGCGGGCAGAGGAGGTCACGCTGCGGATGCGGCTCAGTGAAGTCCTCGCTGGCTCCCCTCTCCTGAGCCTCTGCTGGCTGCGCTGCCCTGACTGGGGTCTGTGGGATGTGGGGGCAGAGGCTGCTCTTGGTGCCCCAGGTACCCCCACTCTCACGGCATCGTGACCCCGGTTGCTGCAGCTCGGCTCTTGCCTGGTGCTCGGCTCCCCAGCCCCGCAGTGGCTGCTCCCTGTGAATCAGGGGCAAAGAGCCCTGTTCTGTCGCAGTTCTTAAGTCAACCTCAGGGTTTTGGGGGCTTGACTCACGATTTCTGAATAGCTGGGGCTGGCAGCTCGGCACTTGTTGGCTTTCTGTGCGGATGACTAACTACGAAAAGGCATGTTTGGATTTCTGCAGCATTCGTCATTTATTTCAGAAAACACAGCAGCATGTTTTTAGGCAGATCCAAACATGGTAATTGCAATGCCTCTGTCATCTCTGTTCGAGACAAAAGAACGACCCAGACTCCAACAGCTCTTCCCTACCCTGACCCGCACCTGACACCAAGGATGCATCTATTGAGGCTGTTGAAACCTTTCTAACTCTTACTATGCTGCTTATGATATTTTAATGCCTCTGTGGAAGTCCGATCTCTCCTGGGATTAGGAGGAAGTCTCTGCTTTTGTACCTAAAACAAACAAAACCAAAACCAACCAAACAAAAACACACACGCAAAAACCCTACCAGTTTTTCTGGGAATAAAAATTTTGAGAAAGGAAAAACCAAGCCAATGTGGTAATGAGACAAATGGTTAAAATCCAAGAGGTTTATTCGTTTTCAAGTGTGCTAACAGGAGAAACGACCAGGAGGAGCACGCAGGCTCTCTCCCCAAGAGCACAGATGCCGATGAGGGGCCGTTCCCTGCTGGAATAAGCTGTTTCTCCACTGCGGGGAGGACCTGAAGAGCCCCCGTGCTGCCTGGTGAGACGACCCCTTGTTCCTCTCTGTGTGGTACCAGCCCTTCGCTCTATGTGGGTGGGCAGCCCTGGGAGCGGGGGACTGAGCTGTGTCCCCGGGCTCGCGGTGGTGGCTGTGGGGCAGCCCCACGGCCCTGGGCTCGCGGGGTTCCCGCCCCGGGTCCTGGTGCTCCCAGCCAGCGAGCTCTTCAGGCAGCACTCGCTTTCGTCCCTTCACGCTGATTGCGCCCTTCTCCCCGGCCCTGCTCCCACGCCACCTCAGCCCTGTCAGGTCCTTGCCTGCCCGAGGAGCTGGCGAGATCCTTCAGTTCCTCCCACGGCTGTCACAGCACCGTGGGTGACGTGACATTGCCCTCCTGCATCCACTGTCCCCAGCGCGGCACCGGCCCTTCCATGCCCAGCAGAGGGGTATTTTGGGGACCTGCCAGCTCCCTGCTCCCCCCACCTGCTGCCCAAGCCAAGGCTCCCCCAAAAACCAACCAAACACTTATTTTTTCTTAGTCAAAGCAATGGTTTTACTGTAGCGTAATCCATTACTGCAGAGTGCTCCAGCTACCCAGCCTGGTGGCTGTCAGGCCTTATAATTACCTTAACTTTTGACACACTAACCAGTTTACAGGGTTCTTCAGAGCAAAGCAGCCTGCCCGACTGGGGAGCCAGAGGGGCTGGCCAGAGCCGGCACACAGCCTGCGCTGCTCGCCCTGCGCAAGGAACTCTAAAGGCAAAACGGGTTGGAAGGGGCCACAAAAAAAGAGATTCTGAGGTCAGGCCAGAAAGAATGGGTAACTGGCATGTGATGGGAGAGAACAGCAGTGACTGGTGAGGAGGAAGAATAAGCAAGGTCATGAGTAAACACGGGTTTTTCCCATTTGTCTCCTCGCTGTTTTCAGACAGGGAACGTCACCCCGTGCCCTGGTTTGCAGCTCCTGAGCCCAGCTGGGGTCCCTGGGCTCGCCGTGGGGCGCAGCGGCTGTCCGGCCCCACACAGGGCGCCCGGCCAGCCCGAGCATCGCCCCGTGCTCCCGGGGCTGGGCCGTCAGCTCGCTCTGTCCTTCCACCGGCCTTACCCGCCAGGGGCTCCTGCACCAACCCGCGCCGGGCGGGAGAGAAGAGAGGAGGACACTCGGCGCCGATCGCCACCCCTGCAAAAGGAGCAGGAGCTGGGGCCGGACGGCGCTCTCGTGCTGCGTGGTGTGGGTGCTGGGCTTGTTGGGACACAGCTCTGCCGCCTGGGAAACTCAGCCCGTGCTTTTCTTATCAGCGGTAAGTAAATACCTTCTCTTTGTACTACCGGGATACACTGAGCTATGCGTTAGGTTGGGTGACCGCTCTGTCCTCCAATTAACAAATTATTTGCCTGTTGTAAAACTCCTGCCGTTCCTCCTCTGCCTGCCATGTTTGGGCAGCACCGAAGCGAGCGTTGCAGCCCGCAGGGGCGCGTAGCAATAGCAATGCTAATTGCTGCGGGACGGTGGGGATCACTAATTGCTGTCTGGGCACGCCGAGCGAGGCCGCCCCGGCTCGAGCAGCGCAGGAAAGCGCAGGCATGAGCGCGGGTCGGAGCGAGGGCACGGAGCTGGCGGCGGGAACGCGTTCTAGTAATGCTCGCTCCAGCTTATTAATATTTTCATTACTTGTTCACAGTTGGTTGTTGTTTTTTTTCTTTAATTGGCTTGCGGCAGATAGTAGGAGGTTAAACTTGAGGATGTATTCTGGGAATAGTAAGTATTTTAATCACTTAATGATTGCTACTCGCCTCTCCTACCCCCATAACAAACTGGCCTGAAACCGCTTCCACATCACTGTCTTCTCTGAACCTTTGATTTTGAGAGCTCAGAGCAACAGCATTTCCATGGCCAGAAATGAAGCGTGGGTTCATCAGAAGCCAAGCCGGAGAGGCCGAGGTGGGCAGTTGGCTCGGCGATGCCAGCCCAGCCCGTTCAGACGGTCGCTCGGAACGTGAGGTGGGCAAAGTACCGCAAAACAGACGATCGGCTTTTCCCGTTCGGCCACCGGACTGCCCTGCATACACGTTTCCATAAGCTTTCCTCGATCTCATCAGCTCAGCAGAGCCTGTCCTGCTGGGACTTGTGGGCGGGATTCGAAATGTCGGTTTGGAAGGGGGACTCCTGCCCCATGGAGATGCAACGTTTCCACCTCCGGGGCTGTGCTGAGCTGCCTGCGAACGGCCGCAGCGAACCGCTGTTTGCCGAAGGTGCCAGGTCACTAACCCACCATCAGGTGTGGTAATTCCTGGTGCCCGAGGTCTGTCTCGAGCAAGGTGACGTGCCGTGGCTGCTGTTGGCAATGTCTGCCCGAGCCTGCCATGCGATTGCTGCGCTGCGTTGACCCGGGAACTTCACTCAAAAGTCAGATATCTGCAGACCTGTGTCATTTGAGGGGCTGGCATCCCAATATAGATCTAGCAGTTTGATTCAAGATGTAGATGAAGTCTGCGGATCCGTGTGACGTTGCTCTGAATATTAAGCGCGCTCTGCTGCGGGTGTGCTGTTAAACACCATGTGTGTCTGGGGTTTTCTTGGCTGGTTGGGGTTGGTTTGTTAATGTCGTGCTGTCGGGGCCGTGCTGACCCAGCGAAGGGCAGACGCAGCACGCAGGTTTGTTGCGGAGGCCCAGGGGAAGGACGAGCTGCCATTGCGATGGCTCGGTCAGCGCTCCCGCGGCCCCGGTGGGCGGCAGTGCTGTGCTGAACCCCCACTGCGGCCCTGGCGAGATCCAAAAGAGGGAGCGGGAATCTTATGAGTAGCCAGGACAAAGTGACTGTGGCTAATGACAAACACTAAAACTCAGGAAGCAGGGCTTAAAATAGTCTCTAACTTCGAAAGATTAGGATAAAACGTAACCCGGGGGAGATTATCTGACATCTGCCTTCGAGAGGCATTTACTCCTTTTGCCGTATGCCACGCTGGCCCAGACAAGGGCTCTGTTTAATTAAAACGAACAAAAACAAACAAAAAAAAACAAACAAAAAAAAGCCCCCCCCCGCAGCCAAAACACTCCACAATTTTTGTTCATGCTGCTGTGCTGCACCTTTCTTAGGAAAGGATAAACCTGTAAGTTTCTGTTTTCTCTAGCCTCCAAAAAATCAAGGCTGAGCTCCTGGAGGATGCAGTCGTTGTCCCTCTGTTCTCACCTCCCAGCACCTTTCACCGACTCAGCGCTCTGCTGGGATGGCTGAGACCTGGCTGCCTGCTTTTCACTAATTGGCTTTTCCTAAGTTTCAGGAATAGTATTTAACCTTTGCCTCTCGCAGTGATTCACACTTCCTGAAAATAGGATTTGATCCTAGGTTAACAATAAATACAAGTTAATTCTAGGGAATCACAGTTCAAAAACCTGAAGTTTAAACCCGTGCAGGCAGGTACGTGTGCTCTGTTTTATGTGCCCCCAATGCCGCCTCGGGGCTGGCCCAGGGATCTCCCCAGTGCTGCTTTCCGGGGGGGCTGAGAGCACTGTTCAAACACATGGACTCTCATTATTGTTTGTCTGCGTGTGGATGTGCTGCCTGGGGACAGACCCCATTCAACGGGGCCTGCCTCCTTTACTGTGCGGAAGAGGAGTCCCCGGGTGGGTGCTGGTTTTCCCCAGATGTTGTTGAACAGTGTCCGCGGGGTCACCTCTGCAGAGGGAGACAGACACCTCCCCGCTCGGTGCGGTGAGGGCCAGCAGATGCTCCACGGGCAGATGTAAAGACAGCTGAGCAGGCAGGGGAGCTGCGACCCAAAAGGTGTTTTTCATATTGCAAAACCAGGCACTAAGAGCCAAATTCTTGAGATTAGATTTAAAACAAAAGCTTTTTTTCTCCCTCTCCCATGCGATCGCACATAGCCCTTCTGTTCGTTTTGTGCTGTCAAACACGATACTCTTTTTCCGGACTGGCACTCTCAGGAAAAGCGCTGCTCGTACAGACAAGAGCTGGGAGGAAGGGCCGAGTTACTCTGGGCTGTTCTCAGCCCGGGTGCTGCAGCTCCACTGCCGCTGTCCCGTGAGAGCCGCAGGCCTGCCCGAGCTCTCTGCCTGGAGCTGTGGTGTGCAGCTCCTGCCTTGTGCCGTGGGACGGCTTTGCACCGCTGCCAGGGGACGTGGGACCCCACCGCGCCGTGCTGGCGGCGCCACTGCTCTGTGGGAGCCGGCGGTGAGAGCCGGGGCCTGTTCCTGGCTGCGCGGTCCCGTCCTGGCCGGGCTGCCTCCCGCCGACCACCCCATCAACCTGGCTTAAAAATGGGAATGAAGGAAACGTTAGGAAGGTCGCTTCACGTTTAATTGAAAAATCCCTTTTCTGTAGCTGGTTAAGAAGACGTTCCCTTTGCTGGTTTCTTAAGAACAGCTCTATGCATTTCGACTCTTACCCACTGCACGCGGTTTGGGAAATAAAACATCCAGCCATCCGTGTGCTCGCACGCTCCAGGCAAAGCTGAGCTCTCAAGAACTCACCAACCACAGTTGCAACCAGATTGTCCCATGTGGATACAAATCTGGAAACTGATTTCTCTGTGAAGCTGTTGGGCGCTGTGAGAGCTGAGCAGTTAGCTGGAAGCCTTCAGAAAGTGAGAAGTTTTGCTTCGGGGGCTGGAGGGGGGGAAGAACGGTTTGTTCATTGAGCCCGAGCCATCCATTTGATCGGTTTCACAGCAGTTGCAACAGCCCGAGGCCGAGCAGGGAGTCTCCCAGAGGACCAGGTGCGCTCCCCGGGCTGGGGAGCAGCGCGGCCCTCAGCCCCCGGCTGCGCCCTGGCAGGGGATGCCCGGGAACCCCGGTCCCGCTCACCGGACATCTGAGATTTTAACCCAAACCGTGGGACCAGAACCTCAACCGTTCTGATCCTGGATGGGTCTTTTGACACAGGCTGTGTCAGTTGTTTCCAGTGCAGGATCTGGTGTAGCTTTCGGCTTTTTCTTTTTTTTCCTCTCCATTTCTCTCTCCCCCTCCTCCCCATATTGGCTAAACACGGATTTTCTTTTTTTTTTTTTTAATTTTTTAAAAATTTTTTTTGCGGTCTTGCGTGGGTGAGATGCAGGGAAATTTCTTCATGCTTACACTGCCTAGCCAGGTTTCCATGGCTTGTTTGAGAGGCGTTTATAGACAGCACGGCCAGGATCACCACTTGGTGCTGCTGCTATTCAGGGGTTGCAAACTGAGCGGCTTTTGAGAGAGTCATGGCATCGACACGGGATGGAGTCCTTTCGTATGTCCCGCTCATTCCAGTTTTTGGGAACTATTTCCTAACAGTGAGAAATATTGGAAAAATAGTCATAGGATGGAAATGAAGATACAAAAGGTGAAATTTATGTGGAAAGCACAGAATTCTCTGAATCATCATTTAGTTTAGTTTAGAATTGGGATTGGATTGGTGGTTCTTTGCAGACAAAAATCTCAGCTTGGTATGTGCAGTTTAAGCACTGCAGGATTTTTTTGTTTGAGGTGCAGTGATTTGTCTGTTTCCCTGATTCAGTTGACATTATTGTGCCCAAGGTCCTTTAGACATCCCGGTAAGCTGATGAGTAATGCAGAGCAGTTCATGCCATTGGTTAGCTGGAAAAAAACTGTGAATCAAATATTTGCATCTGAGCTTTCTAAATGTCTGATGAAAACTTCGCTGAAAGAAAAAGAGCGTCAGACTAAATCACAGGGCAGTTATTTCTAGAGAGAGGTGGGGTAGTGTTGATTTTGCATTATTAAGATATTGTCAAAGAAAATAAATAGGGATGCTAGAAGAATACACGTGGGCTTTTTATTCAAAGCAGACAATGGGAATTGCTATTTATATAACGTGACCGTAGTGCTGGAAACAGCACATTAGCTGATTAACAGAATGAAATAGTTGTATAGCCTCATCTTTACTTTTAAAACAGTACTTCAGGTAGGGCAGATGACATGGAGTGGGGGGACATCTTTTTCTCTCTTTGGTGTTCTTAGAGTAACAAACAACAATCGGTTGCTCTGTGTCCAAGCCGTTAAAAGGGCCGAGGGCGTGGCGGCTCCGCGTGGCTCTGTCTTCACGCGGTGACCTCGGTCTCAGGCCGTGCTGCCCCTGCCCAGCCTGCGCATCCCCCGTGCCACCCGCGCCGGAGCTGCGGGCGGGCTCGTTTACACGCGGTGCTGTCTGACTTCCCCGCGCTGACCCACAGGGGACGCAGGGCTGACCCACAGGGGACACAGGGCTGACCCACAGGGGACACAGGGCTGACCCACAGGGGACACAGGGCTGTCCCCATGCTGTCCCACACATGCCACAGGGCTGTCCCACGCTGTCCCCACATGTCAGAGGGCTGTCCCACACTGTCCCCACATGTCACAGGGCTGTCCCATGCTGTCCCCCACCTGTCACAGGGCTGTCCCATGCTGTCCCCCACATGTCACAGGGCTGTCCCCATGGAGGTGTGCGGAGCAGCCGCCGCGCAGCTGTGGGTGCCGGGTGGCGTGAGCCGCTGTCCCACGCTGTCCGTGTGAGACGGGGAGAGCTCTTCCCGAAGGACTGACTGAAACTGCTGAATTACCAGGTAATGAGAGGGTGGCACGCTGGGCAATTAACTCGCTAAACGGTATCTTGAACACCAGAGTCGTCTTTCAAAGGTTGGCTCTTTACTTAAAATATTGTTGCCTTTGTAACTCTACGGTTTTGCTAGGAGCAGAAACTGAGGGCTCATTACTTCCCTAATTAATGACATAACCCATAATTATCCGAAATGTTACAGGAGATTGCCACAGAACGCATTGCGAGCGGCTGAGTGGACAGCTGACTGATAGCTTTGAACAGGGAGGTGGATTTGTCACACCGAAGCAGTTTCTACACGGCCTGGGTGGCCTAGTTCTGCACCGTGACAGTGTCACGTCACCCAGGAAATACAAAATACCGCTGGCATCCCTATGGCAACACCAGGTGGGAGGACGGCAGCGCTTGCGGCGGAGCGGGACGTAGCTGGCGTACCTGGCATGCCCACGTCAGCTGACAGAGAACCACCCTCTTCAGTAAGTTTCTGAGCATGGGAAACAGAGATGAGTCTAACATATATATTTTTTTTTGTATTAGAAAAAAAATTATGCCAACCCAAGATTTATTTTCTCTCCTGATTTTCTCTGCCTAGGCTCAAGTTTCGTTTTAAGGCAATTAAGAGGCAAAGATTTTTGTGGTTAACAGCCAACATTAACTCATGAACTAATGGAAAAGCAGTCTTATCAATTAGCAGTTTAATGCCAGTAGCTTTTGATTTCTTTTTTTTATCTACATAAGTGGATTGCTTAAACTGCATTTAACTTCCGTGGGGTCAGTCCTACTCTGATTTAAAGAGGTCTTAATATTATTTAAGTTTGGAAATTACTAGACATAAATCAAATTTAGCTCATTTTGCTTCTGAATAAGCACTTGCACTGAGGGATCGAATGCGGTTTAACTAATCCACTTAAAGTCAAGCAATGACTTAATTTAGATTATTTTTCCTGAGCATGTCTGCCTAGGTAAGACCTTGTGCTGCTTTCCAGCCTGCCCCGTGTCACTGGGACACAGCGGTGTGGCAGCCGGCAGGATTAAACCGTTTGTGCCAGCGGAGTGTAGGTCCTCAAGTGTGAAATTAGAAAAAAATAAAATCTGAAGAAATGAAGTCATGGTCTGGATGAGGTTTTATTTATTTCCTTTCTAAACAGCCAGTAGAAATACAGCACACATCTATGCAGGAAAAAAAAAAAACAGATTATAGTGGACAAGAATGTGAAGCATGCCCAGTGGAAACTCGCTTTGCTATCCCTTAAGCTCTGTCTAATACCCATGATCCGAGGACTTCCCCTGGTGCTGGGATGGCCGCAGGTTGGCCTTGTCCCTGGAGAACGCGCCCGGTCGGGGGCAGGAGGAGCCTGTGGGTGCAAAGATCCTGCCTACCTTCAAAAACCACCACTTTGTTTGCTTTTACAAGATACAGTGTCCTGATGTGCGTTAATGTACACGGCATTTGCATAGCAGGCTGTTAAGTACTACCAAAACCAATTAGGGCTAATTTGCCACTGAAACAAATGAGAGGACAGGTACATTTTGTGATGCGCCTTCCTTTTTAATAGCGATTGCTCACACAGTGAGTGGTGAAGTGTTGTCGTTCGTGCAAGGAGTTTCATTTATTAGTGCAAATGAATGGAATTCTGGCTGATCAGTAAGGAGCTCAGTTCACCACAGATGACTGATTTCTGCCTCATTGAAGCAGTGACCTATTTTGTTGCTTTTCCAGCGCAGTCCCCTTACCTGAGCAGGACTGCAGGGTTTCCCTTCGCGACGGCCGTTCCCGGGGTTCAGCCCCACGTCCCTTTGCAGGGACAGCCCTGCTCCGGGAGGTGTGACAGGCGTGGGGCCCGAGGGACACCTGTGAGGTTGTGGGTGCTGCCCGCAGCCGGGGCGGCAGAGCGAAGGGTCCGACGTGGCGTGTGCTCCAGTCCCTGTTTGTTACAGCTGCTCCCCTTCCCTTCCCGGTGCCAACAAGCTCTGGCCTCTGGTTTATTTTTGTTGGGGGATTCCTCTCTTTTTCCCTTCAAAATGGGTTTGCACTTGCTTTATGAGGCCACGTGTGCTACGGACTGGACAGAAATGCCCAATGCACCCAGATTTTCAGCATAGTGAAAACACGGAGTCTTAGTGAGGTGCCTTGGCAGATGTTGTAGCTGATGCATCAGACCACACAACTGCTGATGGACTCGAGGTTTCCATGCATTGAAGCCTGTGTTGTGTAGTTCTGCACGAGATTAATAAATCTGATGTTCACCCCAGCAAACGAAAGACTTTGTTTTAACGAAGCTGTGGAGGTGTATCCGGAGGCTGGAGATGTGGTGTCCCATTTCACACCCGGCGTGGGAGCCGAGTCTCGGCCAGGGCGCTGGGAGGCGGCCGCCCCGGTCTGCGTTTCGCTGCCTCCTCACTAGATGTCTCCGGGAGCAACGGGCGCGCTCCGAGATGTTTCCTGATAAACCAGAGGGGCTGAGATGGAGCTGGAACCGGGTCTGAGTAGGAGGTTATCAGTTTGTATGGCAGTACTGCTTATTCTGGAAACCATACCCCATCTCTCTCAGCTTTCTGTCAACTCAGACCTGTTACGTTCACAGTTTAGGATGCTAATGAAGCTTCCTACACCAATCATTGATGTCCTCCCCTTCTTCTCCTATATCTGGAACTGGGGGAAAAAGAAAAATAAAAAAAGGCTATAAACCATTCATCTAATCACAGGAAAGATGAGCACAGCTTCCTTCCAGTGACTTTAATCAAGCTGCTTCAGCTGGGCCAGTAAGTTTTGCTCATTCAGCCAAGCGGCCGCATTTCTTATTATAATTGGGAATTATCTGATGAAGCTGCAGCACTGTGATCTGATTGCATCAGCTAATACGTGAAGTGCTGATGAGCCAGTTTCGGCTACGGACCTGTAGATTAGCACAGGGATCTCTGCCACGTACAGGTCCTGCTAGTGCGAAGGGAACAAGCAGCTCCTCCAGTTCAAAGCTGTTTTATCTCTCCTGCAGACCACGAGTGCCTCTGCTGCCAGCAGGAGCCATTTCCAGCCTGCACGGAACCCAGGAACACCACCGACATGGGGGAGGGAAAGGATTTGTCCGCTGTCGCAGAGCGGTGACCCCGAGGAGCCCATTCTGCGGGGCCGGGGCCACGAGGAGCCCGGCGGGTCGCTCCGGTGGGACGTGGAGACGCTGGGCTGAGCAGCAGGAACCGCTGCAGCCTGGGCTCAGCACTGCCCAGCGCGCCCGCTCTCTGCTTTCCCCTGCCTCCGCACCGCTGCAAGTGGCGGCTCCCACGGCAGGTCCTCTGCGCCGTGAGCTGCCAGGCCTGGGCGCCAGCAGGGCTCGGGGGCCTGGCTCACACCGGCTCCCCAGCGCGGGATGCCCTGTCCCCAGTGCGGGATGTCACATCCCCAGCGCAGGATGCCCTGTCCCCAGTGCAGGATGTCACATTCCCAGCGCAGGATGCCATGCCGTGCCGTGGCTCTGCCTGCCGCGGTCCCCAGTGTCGCACCAGCAGCCCGAGGAGAGGCAGGGAAGGGGTTCTGTCCTGAAGAGCTCCTCAGCTGCCTGTGCTCAACGAGGCAGCAGCAGCAGAGTTCAGGAAAGGCAGCAAACAGAAGTTGCTTTCACACAGGCCAAGGGGAAAAACTAATGAGAGAAGGGTTTGAGAGCTGTTGTCTGCCAGAGCAGGGCTTGAGGGGACAGGGACACAGTGGAAGCTGGGGCAGGGTCCCTGACCTGTGGTGCTTTTTGGAGGACAGCGTCCCCCACAGGCAGGCACCACAGTCACGGTGCGGGTGGATCAAGGATCTGAGCTTTATATCACATTTCCTGATTATTTTTTTTTTTATTTCCTAGGACTTTTACAAGATGCAAACTATTAACTCTGGATATGCTAACGTTAGGATTAATTCTGACCCTGCTGCTCTCAATATTGACAAGGTTACCCAGACTTCTGTTGCATTTCACAATTTTTTTTGGCCTCAGAAACAACTTCCTGTGGCAAAGGGTCCTCCGAGATAATTTCACTGTGTGTAATAGGGTTTCATTTGCACTTGTCTTGAATGTTCCGCCTTTTAATGTTGTTCAATGTTTCGAGAGCTGCCAGGCAGGCGGAATTGCAGGTCTCAGTGTGCTTTTCGGCAGACCCCTGCTCTTCTGCAGCCTCTCAGCGAGGTGCGATGCACACGGCTGTGCCGCCAGCCCCCCTGTGCAGCCTGCGGAACCGGAGCAGAGCACGGGAGTGCATCTGATAAGGAGACGCGGAGTTGCTCCATTTGTGAGCCGGATCGTTGGTCTGAGAGCGAAGACGTTGGCTGCTGGAAGAAAAAAAGTGAAGCAGAGTCTCATCGCGAGGCGTTCAGCAACAAGCTATGCAAGACATAACCTCAAACCACAGGAAGCCCTGATATCCCATGAAGTAACAAATATTTTTCTATTAATACCAGCGCTTTTATTACCTCTTTCATCCTGAAAGAACACTAGTTGGCTCTTATGCCTTGCGGACTCAATTGGGTGATTACTTCTCCTCGCCACTGAAACACAGGATACTCCCCGAGCCGCGCGGTGCGGAGGCTGCCCCCGGGACCCCGGGTCAGCCAGAAAAGCTGGGACAGTGACAGGTCACCCACAGCCCCTGGTGACGGGGCAGCGCCGGAGCAACGGCTGGGCCTCAGGAGGGAACGGCCATGGGGGCTGCAGAAGAAAGCATCTCCAAGACTCAAAAAGGGACAAATATGTGTACACATACCGTATGTATTATTTATTTCATCTGTTTGAAGATTCACAATTAAATAGGTACATGAACAGTCAAGAAAGAAAGAGCACATGAAAAGCTTTAGAAAAATCTGTTTGACGGACAATATAGAAGAGAAATGGAGCAGGAAAACCAGATGATACTGCCCTCCTTTAGCCACCAGAAAGAAAAACTCCTCTGGGAGAAGGCGAGCGAGAAATGGGCTCTGTCACAGCCTGGTTTATTTTCCTAAACAGCTGAAAGCTGGAGAGCTCATCCCCTTTGCCTCCTCCTGTGCAACAGGCACCCTGTCTCCGGGGGAGGGAGAGCCAGCACAGATGCTATGGGCACGTCCTGGAACGGACCTGCTGCCCCGTTTTTACGTTGCTGTTTGGAGTCATTCTGCTGGCTTTCCCCATGGCCATTTCCCTATGTTCAGCGGCCCCAAACCCAAAAGAGACAAATTTCCTTGTCCTCAGCATGCAGCCCCTGTGCTGGGCTGAGCAGACAGCTCTGCGACACCCCGGTGTCGACCAGAGTGCGGCTTCACTAGCTCTGTGACGGAGACGGGCCTTCCTCGTGCTGCAGGAAGACTTCGGGTCATACTGGTGCCTCCCTGAACCCCTGCGCTCCCCCAAAGCAGGCAAGCACAAATGCTTTTGCTCAAGCTTTTCAGATAGGGGAGACCTGCCAGCCTGCACGAGCAGGACACTCAGCTTTATCCAGGGTACAAGCTTGGGCTGTTTTGGTTTATCTAAGCAGATGCAAACTCATTTATATGCTCTTAAATCAAACGGGAACAGGTGCAACCTAAACTACTGTAAACTGTTTTTCACATGGAAATCATACCAGCCGGGCAGCCCATATCAGCAGGCTACGAGTGCACGACTGGGAAGGAATAGTTTGTCACCGCTTCGTGTGGCGCTGACCGGAGACATCGCGCCCTTCAGCTGTCACCAGCAAATGGCACCGGGATGGGCAACTCTGGGAGCAGAGGGGATCGCTCGCACGAGCTTTCTGCTCACACGTGGGTCCTGTGCAGGAAGGAGGGAGCAACCACCCTGGCAAGCAGCAGCGCATTGAATAGTGTCCTGCTTGTGGTTTGCAAAGAGGATGTGCGTCTAAGGCTTGCGGGTTCGGCAGCGGGGTTAAGCCAGCCCCTCTTCTTCGCAGGAGAGAAGCCACCGCACTCCGTCACCACCAGCCCGCCGAGAGCCTACGGCTTCTCATCTTGTATTTCAGCTGTGCTGAGCCCTGCCAACAAACTGCTCAAAATGTGCGTAAACCAGCTAACGCATGAGACGAAAAGGTGAAACTTTATGTGTAGACAGAGACTTGGAGAGATGGCACAGGAACTGTGCTGTAGAAGTAGGCCCTAGACTAAAAACCATGCGTGTGTTTGCGCTGCAGACAGCACTGCCCATGCTTTCACAGCCTCTCCTGTCGTTGATCTCAGCTGAAAGCTCCTGTCCTTTCCTTCTGGACTGCCTCAGGTGGGCCTTCAACAGCAGCTTGCCGTGTGAAATGCAAGAGCGGCAAACCGCGGTGATTGCGCTGCACCGCTGCCTCGAGCTGGTCTCTGTACGGCAAGTGCTGCCCAGCCCTGACCCCACAGTGTCCTGACCCCGCAGGTGTCTGGGCAGGGCTCTGGGACACCTACTGATTTCTGGTGTCCCCACCTGATCCTCTGGACTGGCTCGGGATGCCGCCCACCAGCCGGAGAGCTCTGTACCCAGCAGACTGGCTCATGTCTACCTGAAGATGCTGCTCTGCATTAATCCTGAATATTTCCTTCCAGAGTTGAAAGCTCTTTGTGGGCATAAACTGCCAGTCCAAACAGAAGAAAATCTCTGGTCTGAAGAGCAGAGCTTGGCGTGGTTTGCAGGGGAAAATGCCAAGTACGCGGGGCTGTTTGCTCTCCTTGAAACAGTCACGGCTGTTCCTTAGCTCCACTAGGCACATCTGGATGTCATCTCTGCACATCTGTATCCTGTGATTTACAGAGTTTTCTCCCAATGATTTATGCGGTTTTACGCTGTGATGAGGCTCTAGAAAGAACAAAAGAGCATCTTTCTGCCCCTCGGAGAGGCAGCTCTCTGGGAACCTTCCTCTGGTCCCAGCACAGCCAACGAGACCTCCTCTGGAGCCTGCAGCAGAGCCTCTCCTCAGCCCTCCCAGGAGCACCGTCACATGGCAGCAGAGGTGCAAGTGGTGGCTTGAGGGGAATCCGTGTGCCTCACCAGAGCATTGCAGGATGCACCTGGGAAAGGAAGGCCTCCCTTAGCACCTCTGCTCTTTTTCAGCCCCAAGGTGAGGTTTAACGCACACTTGAACACCATTATACTGATTGAGACTTATAAGCCAGTCCTGGTAAGTTTGGTCTGTATTAAGACTGGTCCCTGGCCTGATAGGAAACAAGGGTTTCAGCCAGGCTTCATTGTTGTTTCAGGGGGATCCTGCCATGCACAGGTACCCGGGCACCAAGTGGAACCTGGGAGCAACTGCTGAAAGCAGCAGCAGTTTCCTGTCCCCCAAAGGCTGTAGTCACATGAGGTGTTTGCGCATCCCCTGTCTCTCCTCAGCAGAAGGAACTGCAAAGAACACGTGGTGGTTTTGCCATCTGTACCCATCTCCAATAGTCACCAGGTCTCCAACGTGCACCTCTGCTCACTGGCATTCAAAAAGTGCTGAGATCAACAGATTCATTTTTGGTAAAGAGGTGGAATCAGGTGGTACATAGCTATGATCTGATGGCCTAAATGCAACACATTAAGTTCCCACACCATTCACATATTAGGTGATCAAGAGATGCTCCTTGAAGAGTACTGAAATGGTCAGAAGAGGAGCAAGGGCGCAAGGCAGACAGTGGAAGAGATGGTACAAAGCCAACTACGCATTCAGAGGCATGTTAGTCTCATATGTTCTTTCTTTAGCAGTTACTTTTTTTTCTTGCAGAAGGTTCCTATGGAAGATAAATTTAAGAGCTTTTTTCTCAGAAGAGGAACATCCGTGGCGATTCCCTTCCTTCTGTTTCCTCCTGCAGACAGATCGGTTCGCAGCCTGCTCCACCCACACGCTGGTTTATCAGTGGGAGAGAAGAGGGAATTCTTCCCTGTCCTACGCTCCCCAGAAATGGAAATGTTTCACAAGCTGGTACTTACTATGCTAGTAAGGAATTTGCTAAATTACTCTGTGATTCTGAGTGGAAAATTTGTTCCTGAGCTACATAGGCTTCGCAGGTATTCCCAGTCTCAATTCTCAACACAGTGAGCTCATGCCTTGGTGTTACAAGCAGGCCTGCGATGGGATGGAAAGGAGCCTTACGAAGGAGGGGTGAATAATGGTTTTGCAATGACTTTCAGGGTCGCATTTTCAGCAATTACAGACTTCAAAAGGACATTTAGATTCAAAAGGAATACTTTGGGAATATTGTCTCAGTGCTCTGCCGTGTCGGCAGTGGGGACATCCACCCCCAAACCTGGCTGACTGCTCCCACAGGGTACTGATCAAGAGCAAGCACGGGGACGGGCACGGCCTCTTTCACAAGTTGTGGTGGCTTAGTGTAGTGTTTGACAGCGCTGCAGGTTTCAGAGTTGTTTACCATGGGATGAAACCTGCCCTGCCAGGGGGAAGGGAGTGTATCCTCCTCAAAAAAGCCCAAACCAAAACACGTCTTCTGTAGTTACATCTTAAGACTGTTGTTCACTTACTCTATTGACTGTCTGGATGGGAACTGGCTCTGCCTACCTGGGGCCAACAGGGACACCAGCATTTCTAAAGTTGTGCTTAGGAGCACAATCAATAAATCTTTAAGAGTGGTGTTGAAAACTGACATCCTGATTGCATTCAGAATTGCAAGAAAGCCTTGGAGGAGAGGTTGGAAGCTGAGTGTGTAATGAGGGTGACCCCAGAATGAGACCCCCTTAACGAGAATGGTTAGTAACGAATCAAAAATATCGAGAGCGATGTTTTATTTCTGTGTCTGTGTGCAGCTAGCCATGGCAACTCTCGGTTAGTATTCGGACCACAGGAACAGATGTGTTCTGCTTCCTTGTTCACCTAACCCGAAGGCGGCTGTCCAGCCGAAGGTTGTTTGGCCGTGGCGGGCAGGGCGACCCGCGGTGTGTGCTGACACAAGGGTGCTGAGGGTGCTGCTGTGCCCGCGTCCCACGGCACAGGCTGCCCGCCCGGTGCCTCTGCAGCCCTCGCACGGGCTGTGGCCACGCGTGGCGTGGAAGAGCTTCCCCGGGGCCGGCCGGCGGCGGGTGGGCAGACGGACAGAGCTGGCGTGTGTTGGAGTGCTGCTGTCAGCCGTGGAGCTGCTGAGCCGGGACAGGCCAGCGCCAGAAAGTGCTCTCCGTGCTGCTGCCTGCGGCTTGGTTTTTTTTGGTCACAAGTTATTTTAGCTTGAAATGTCTGAAATATTTTTGGAGAGTTTCTGTTCTGTCATTGCATCAATCTCCTTTGATTTAATTCAGTGTGTTTGCGCTGCAGACAGCACTGCCCATGCTTTCACACCCTCTCCTGTCATTGATCTCAGCCAGCGCCTGTCTGCGTCGCCAGCTCGCTTGCTGATGCCGCTGTCGGGATGTTAACACCGGGGAGCTGGGGGGCCTGGGAAAGGTCGCAAATGGTGGCACTGGCTCCAGGGACACAGGGCTCAAACCCAGAGTCTGCCAGAAGTTCGTTCTGTGTCCTCGGGTAGATGTCACGTAACTTCAGAGCCCTCCTGAAGAGTGGGGATAATGGTGTTTCCTCACAACTGCAGGCCCCACAGAGACAGGTGTTTCCTTGTCTGTGCACAATGCACTGGTTTCAGTGCAGCCAGTGGGTGTTTCTGTTAATGCTGCAATAATAACTGTGATTTTAGACGGGGAAGGAGGGATGAGCGGTTCAGATGAGCTCAGGTTTTTAAAGGCAGGAGCCCAGGCGGTGGGCAGATGAAGTGGCTGTGCAGGGGTGTCCTGTGCCACGGCCGGTGGCACCGCGCCCCAGCGGTGCACGAACCCGGTGCTGGTGCAGCCCGCCCGGCTCGCACCCGCACCCCTGCCCAGGGCTGCACCCCGTGCGCTGGTGGCAGCCCGAGGGACGTCTGCCCTCAGGGACATCTGCCTCCGCTGGCTCTCGCACAGGTCCTGTCACAAGGGCAGGGGGAGCGGGCGGTTGCTCACCCAGCAACAAATTCAGAGCAGAGTATGAGAAAGGGAAAAAAAACCAAACCAAAGCACGGTGAGAATCCTCCGGATTATCAGCGTATGGAATGCAAAGGAATTGCCCTGGGTTGTTTGGGGCTTGCTTGTTTTAAACATTGCAACAACAGGTAAAGGTTTTAGCCCAGAAGATGATGCTGAAAGTCCTTGTTCACGCCAGGAAAAGCAAGCTAGAGCGAGGGCTACAGCTGTGGCCGTGGAAGGTCTGGCACCTGTGGCAGTGCACAGCAGGGTTTGATGGCAGGATGCCTGCAGAAGCGTGAGGCCAGGAGAGGGCTGTGCCTGCAGCCGAAGCCCCCGCAACCGAGTGTGGATCCTCGTGTGGTCCAGGGCGATGCACAGAGCAGCACGCCGAGCCCGGTGCAGGAAGGATCACCTCCTCCTTCGCTGAACCACGCTCCGAGGGAGGCCGTGCAGCTGCGAGCGCCGTGCGCCCGCGGCTCGGGAACCGCTGTCCCCGCGGCGGGACAGCCCGGGCGCGGGCGGCCCCAGCTCTCCGCCCCTCTCCGCCCGGAGAGCCGCCCC